>VWZU01001943.1:432914-561876 GCA_013397095.1 Sterrhoptilus dennistouni
TGCGCGGCCGCCAACTTCTCCAGAGCGAGCAGACCGCTCCCTGCCTTCCCCTGCCCTCTCCAGCAGCCTCGGCCCCGGCAGCGGGGCCGCCGCTCCTCCTCGGGGCTTTCCCCCGGGGGAAGATTCCCACTGGGAGTTTCCACCCGCGACTGTGGCCCGGGGAGGGTGGCGGAGGTGGCAGCCGTGACAGCCAGCGGCTTCAGCACCGGGAGTCGCGGCCAGGCTCCTGCCATTCCCAGCTCGCTCCTGCCATTCCCAGCTCCCTCCTGCCCCCGGAGCGGGGACAGAGCCCCCGGCCGTGAGGGTGACAGCGGCAACAATCACTGTCATCGTTCTCCCTCACACCCCGCACAGGAGGCTCCCTTTGCTCCATGAGCGGCTCATAGTTACGGATCTTAAAAACTTTCCTCCTTCCCACTAAGTCCTCAGCCTCCCCTCTTTCTGCTCCTCCTCTGAAAAAATCCGCGGGGTCGTTGAAGAAAAAACCCAACCAACAACCCAGGTCGCCGGGAGAAATGCATGGGAGAAATCCCGAGATCTGCTGTGGCCTCTGTGGCTGCTCCTCATCAGGGCACAGAGACACAGAGCCCTCCTGATGAATTCCCCAGCCCTAGCTGATACCTCACAATTGTTCACTGACCTTTGCAGTAGATATTGTTAGAGAATGAAATCAGTCAATCAAAAATGTAAAAAAAGCCAGTCTTTTGTCTAGGTTGTGACATCTGGCCTGAGATTAATTATAAAATGGGCATCACAAGTACACGCAGGTGGATGGAGTGTTTTCTTAAGATTTCAGTGCTTTTTGGCATAGCAAGAGGCAAGGTTTTTCAGAAGATGCAATGTAATCCACAGTGGTCTCTTCCTAAACCAGATGATGACAGGACAAAAATGAAGAAGTAGAAATGGGCAAATGCATCATGGCAGTGACTAGTGGGAGGGGGCAGAAGGTGCTTTCATCCTTACACTACTGATGCATAGAAATAGTTGATCAAATGGTGATGGACACTGGTTTGTTTGGTTTGGGGATTTTTTTCCTTTTTTTTTTTTTTTTTTGGTTGTTCAACAATGGATATCTTTGCTATGACCTAATGATATGTGTACTATTGAGCTTCACAAAATGCATTCATGCTTCCCTTGGCAGATCTAGGTGTAAGAGTTGATGACCAACAAAAGTAATATAGATTAGAATCAATTCCCCTTATCTGGTGACAAAAAATAACATCGTGTCAGCACTGTGTACATCCTAGCGTCAAATGACACAATATAATTTGATTAGTTGAATAAATAATCAGCTATATAGGTCACCTACTTGTAAATTAGATTACCCTGCTTGGGTACAGGCAGCACCTGATTAGGAAACAGCTTCTCTCTGTGTCACTCTAACTTCCCTTTAGAAAGAATGTCTGATATTTTCAAATGCAAGGGCTTTTGAAAATGCCTTTATAATTTCCAAAATCCTATGTGTGTTTTCATGTTTGCATGTAACATTTATGCAGTTTGTGCTAGTGATACCACCTTTACTACCAAAGCTAGCAGAGTTGTCCCTGCTTGTCTGAGTATTTGCAAGTTTTAAATGATAGCCCATGTGCTGTGATCTGAAATAAGGATAGCTGAAATACAATCTTTTTGAAAACTAGGCAGCATACATTTCCATAAATGATTTTGGCTAACCCACTCAAGCTGCACACCCATATGAATAACAGGAATGTGAGAAAGAATAAAGTGTTAGATAAGGGAGCATGGAAACATTTAAATTCTGAAGTCCGCTCTGAGGAAGATCATCAAATCTCAAGATAAGTATGTTGGCTTTTCAATGTAAACCATTATGTCACGCTGCAGAAACAGGAGAAAGCTCTAAGTACGTGGGAAGGCTTTTAAGGGTTGGCATTTCTGCTGGGTTTGAATCTTTTTGTAATACTCTATTGGCCAGAGAGATTTCTGAAAAACTTTCTGGTGTTTTACTTTTTCCATAACCTGTGAATTTTCACAAATTAAGTAAGCAGCATGCTGGAATACGGTTTCTTTTCAGACCATATGTGTTAGTTCATATAGTGTAGCCTGGGTTAGAATAATTCAGATTCAGATGTGTAGAAATTGGGAGGAGGAAAAAAAAGTGCAGCCTATAATGGATACTTGGTAAAGAAGCGCTATTAAAAAGGAAGAAAAAGGGGAGTTTGATAAAACAGATAGGAGACTGAGCCACTTGAGTAGTGAGAGAATGGTGGTAAGGGCAAAAAGGTGAAACAGAGATGATGGGAAGGGAGATTACGTGGACAGAGAGAGAAGAGGCCAGTGTATGACTGTGGAAACGAGAAGTGTTTTGGAAATTAGTTCACAGAAATTAGCAAATGAAAAATTACAGCCTTTATTTTACATGAAGAGTTATGCAAGGTAGGATTCGTAAAAAAAGCTTGAGACTCCAAATAATAGAACTGAGGATTTTGGTATATCACACCTGTGGATCCTGTTTAAAACTGCTCTTCCTTGAAAGTAGAATGAAACATAAGTTTGTTTGAGAAGTTTCTAGGCATAAAGGAGGCACAAAGGCTAATTTCTGATATGGCAGTGGCAACGCTACCATATTCCCTTTGAATAGACCATTAATAAAATGAAAGAAAAATATATAATTCTTCCCTGCTTTGCTTTCTAAGAATTCCAGCAGCCGAGTGTCACATTATTGCATATATCTGTTACATACAGATTTTATAAATAAAAGGCACATCTTTTAGTTTAAACTCCTCATAATGTGACTGTAAAATAGAATACATTTTCAAGTATGCACATTTGACTCCTCTGCTTGTGTCATCTGATAGGCCTTTCATTGAAAGTAAACCAGAATGGCAGTGGTATTAACTTGCTGGTTTTGTTGTTTTGGTTTGTGGTTTTTTTCACCACTGAAAGGTATAAAATGGTGGGATGGTGATAGGGGGAGTAACTCAGGTAAAATTGATAAAGCACCACCTTTGGGTTGCAAAGATTTACCTAAGGAGTGAAATAATGCTCCCAAGTCATGATTTTATACCATTATAGCAAAATGTCTACCACTGCTGGGATCAAAATCAATTGATCAATCAATCACCCTGCCTGCCTCTGCCTGCTAACAGGAGTGATACTGCAGAATATGTTTTCACCCCTCTTTGTGACATTAAAGGAAGAGTTTCACTTCCCTGTTTGGAATCTGTTTCCTGAATGAATGCACCAGCTTTTCTGTGTGTGCATGTGCACCTTATTTGTGTGCATAGAAACATAGAATCATTTCGTTTTGAAAAGACCTTTAAGATCAGTGAGCCAAGTATATACATTTCATAGTCACATACAGAACTGTACAGATATATCCATGTAAATCTGAATTTGCACACCTCTGTTCTCTCCCTGAATACAGAGCTCAATTTTAAAGTAACATCCAACCATGCATTCCTCTTTTCAAAAATGATTCTCTTAACAATCTGGGCAGCTGACTGCAGTATCTATCCATGACAGTAGTTATGCTGTGTTTTCCCTGTCAGGTGCAGAGAAATATTTCTGGTTGAAAGATCCACCTTTCCTCATATGGGAGATTTCTTGTATATATTTATTTTTTGTGTGCTCTCAAAGCAAAAAAATCCATTTATCATGTGTTGTAAGCACATTTTCCAAATAGAGAATCTGACTCAGACTCACTATTAAATTCATAAGAACAATGAATTCAAGCCATTAGCTAAGTTTCTCTTAATTTTACAAATTCTTCATATGTTAGGTTTACATTTAAACTAGAGAGGAGCTGAGATGTACACAAACAGAGGGAGGGTGAGCCAGAAGGTTGAGACCAACCACAAATAACTTAAGGTTAGAAAAATTTTCCGTGATGGGCAGGCAATTTTAGAGTCAACATCAGTATGGTTTCTGACGTTCCCCTAAAGTACCTGGTACAGGTCAATGCCACAGACTGATAACAAGTAAGCCAGACAACTGTCCTGTGCCAGCACAACAATTTGTATGTCTTTCTGTTCTCTGGCAAGGGTGCATTACATCTGTACATCTCTAGTGCTTCCTCTTATCTGCTTCCCTGTCTCTGCTTCCATGAGAGAGCAATATCAGCTCTGTATAAACCAGCACAAGTTGCTCTCTTTGAAATAACCTTCATTTTATTTAGCTGTGGAGGAGACTCCAAAAGGAAGATGGAAGGTGCACAGGGGCAGGAGTGACTGCTGTGGTGACAACGCTGTCCTGCAGGTCCATCCTTCTGTGTGTCAAATCCTGCCTGCAGCACAAGGATTATCACTTCACTGCAATACAAGTCTGGTTGCTGAGCATCACCATGTCCCCGATCATGGAACAGGGCTAACACTCTCATGTTGTAGGTACTGGACGTTAATTCATGCTCCAAAGGCAGACATTGCATGGGTATGGACAGTGCCATGCTGTCAAATCAGGCACTCCTGTCAGGAAAGGAATAGCTTGTCCTCTTAGTTTGTCACCAAAGAGCCGATTTATGCCACGGGTTTGCTTTTGGGGAAGAAAACCCCTCTTTTAAGCCTTGCTGTAAGACATTGACATGCAGGCAAGTCAGGTAGTCTTGTTGTATTATTTCCATGTACTTGAAAGCCATATAATTTATTTTAGCAGTCAGAAAACAGGATAGGTGAGGTGCTGCCACGTATGTGTTCTTTATTGCCCGTTTCATTAACTGAGTTGTTTGGACCCTGCTGTTCTCAGTGAAAGATTTTGTATTTGACACATGATGTCCTAATATCAGTCATTAGGTACAACTGCCTTGGTGATTGGTGCTCTATAAATACCTATGCACGACAGGTTTGTGATTGTTGCTGTGTAAATACCTACCAGAGATAGCCCTGCACTGGCCAGGAAATGAATTGGATTGTCCTACAAGAAACACATAGAAGTGTTAGTAGGTAATGAGAGAAAACTGTTCTAAGCTCCTTTGCAGCGGTAATGAAGATGGTTTCAGGGACAGGTGACCTCACTGAGGGACCCTGCAGGTGCTGCTCCTAGTGTCAAAGACTCCTGCAGCTTTGTCTGGCTTCCAGGTAGAGTGATATCAATGGACATGCACAGTGTGTTTTCTCCACTGGCTTTTCCTACCTGAGGGCACCAGACCAGGAAAGATGGTGTGCTGAAAAGCTTGGTGTCATGTGAAGTAACTATTCAAAGGGACTTCTGCCGTGGCAGATCACTGAAATGTGGAGTTTGCACATCCTTAGCCTCATTCTGCTGTCCCTGTTTGACAGTTTGTGCCATACCTCGTAGAGTCTTTCAAAAATATCTTCAAATGCACATGTAAAGCCTTTACACACAGATTGAGAAGTCTGTGTTGGGGAGTGATTACATTGTCTTTGTGGTAGGATTTTCCCTTTTTGCATCAAGAATACAATGTAAAACCACCCACATTGTTGATTCTTTCTGTAATTTGAGAGAGATACGTTTTTCACCTTAACCCAGGAACCATGGATCATACCTCCAGGCGAACGGAGGTAAGAAAAAATAACAGTGAGAAAGAGGCTTTCACTCTGTTGATACAACTTTGCTGAGTGAAATTTCAGTCCAGGCCACGTGAAGACAGGAGATCAACTTCAGGCTTGTTGGATAGTTAAGACAAGCTCTGAGAGGCTCCTACATAAACAAACAGGACCTTCAGTGGTGGTGTGCTAGTCCAGCTGGGAAACTGTTCTTGGGTTGGCTACTCAGGCTGTTAGGAAAGCTGTCTTGGATTCAGTTGCCGAAAGCAAAATTTAGTCCTTGGAGAGGTGTTGGAGGTTCAGAAGTCCAGGCATTTCAGATGTGTGAAGAACAGTGACATCTTAAACATTGGTTAACAGCAGGTTGTAGAGACAGTGATGACCATGGTAAGAAAAAACATACCAATGCCCCTGTGATCTGCATTTGCACAGAGCCAAGTATATTCCTGCTTACAAGTTGGTAGCCTGATAGCCTGAATGATGTGGACCTGCTGATTTCAATGGGAACTGCATCCTGATATAATATAGAATCAATTTGGCTGTTACATCAGATTGGTGTAAGTTACAGTAATTTTGAACATCTGTTGAATCACAATTAAGTATGATTATGTACTTCACCCCCTATAGTCATTTCCTTACCTAATTACATCCAACCACTTTGCATGCCACTATTGAATTTGCCCAGGTATATTTCTGAGTCAGTACTCCTGTAGCTCTGAAAATGCAATGATGTTGAGACAAGAAAGTACTTTTTTAAATTAAGAGCAATTTACAATATGTTACACTTTCAACATTCAATTAAATAATAAAGATATGAGAATAAAATCCTTTTGCAACTCCAGGGAGCCACTGATGGAATAATCTGCAAATAAGATTAAAAGATTTCAGCACAACTAAGATTGCCTTTCATGACCTTAAATGTCATTCACATCACATTTAATTCCAAACACCGAATTTTTCCTTTTTCATTAGTCAGTCCAGGAAAGAGATAATGCTTTATCATGATGTACAAGATGGGTATTAGTATGTGAATAATAATTTATTTTCTAGAAATACATACTGCTTGGTTTATATTTCCATTTCAACAGTAAAACCTTTGCTGTATAATGTATGTAGAGCTCCCACCTGCAAACATGATTATTCTGCGCTGTTGACATCACATTATTATGCAATCAATACTTTGGCATGACTTGCATATTTTTTAGTTCCTCTGGAAATTTGCTACCTTATAATTCTGCTTGAATAAAGATATCTTTCCTACTTTCCTACTATCCAAGAGCATTTTTGATTAGTAATTACACATTTCCACATGAACAGCAAAGCAGATGGAACGGCTATCCCTCTTCCCCCCATATATCACCAAGATGATTTGGCCTCAGTGAAATTTCAATAGTGTATGAGAGATTCTGAGGGGGGAAAGAAGAGTTATTTTTTCATTTGGTATTCAAACAACCATTTAATATGAATTAGTTTCACAGACAACCTAATCTTGGGCTGTGTACTGCTGAGCATATTATCTGAAACAATTTAGCAAAGTCTCCTAGAGTATTATCCTAGTTCAGGCTGAAAGGCTGGTACCAGAGTTTCCAGGTGGACCACCTGACAAAATTGTATTAGAAGTGAACCATAAGAAGGTTTAATCAGATTCTTTTAAAGAAAAGGTTCAGAAATCCATTAGACTCGCTAACAAAACTGATTGCCTTAAGTAGGGTATGGGTTTGTATCCTTTCATGTTCTAAACAAACAGGCAAGCTTAGTCCAGCATTATATATTTCCTGCTTGTTTAGGGAAGCTGGAGCATCAAACCCCACAATTGAAAAAGCAGCAAGTTTCAGAATTCCCCTGCAAGATACCAGTTACAGAGACCTCCATATCTAGTAGGATATGGAGGCAAGGATATGAAAGGACGTCAGAAATCCCATCCTTGCCCTTGGGAGCTTAGGTCACTTGTATTTCTAATGGGATCTTTCCTCACAGGCAACTCTCCATCAGAACCACACCTGTGATTTAATTAGGGTGCATCAAACCAGAAGAATTTTCACAAAAGTTATTTTGCTTTGATAAATAGGTGTTTTCTGATAAGGCTTGGTCAGAGCACTCTTTACCAGTGTTGATGATCTCAGTTCCTCTATGCCTGTTACAAAGAGCTGTAATAAGTTGTATTCAGATACTACAGCTTTCATCAACTCTAAGCATCTAGAAAGCTGCTAGCCTGTGTTGGATAACAAATATAGACACAGCATTTCTGTTTGATGAAGTTTATGCATCAGCCAGATACAGGAGTGTTACAAGATGCAGTAACTGACATGAAATTATACAGATAAGGCAGTAATGAAGTCTGAGTTAGGACTGGGGTTTTTCTGTCTGTCTCCTGCAAATACTCTCCAATGCTTGTACCTATGTTTATGTACTACTACAACTTTAGGGATACTTTCTTAGGTGGATCATAACACTCCCAGTGGCACTGTGATGCTCCAAAATCTCACAAACTAATATTCAAGCAATAACCAATTAGAGGTAGACTGACCTGATTTGTTTAAAGCAGGATACATAATTCTGAAGCAGCATTCAAAGACAGCTCCTTGGCTGGTGACAATCTATGAAAGATATGTGTTTGCAAACATTACTTACTGAGCTGAACTTCATGGTAACTTTATGAAATATTTCAGCATTGTCTTCCTGTGGCACTTCAGATGAGACTGAGGCCAAATGTTAAGATTGCTCTTTTTCAGTGACAATTAGTGGGCAAAATCCATGGGGTATATTTTCAGAGGTACTAAGGACAGAGACATTCCACAGAATCACTAGGTTGGAAGAGACCTCGAAGATCATTGAGTTCAACCCATGCCCTAACACCTCAACTAGACCATGGCACCGAGTTTCACATCCAGTCTTGTTTTAAACACATCCAGGGATGGTGACTCCACCACCTCCCTGGGCAGACCATTCCAAAAATGCTCCTTTTACTGTAAGACAGACAACATTAGGCATTGTGTCACCTGGAGTTCAGCCTGAATTGTCACCATAAGACCACTCTATTGACATTAACCTGTTCCATTTGTCTCTACCCAAAAGGACCATCCAGAAGCAAAGTCAAATAAGGATGTTTAGCGCCATCTACTAATGACACTGTTAAAATAGCAGATTAAGTAACTTTGTGCCCTCTGTTACTTTCACATGCAGTTCCAGAAGTTCTCAGTAAATCCTTGTTTTGGAGCCTCCCTTTGTCTTGCTCTCCAGTATGTGATGCTCACTCCAGCAGCAGAAGTTATATGGGAAGTGTTATCTAAATGGAGAAACCAGACATTTTCTGTAGAGGACATCCACCTATGAACATTTCAGAAGTTTTCTTCATCAGAATGTGTTGATTTCTTTCTCTTTTTCTTCAGTATAGGTAAAGTGGAAATATGAGAGTTGTTTTCAGTTACACACTGCCCAGGCTGTGATTATATGAAGTTTCAAAAAAGGTAGTTCACTTGTAAGAGCAAGAGATCAGTGCTCTTACACACGTTAATACAGGAGGTCAGCATAAGACTTCATGGCAATGGGAAAAAAAAGATTTGGTTCTTTATGGGACCCAGCTACAGTCACTATGAGTGAAATGCAAATCCCATGTGGAGGATATACATCAATTTCCTCAATGAGGATAGTAGTGATGCACCACAGCATGGAACTGAAAGCAAATGAGCAAGGTTGCAAAGGATACAAAATTTCCCTTTCACAGGAAATTTCAGGATTTCAGGATTTATTTTGCTTCTGAAGTAGAATAAAATCAAATCACTTTAAGTGAAATTTTCAAAACAATTTAATTTTAGACCACAGTCTTTAATCTCAGTTTAAAATATAACACAATCTGAAGGAGTAATTTCAAAATGAAAAATGGAGTCACTGTTCTGAAAAGGTTAATACAGGGGTATTTTAACCTTACCAAAGGAGTTGTAATTGTTTTCCAGATTTTGTTGAAGTTGACACTTTCTCAGAAGAGCTTTGTTTTCAATCAAACAGCAGTTTTCCACTGAAAAAAACATTCGGTTGGAAAAGTTCCACTCAAGCCAGATGAAGCATGGGAGGTTTGTAGATAAGGAGAATATAATTAGCTACAATAGAAATTTTTTTCAGAAGGCAGAGGCTAAGAGCTCTCATGCACTGAATAAATACTATTGCACTCCTGAAAAGAAGACAAGCAACTAGGGCTGTTATTTTGCTTCCCTTCCAAAAGGTTGCTGCTGCTGTACTACATCAGTGTCTTCCCTGCCTAATCACACTGGTTCTACACCGATACAGTGGGGATGAGAAAGGACAACTACTTGCTGAGGACTTATTTTTGGGAAAAAATTTGAGCATATGCTCTTCTTTTGCAGAGTACTACCAGTTACACTGAGGTCTCCGGGATGTTTCTCACAGCAGGAGTTGGGAGGCAGCAGCAGCACTGCTGAACTGCCTGTGGTCTCTCTCAGACATCTTCTCAAGTTGTGATCTCATAAGATACCATTGAGGCTGCTGGGATGACAAAACATGGGTTTACGCAGTAATAGGCTTTCTTTTTCTGCTGACAAACAAAAGCCAAAATGGAAAACATATCTCGTAAAAATACTGCACAAATATAGATGAAAAAATATTTACCTTTGGGTTATTATTCAGAATTTTCATCCACTTTTTAATAGGATGCATTGATACACAGGTCTGAATAGTATTTTGCTAAGGCAGGAATCACTGCCTTAAAGCAAACTTCTTAATCTTGTTGATTTTACAAGGGCACATACTTATTACTGGAATGTCAGGAAGATCTTCCTTCACAATAAAGTAACACATACAAGATGCCAAAAAGCATCAGAAAGGAGCTGGGGTAGAAGGCAAATAATTTCCTCTACTAGGAGAAGCAGCATAGTGAAGACTAATTGTCCAAAAATGTTATTGCTCAATTTCTCACTCAAAATCATTTAGCTAAAGAGGGTCAAATCCCATTTTCATATTGAAAGAGTAGGATGATTTTTTATTAAGGCAAGTATGACTGTACTTGTTTTATTATTATTTCTGCCAAAACAAAATCTTCAGGCTGAAGATTACTGTATTACAGTTAGTACTACACTTTGCAAGGAAAGTATCCAATCATTGTGAGAAAATCGTGTTTCTCTATTAAACTGGCTGTCTATGGAGGCTTGGTGTTTATTTTGATTTACTGCCGGCATAAAATTGGTACCAAAAACTTATGTAAGTTCAAAACTCAGTACCGAAAAAAATATTCACCAAGAGCTATTAAACATGAAACTGTGGCCTTTGAGCCACTGACTGTTGAAAAATATGCTAATATGTCAAGAAAGTGCAATCGTTTCCCTAGATTTCTTCCGTAAGCATCCTTTCTCTCTGGTGAAGACTAAAATGAAAAAGTTAAAGCTGTATCTTAATAGGCAAAATATGTTTTAGCGTGGCCACAGAAGGCCGTCCTTAGAAATCTGAATATTCCCACCTCAGGCAGTCACTGTATCTTCAGTAATGTGTTTTTATGCTGGCAAGGTGCTCATGAATGCAACAAGTTGTCCTGCTCCTTGCCTGCAGAAGGGCAGTTGATTGAATACTTACTACAAGTATGTAGCAGTGCAAAGGAAAAAAAAAAAAAACCAGCAAAATACAAGGAGACCAAACCCAAAACAAACTAAGCAAACCTCAAGTTCTTGAAAATAGATTTTCCTAAAAAATCAAATCCCTCACAAATCAAACCTGTGTAGGGCAGGGGAGCAGACTGTCTGAGCTGGGGCAGCAGTGAATTATTAAGACATGCTAACAGGACTCAAAACAACTTACCACTTTCCTCAACTATAACATGAGAAAAGTGTCATAGCGAAGCTGAATTAATGAGAGCTGAATTCTGGCAACCTTTCTCTGAATAGCAGGACTCTGCATTTCATTCAATCAGCTGAAACTGATGTAGTCAAAGTGATGCTTCTCTGTGGCCTTGGTTTCCTTGGCTTCCTAGGATTAAAAACGACCCTAAATTAATGCCCTCAATTAAAAGTGCCCTTAAATATTTGTACTCTGTAAGGAGTGTTTCTAGGATTTCCAGATTGGCCTCACAGTCTCTCAGAACAAATTGAGCTGAGCTATTTTCATTTTGCCTGGATGAATACACACAAGTGACACTTGTGGTCTGATCCCACATTCTCTTTGCTGCTCCTGTGTGCCAGAAGAAAGCCTGACACAGCTTCTCTCACCTCAGTGGTGCATTAGGTACATCACAAGGTGTCGGTGGAGTCCAAATGCAAAAGAAATCCAATTAAATAGTCTTTCCTCCTTCCCTATGCACAGTGATGGCTGGAACCAATGGAAAATTAACTGCAGGTGGCTCAAAATCACTGATGCTTTATTGGCTGCTGATTTCTCATTGGAGCTCCTCAGTCTCCTTTCATTTACACACATTTCCTCCTTTCCAAGGGAAGGGGCACTTAGGAGCAAATAACTTTTCTATAAATTGGGCCATATGTCTAGTCCTCCAGGGGCCCACAGTTTCAGCCCTCATCTAGAAATTTCAGAATAAATCAGAGTACGACAGACCCTGCACTAGAAGTACTTTACTGTTTATGTGAGAGCTTTGTCCTACAAATGGACTGACTACTTGAATTTGAAATCCTTTGCTCATCTGGAAAGTCTCTGATCCAGTATCTGACAGGAGAAATGTCTCTCCTATCCCAGTCTCAAAAGACTTTCTTACTAGATCGTTTCCTGGAAAGCATGTCCAGCAGAGTGCCACAAGCAATCATTTTTCTGTCTAGCCAACAGTCGCCTTTTTAATTTGGCTTTCTGTAGATATTGTTTTAGGTGAATATGAAGTCCTCCTGTGACAGCAGAAAGTGCAGATGTAATAATATACATAGCAATATATTTTCAGACCACCAGAGCCATTTCCTCCTCTTTTGTTCCCTTTTATCACCCTGATGTCATTTGGAATAAACTGTAATTGGGTCATTTTGTCATCCGCTGAGCAGCCTCCATTAACAAACCTTTACAGCAGTAAGTGCTGGTAGCAGGATCTCTGTCACAGGCAGTTGCCACTTAGTGAAGTTTCACAAACATATCTTCATTATTTATGCATGCTGTGCTTTATTACCGACGCCAGGTGTGAGCCAGGAACACTTCAGTACACACAGGCAGCTAAAGAGGTCAGATGTCAGCGCTGAAGTAATAACGATAAAAAACTGAACAAGAGACGTGTGTTCTCACGTCACTGTCAGTGGCCCTGTGCCTCGCAAGGCACTGCAGCCTCTGCTTTACAGAACTGCCTTAAGCCACCAGGGCATTCCTGGGAGATCACAAACATCCCTGTGTCTGCATGAGCACCTATGCATATAATAAAAATTCTGACAAAAATTATGTTTCTAAGCTGTAGGATATACTGTGCGTGGAGTAATCTTATCTGTCCGTATTGATTCCACTGAAACCAAAGAAATTATGACAGATTAAGGTCAATGTACATAAATGAATCATGACCATGGGTTTTACAGATTTCATTCTAGTTTTGTTAAAGTTGACGGCAAAACTATAAATATGTTCCCACAGACTTTTACAGGGCAAAACCCAGCCCGCAGTTTTAAAACAGCCAACCTAATGTTTTAGAAAAGCACATAGGAGCTTTGAATTAGCTGTTAGGTTTCTTCTGTTATCATATTGTAGTTGTAATATATGAAAGAATTACAAAATTTAATTAGGGAATGGTTCTTAGGTCATAGCAAAATTGGCACACTAAACACACAATAAATGTCTACTTTACTTTTAATTAAACAGCTTCCCCTTAAAGGTTTTTAATCACTAGTTTAGATAAGTGGGATTTGTAATGATTGTTAAGGAACTGTGGAGAGTGGCTGAAAACATGCACCTGCATGCAGTTAGAAGGGGGTATTATGGAAAATGTTATTGAGACTGTCGGAAAGCTTTTCTTCATGTTTAATATATTGTTAGAATGATGAATACTGTCATAACTCACTAAAACTGGAAAATCCTTTTACAGTAGCTTGTTAAAAGCCATCTTGATGTTAAGCTTTATAAGTGTCCTCCATCATTAGTGCAGTCCTTATTTGTGCTTACCAAATAGGAGTGCAATGTAAAATATTCCAGTTCCACCAACTGACATGAAGATAACATTAAAGAAAAATAAATTGAAAGAAAAAATAATTGAAAACTATATAATAAACTTCAAAACTTTGGACTTTTCCTATGGGGCTTTGCTCCCTCTTTTCTTTAAAAGCACTGCTTGTACCCATAATCACATCTCTTCATATTTATTCTCTGGTTTATTGCTGGAGTAGCTTAATTGCAACTCTCAATTCACACATTTATTTGGTAGTTTTAATTGTTTTTTCCACACACTTTATTTAGAGTGGTGTGATTTAAGAATCTTATTTGGTATCAATTTCAATCGCAAGAAAACTTCAAGCACTCATGCTTTTCTCTCTGGCAGCAGACCTTTTCTCATCTAGGCAGTATTTTGTATAGTGTTTTTTCCGTGGATGTATATCCTGTCATTTAAAGCAATATGAAATAATGTGTAAAGACTCTCTGACAGGAAATTAGGAATGACATGTTTGAGATAAAGGGGTGCAGCCACTGAAACGGTGTCTGATGAAGATTTAGAGTGATGACTGAAGCACGTGAATTGTTTATCCATTCTGCCACACTATTGCTGCAAGCCAAGGGAGGTGTAATAATTTATTTGGAAAACCACAGTTTAGTACAGTGAGAAAAAGTAATCTACCACGGTTCTGACAGGCCAGGAAGATAGATATGAAAAAGAGAAACAGATCTATTTCTTGAGATGTAGGCAACAATTATGAATGAATAGACAGCTACCTTAATATATGAGTTGCCATCTCTCAGCTGCTTCAGCAGATGGCTTACTGTGTGAACTCTGCACCAAGTTACCCATTCAAAGGTTTGATGTTTCTGAATATAATGCATCAGGAGACTTTTCACAGATCAGTATATATATAAACTATCTTGTTTGTGGAAAGCCCATTCTTTCAAAGACGACAGCTGTTTTTGCTGTAAATTATATTAAGAGGTCTAAGCTATTTAGCCACCACAATAACATCACATTGCTTTGATTGCTAGCATCTACCCCTGAATTTGCCATTCCTCTGCTGTCTCATTTCTCCTCCTCAGTTCCTGTATTTTGCATCAAGAGGTCCAGCAGCTCTTGAGTGGCTGCCTCCACAGCCTGGGTGCTGGTGCCACCCTGCAGCTGCCCGAGGGAGGCTGCAGCCAGCGCAGCGTGAGCACGCTGCCACTACTTCAGCACTCTGCTGGCTGGGTCTTCCCCATGTCCATTAAAAACGAGAAGTGGGCTGAAATGCCAATTAGATAATGTCGACATTTGGCAAACAGAGCTGTCTGCCAGTTTGCAGGCAGTCTGGGCAGTGTCACAACGAATCCGTCAAGAGGCATAGAGTCTCCCCATGGGATTCAAAATCCAGCTGTCACTCAAAGCTACTGTATCTGGGATTTGGGTGTCAGGGTCGCTGGGGGAGGGGGCTTGATTTCCCTATGGAAAGTGGGTGAAATGCCTTTCCTAGATTTCTGGGACATCCATTTTCTATGCACCCATCTGGGTCCTGAAGTTGCTACATAAAGGAGAAGGTGTAATGCATCTGCATGTGCAACTTCCTAGAAGTTTCCATAGCATCCTGCAAGATGCTGACACAAGCATTTGTTAAATAATAGTGAGTCTGGGTTTTCTAACTACTCCAAAGTTTCAAAAAATGGTGACATATCCCATATGACAAGGCCCTGTAATTGCTCATGTGAAGTTTAAAATGTGTCCCACCAAGAATAGAAGGGAATAGAGTGAAGGGTCCTCCTGGAAAGGACATGTGCATAAATTCTCTTCTCTTGATCTCTGAAAAACTAACTACTGAAGTATCAAAGCACATGTTTGCAAATATTTGACTTCATATAAAAAATGAAAATCTATATGATCAAATTAGTTTGGCTGGTTGGAGCATGGTGCTAATGATATCAGGGTCATGGGTTTGATTCCCCTAATGGGCCATTTACTTAAGAGTTGGACTTGATGATCCCTGTGTGTCCCTTCCAACTCAGAATGTTCTGTGATTCTGTGAAAATATATTTTCAAAGAAAACATCAACTGCTTTTGCTATTTTTGCTTTCTCTTTTCATTAAGGTGTTTATACAAATTAGCAATTTGTATACAAATCTACAATTAGTAGATTCCTCAGAGAAGAGGGGGGAAGGTAATATTTATCACATACTTGAAGTTGTTGCTGAAAGCCTTGAGTGATTCTGTTCCTCTGCCTTAGAAAAGGAAAGGGCTAAAACCATACTGATGAATTTTAATCTTATTAGAGATCCATGCCTCAGCTGATCTTGTAACACTACAGACTGACTGCCATGAGTGACACTAGCTTGGGGATTAGAGTGTCAGAGGACCCAAGTGACAAGCAACATCCAGAATATCAGAAAGTTGATATAAGGCATGGAAGACCCAGGATATTCAAATGTGATAGAGCATTTATCAGACATCTTGTGCAATCAGCCAAAGCCTGCTTGAAGATGACTCCATGTCTTGATGCTCTTGACAGCTGGGAGATGCATGGATATCTTCTGCAAACACAAACATGCTTTGTGGCTCATAATCTCGCAACTTGCTTCCCCACATTGAAGTTTTTCAGTCAGACTTGGGATAACTTTTCATACTGAATTTACACAGAAACCAGTGAGGTTTCTCATCTCTTCATCAGAAGGGAGTGCACTGAGCATGTTGATAAAAAGCATAATTTCAGAATCAAGGTCAGATAAAAGTTCTCTCTCTTTAGAACCATGTAGGTAAAATTGTTCTTTTAGACATGTGGATGTTCAGCCAATATTGTCCCGTCAGGAAAGATGCGACATGATGAAAGATAAACCCAATATTTGTTGAACATGAAAAACTACAAAGGTTAAACACACAGTGGTTTAGCATACGTTTCAATATAGCAATTAGACTCCTGCAAGAATAATCTTTATTTTTACTTTTTTTTTTTTAATTTTTTACTTTTTTTTTTATTTTGAAATTCAGCATTCAGTGAGGACTAAGATTTTCATTTCCCTCAGCCGGTTGTGTAAACAAGGAAAGATTGTGCTAGCAGACTCCTAACTATTAAGGGCTCTGCACAAAAGCTACAGTCAGAAGCAGAACTCTGGCTAATATTCAAGATAAGACAGAGTGGTCCCTGGGCCTGTGGTGGGAAAGTTCTCTTTTGACTCTTAAGTCTGGTGAGCTCCATGAATTTGTGCAAATGGAGTTTTGAAAATGCAGACTTAGAAAAATAAAAAAAAAACACTTTGTCCTTTCAAAAGTCTACTATTCCATTATCTGAAAGTCTTTTCATCTTAACCTTGCAATGGCCAAAGAAAGCATTTTATTTTGATGAAGAAAAGCAGAAATCTATTCCTTGTATGATGCTAGAGAACAGTACTTGAAAGAAGGAAGAGTCAGAAGAGATGAAGCTTCAACACTATTTGGGGAGACAATCTTCCTAAAGGGACATGGGAAAGGTACAGTAAGTTTGACCCTGTAACAATATCACAGAATATGCTGAGTTGGGAGAAAACTACAAGGATCATCAAATACAACTCCTGGCCCTGCATAGTACCATCCCCAAGAGTCACACCATGTGCCTGAGAGCATTTTTCAAATGCTCCTTGAACTCTGTCAGGCTGGTGCTGTTACCACTTCCCTGGGGAGCTGTTCCAGTGCCCAGCCACCCTGTGGGTGAAGAACCCTTTTCTAATATCCAACCCAAACCTCTCCTGACACAGCTTCAGGCCATTCCCTCAGGTCCTGTCACTGGTCACCACAGAGAAGAGATCAGTGCCTGCCCCTCCTCTTCCCCTCACAAGGAAGCTGTAACTGCAGTGAGGTCCCCCCTCAGTCTCCTCCAGGTGAACAGCCCAAGTGACCTCAGCTGCTCCTCACAAGGCTTCCACTCAAGACCCTTCACCATCCTCATGGCCCTCCTTTGGACACTCTAACAGCTCAATGTCTTTCTTATTTTGACAGCAGACTCACTGGCACTGTGTGGTGTGGGAAGAGGGGAAAGGTCAGCATGGAGAGCTAGTGGTGATAACTGAAGTATTTTCACCAAGAGGCACAGGTTAGACAGGTTCTGTTGACCTGAAGCCCCTTGCTCTGGAGCACACTTGCTTCTCTGAAGACTTATAGCCACATAATTGACACAGGCTCCACTTTCCACAGCTTCTTGCTGGAAATGAGTAGAATAATGCATTATCCTAAAAACGTATGGACCCTAGCAAGCTGTAAGAGACTCACTTATCCTTGTCATGCTGATTCCTTACCCCAGATGCTTTTCACTCTACATACGTAAATGTTGTGGGATCCTTCAATGTTTGACTCTTCCCCAGACATACTGCAGAGACAACTCAGAATAAAATAAATATTGCAAAGATTTACTTCCCTATTTTTTTTTTTCATTAAAGTTAATGCATTTCTTCTCCTACACAGGATTGGCTATGTCTTAATGTTTCTGCATGATACTGTAAAGAAAAGAACCACTTATATACTACTTATATGATACAACATCTAACTCAAAAACAAGCTCTCCTGAACTAATCCTACATGCAGGATTTCTTCCCCCCCACCTTTCACACAACATTTGTGCCACATAAGGGAACATTTTTGGATGATAAGCGCAGCTATCTCAGAGGCCTGTTAAACAACATGGAAATCCCTAGGACTGTGTAAATGTAAACAATAACTGCAAACTCCTGCCTGGAGGATTTTTACCCAGCTAGTCATCTCCATATTTTAGCACCACTATCACAGATTTGGGATGTGGAAGACTGCCATACTTTTTGTGCTTGCGTTAGTCAAAACTGACATAACCTGAAAAGGAGGGTTTTTTTCTCCTAATAATTGTATGATCACATGATAATTTTTTAATACTTACGCATAAAATTTGGAGTTACTGCCCCAATGGATAAATTTACTGCCCCAGTGGATAAAGTTACTGCCACATGTAGCTGCTTGTTGGACCAGATCCCCAGATCACCCTCTGAACTTTGGGTGAAAAGCTGCAGTCTTTTTTAGTGCAGCAATGCATGTGTCTTCCCTTCAGAAGCTATTTAGCCAGCAATTAGTCTGTAGTGCATTAGTGCAATATGGACTAACTAGTCACTGCTATTATTTGGGGAAGTGGGAGATAATAAATGTAAACAACAGCTAAACTTTGTGGTGTCACTCTTTTTATTCACGGTTTTGGTGGTTTACCTTATGCCCGAGTGGATGAAAACAGACAAACAATCCACGAAACCATTCCCGACCAAATTCACCAGACTTCAATTTCACACATGCAGTCTAGACTGTTTGCTTGAAAGCTTGGTTAGTGCAAGAAGAGATTTTAGCCCTTGCTCTGAGCTTGGAAGTTTCCAGGCAAGAACAAGTCCAATTTAGAAAAGCACTTTGGTAATAGATAGTCTTACAGGAGGTAAATTTTTAAAAGATAATATTTTAAAAATCATCTTCATGTCTACATACCTGCCACCGTTAAATGTAACACCTGACACTGAACTAATGAAAATAAATCTGAATGCATGGGAATTGAGGAGAATCTATAATTTTTATATTTAATTTGTACTTCTGATGGCACTTTCTGCATGATTAGTAGCACCATATCCTCCAACTATTGTGGTAAACAGATTCCCTAGTTGAGCACTCAGGATTAAACACTAAATAACACTGAAGAGTGGAAAACTAATTCCTTAGAAGTGAGGAAATGTGATTGTAAAAATTTTGTCGGGACTTCCTTGTTGAGACATAAAAATCTCAAGTTTTAACTGTAAAACTGTATTTTGAAATTCATGGCATGGAAGTTTTAAGCCCATATTACTGAATGAATAGATGCCTGTCTATATGCATCCACTCTGTACTTGGAAATATCTATATTTATGGACTGTAACACAAAGAAATCTGTTGAGAAGGTGAGTCCCTAGAGCACAGGCTCTGTCCTTCTCTGGTTTTGCTGAGTTCAGTGCAATGAAAGCACTTAATAAATAGCAGTTAATCCAAGACAGCCTCTCACCATTTCAGAGTTTTGATATTTTTATCTATTACCTGTTTTTCTGTTTTCTTAATGAAAACTATCTGTTTGCAGAAAAATTCTCAGGAAGGGATAGTCTTTGTGCCCTCTTTTGAAAAACATGGTCTTCCTTTAACTGACCATTTTAGTTGATAATTTTGCCTATGATTCATAATACAATGTTCTCAGGAACCCATTTACCAATGTCAAATGAAAAGCAAAACAAAATACACTTGAAAATACCTACCTGATGGCTTAATAAATCCTCACTAGGCAACTGACCTGGAGAAAATAAGCTGAAAAGAGAAAGAATCAAGTTTAGACCTAATAAGCAGTAGTTTTAATAACCTGATTTATGGAGAATGAAAGAAAATATAGGTGTTCTTTCTTTTGCTAATGCAAACAGAATCCAAGATGTTAATTCAAATATTGTGGTCCTTCTCTTGCTATAGTAAAAGAAAAAAAATCATCTAAATGTATCACAGTTTTTAACTTCTTAGCTGAAAAGAATAAAAATAGATACATAAACTGGTATATTCACACATACAACCCCCATCCATTTATATCCACACATATAGAAAATAATAATTTTCCTAGTAGCAGCTGATTCAGAGCCAACAGTATCTAGAGCTACATATAAATTTTCTTTATAATTATATTTAGGATGTCTTTATGTAGAAAGGGATAGTAATAGACAAAAGTGATAAATTCTCCCGTTATTAATGCTAGAGTTTGCGCTTCTGCCTGAGCAGTTAGGAAAAGCAAATGTTATTGATGTGTTAAAGGAAATACTTGTTAATAACTAGATAATTTTAAGATGTTGGGTTCATACCATCTGTTAATCTTAGTTGTGATTAAAGAGGTAATCCTAATGCCCATTATTCCTAATGACAAGACCAAGCAGGCTTAAAGCATTAGCTGTCGGAGGCCAAAGAGAAGAAGCAATGAAGGATATCAGCAATCTTAGCCACAATTGAGGAATTGGCCCGTCCTCTACACAACAAAAGTGATACAAAAGAATTACACCCTCACTAAAGTCTATTTCCTTGTATAATCACACAAAATGATTTTTCTTAAATATGATAATAAATCACAGCTAAAAATCAATGTGGCAGGGCCCAACTGCTATGGCCTGATAACGCATCAATCAATATTTAGTATTTAGATTTTAATTAATACATAGCAAAGCAGAGGCCTTTTAAGAGAGAAATATTATCTCAGATAAAAAATCCTGCACTGTTAGCATGCAAAAGTTGTTGCTCATATCTGTCATTGATCAATCTGCTAGAGTTGTGATTAAAACCCCTTGAAAATATCAGACAGGAGCATAAAGCAGACAGCCAAAGAGAGGATGTCTCGGTGCGCAGAGCTGCTGGCGCGGGGAGCACCCAGGGCACAGCCGCGCACGGTGTCAGCTAAGCACAAAATCCATCCCTCCAGCACTGCCCAGCAGCGCTCCCAGAAATGTGTGACACTCACAGTGCTCCAGCTACAGAAAAAGAATTACGTATTATGGGGCTGAGGACAGAGCTTGCACCTCCTGACAGTGAGGCCTGCTGTCCCCACCCTGGGCTCACCCCAGGTCACAGCTGCTTATGGGATTTAAAGAAATTACATGATCACAATTATTTTAACATTAGCTCTGAATTTTTCTTTTTCTTTTTGATCAGAGATGATGTCCAGGGATTTATTCTAGCCTGTTCGCTGTCTGATTACATTGAAGACAGATGAACTGGATTAGAAAACATTAAGCAAGAAACATTTTCACACTCTACAGCTTTCTTCTTGATAATTTCTAGAAAGCACTCTGGACTAGGTCTCCACATTTTACTTCAATAAGAATATTCTTTTTGGAGTTCTTTAAAAAAGAAAAATAGAAAAGAAAGAAAAAAAACAGAAGAGAGAAAAGAAGAAGTGAAAAAAGGAAAGGAAAGGAAAGGAAAGGAAAGGAAAGGAAAGGAAAGGAAAGGAAAGGAAAGGAAAGGAAAGGAAAAGAAAGGAAAGGAAAGGAAAGGAAAGGAAAGGAAAGGAAAGGAAAGGAAAGGAAAGGAAAGGAAAGGAAAGGAAAGGAAAGGAAAGGAAAGGAAAGGAAAAAAGACTGATACTTTTTCTGAACACAATTCAGGTCCCATTGAAGCCATCTGCAAATGCCTTCAGACTTTGGTGGCTGAAGCATCAAGCTGATGATCCAATATTTATATGTTTATTTTATTTTATTGAGGACAGATTCCAAGGCAGTGTAATTGAAATGGTAATAATGGGAGGCTTTAAGATCAGCAGGCATTTTCCAAACAAGAGCCTGCATTTGGCATGACTTTACTTTTTTTTGTATATAATTTATGAACAACTAAATTACTAGGAAAGAACCATGACTTTTCTTTAAAAAAAAAGAAAATCTCAAAATAATGGTGTAAAGAGTACTGAATAAGCCGTTTGATCCTACAGCTCAGTTTACCTCACAGTTTTTAGACATTGAATAAAACTCCACTGAATCTCCAAACTGAATTCTTCAGAGAAAAACAAAGGAAAAAAATTTATTGTTTTTTTATCCATGAACTTGTCAGTCTGAGTACATGAAAAAGTTGAGAAAAATAAAAGAAAAATGTATAATACTTTAGCCAGTTACGCCACAGAATTTGTATAAAATATGCAATGATGTTACATAGGTCAAATTCATACGCGGTGCAGGTAGAGCGATTTCTTGATTCAGCAGTATATTAAAGGAAGGTTATTCTTTGGGTGTAAATTGACCATCAGTCAGAGCGTAGCTACATCCAGCTGTGTCAAGGCAGTGCAACCTGTCTCAGCAAAGCCTTCAGTGAGTGTAAAATGAATATAACTTATTCAGATGGTGGGACATGGAGCATAGCTGGAAAAGCAAATGTCATGTGGACAGTTTCCTCCCCTTGGCTGCTGGCAAATAAATTCTGCTTGTTCTGTGTACTTAGTATCTGGTGCAAGTTATGCAAGCTCGTGCCTGGTAGGGGAGATGTAATAAAAGCATGTGAGGGAGCAATGTCATCACAAGCACTTGACCTTCCCCTCTGGCAATATGGAGGCTGTATATTTTGTGGCAAGCATTGCAATTGTCTTTATGTTGGTGTCTGCTATTCTGAGTTTTATTCCTGCTGTATTCAAGCATTAAAGCTCTTAAAAACACCATATGTCCTGACCTTCTCTGTCCTCTTGGATGAGGGTGCATTCATCCCTTAATTTGGATATTTGGGTTTCCACAGCTTCTAACCATAATCAGGTCTTTGTTGTCCTATCTTGTTTATTCTTGTAATCTGCCATTGAATGAGCTTCTGCGTCCTCCTGTAACCCCAAAGCTTCAGAAATATTTGGGAAAAGAAATACACCAGAAATAAGTAATGTTGATTAACTCAGTATGAGCTGTCTCTTAAAAAGGGTGTGGAAGTATCTGGAAGGTGATAAGGATCATAAATCCAGTAAAATACTCAAATATCTGAGTTAAAAATTGGCATAACCAGGATTAAATATTTGGGTCTATAAAAAGGATAAAGTTTAAATGAAAGTAGGACAGAAGGGGCAAAAGCTATCCACATGAAATTTGATACTCTTAGTATTTTAAATTAATATATTTCTATGTTGCGTTTGTGCCATGGAGAGTGAGAACGCATGCTACATGCTGTACTTCCTCAGGAGGGATGGACCTCACTTTTTTAATCTGACCACCAATGCAACAACTTGAAGTTCATCTGTTACCTATCTAAAACAATTTTTACACATCCCATCTGCTAATGCTTTCTTTTCCTTGCATATAAGAAAAGCACTTATTTTCTGCCATCAGTACCAAGCCAGCTTCTGAATTGGCACTGTTATAAGCTGCAAAAAAATTCTGTATTTTGTGTCATGTTGTGATCCTTTCTTAAATAAAGCTAATAAATTATGTCCTGCTCTTCCAAGCAAGAGGGGCTCCCCTTCCACAAAGTTCAAAAATGAAGCTATGATTCTCAGAAGTTGCTGCAAGGCCACAGTGGGACCATTGCTCTGAAACTCCAGGATTAAGAAAACTTCTCCCTTGTTCTTTGCCTTCTAGCATTATCCTCATTATTTACTGACTGACTCTTCCCCACCAGTCTCAGGCTTCACTTCCTCTAGCCCAGACATCTTATAATACACTGGAAGAAGATGAAGGAATTAGTTAATTCCCCAGAGCTGGCCCAGCCCCACCAACCTGCAAATTCCTATATACAAGCTGGCAACTGTGATCTTTCCTCTAAGCCAGCGAGAGGATTAACTCCTTCCCTACTTTAGTTCACAGCTCATTCACAAGCTGTTCACTTTGTACATCCAGTATTTGATATCTGCTTTGATTGGACACAGTGGGTCACGTTAGCGTGGCTTTCGTTCCCTACTTAGTTCAGCTAATTAAATCCTACACAAAAATAATCACGGATAAATTTTTGCTAAATGTGCTGTACAGGAACTGGCCATTCCCAAAATGTGCTCTTCTGGAAAGGTTTCAGTAAACTCCTTTGCTAGGCCAAACACAGAGAGGACACGGATGCAGACACTGCACACTTGTGTAAAAAGGGATTTTGCATGAGGGGTCATTTTTCTCAAGTTCTAATAAGTACTATTGATGGGTGCAAGCACCAAACCAAATTAAAGCTGCAGCTGAATGACGAAATAATAGGAACTACAAATGCAAAACTAAATGCAAAACGACAAATGCAAAACTACAAAATGCAAAAAAAAAATATGGAGGACATATTTTCCTACCTTTAAAAAACTAGAATTTTTTGTTTTACCTGCTATTCTGCAACACAAACTGATGTTTAAATACCAACAGCTGCACTCCATTCTCATAAAAAGAATCTTGCATAGCACCTCAAGGTTAGTTATCAGTGACATCTGTTTATGAACTGAGATTCCTCAATCCTTATCTTGCAGACCAATCTGCCAGTTCTAGTCTACAAAAGCCTTTCTAATTGGACCATCCCAGTGACACCAGAGTGTCTGCCAGTCATATACCTACAGCTCCATAGACAAACCTTTCTAACTCTCTTCATGTGGGCCAAGCTCAGCTTGTGAAGCATCATTTGCAAATCCATCAGCAGCACTGGCCTACTCATAATCCTTTCTGTTGGCTGTAGAGAGCCTCTCATAGAAGCCATAACAATTGGAGCAATTCCATTTTTTTAAATTCACTTTGGAAATTTTGCAATGATTTTTCCCCCAGAAGTTAAAAACTGTTGAATTTTTAAAGTACTAAAATTCACTTGGTTTAATCTAATCTAGGGGTTTATATGAAGTATTTAAAATTGCCTGCAATATTCTTTTTGCCAGAAAATGTAATAGTTTTCTTTCCCAGTGTATTGATTTTTCAAAGTAATTTGAAGTTATTATGTAATAAACATATTGATCCTCCCAAACAAGGGAACAGGTGTCCATTTATTCCAAAAGAGTACATGTTCTCATGTTCACACTGATTTTGGCCTATTGCATATAATGGCGTTAGCCTAAAGGGGAAGTGAAATTCTTGGGTGTAGTGATGCTGTGTCAAGTTGTGAGTTTATTCTGGTGGGGTATGGGCTGAGTGAGGCTGGCCAGACGTCTAAGAGGAGATTGTCAGTATAAGGGAAGAGGATAGAGCTGAAACTGCTGTTATCTATGATGCAGGCATTGCTTTCCCTCCTATGTAAAGGAGTACTGGCTGTGTTACATTTGCCACTTCTTGGTTAGACATAAAACAGGAGTGCCTGGTTGCCTGTGACTATCGGAGAGTCCAAGGTTTGTCACTTGCATTTTTTTTCAGATAATATACATCACTTCATCTTTTTATTTAGTGTCATTGCAAATATTGTTCTTTGCCTTCCTTTTAGCTCAATTTCAGCTCATTCTTCCTCATTATTTGTCTCAAAAAGGTGGACTAAACTGCTTTCTCATTGGACTACGTTTCCCTCTATTTCTGACACCTGCAAGGGCTGCCAGGGAAATATGCTGTACACAAAGATAAGAGAAGTGGTACTGATGAGGGTGGGCACCAGAAAAGGGGGAGAAGAGAAAGTAGCGAGAAGGGAAATTTCAGCTGTGACAGTGAAGAGAGTGAGAGAAACACAAGAAGCTTTGCAAGCAGTGGGGACGCTGCCTTTTTCAGCCACTCTCACTAGCCCATAATCATGCAGCAACATTATCATCATGACAACTTGTCAGGGACACAAGCAAAATATTTGATTATAAACAAAGATGAGCGATCTCCTTAGTGTTGGGCTTTGTAAAATCAACATGTTACATGACAAAGCCCAAATGCTGAGTCTCTCTTGACAGCACCCCTGTAGCTTCTGCTGTGCTTGGAGAGTGCTCTGACTACAGATGATCAGTAGATATACTTGTAATATTTATTATCAAAAGCTTGTGACTGAAAGTTTTTCTGAACTGCCACAGTCTGAATTTAGAATTAACACTGACATTTTTTATTCATTTTTATAAGCTTATGTTAGACCTGCATGACTTTTTGTAACTATCATATTGAAAAATCTGGATGCTTCCTTTTGTGGGAGAGGGATTTGGTATTGTGCAGGGACATAACTTGTGGATGAAGTAGTACATCTTGTCATGTTTGGGAAAGTCCACATACATTTGGACAAATTAGACACTTTTCAAAAATCGTATTTGTTCATGCTCACTGGTTGCTTGTCATATTCTGGCATAAATACTTTGGAGATACCGTCAGTAACAGCATTTTCTTCAAAGCAAATAAAATAAATAAATATTCCACAAATTTAAAACCATTTTCCTGTTGTATCTTCGTCATGATCTGGTATTTGATGCAGGAAAATAAGGTTATGGTAATAACAGAAAAGAAGCTCTTATGCCAATAGCTCTGGGATTACATTCACAAAGAAAGGGAACATATATGTTACAATACATGCTTATGTACTAATTTAATACATGGTGGTTTTTTATTCTAGCAATATCATTTGAGCTGCCACATTTAGAAGTCTGTGCCAGCATTTCCATTACAAACCCACTGTTCATAGGGATTTACAATGTCAGTCTAAACACTGCTCTGGAATGAAACTTGGCAATTGGGTCTCAGCCCAGGAGCAATTTTTTTACCCATCCATTTTACTGTTAAGTTATAGTGGCATAAAGATATAGTTGTTCTACTTGAATAACTTAAAGTGGCTTTGAATTTAAAAAAATAAATAAGTTTATGGTACTATGTAATTATTTATCTTATTCAGAAGAAACAACACAACAGATGAAAGCAAAAATTGCTAAGATATTTTAGAATAGAAATGGGATATCCTAAAAATGCATTTTCTCCACATTTGTTAATAAAAATCTTCTTATATGCACATTCAATTGCCTTCACTCAACAATGCCTCACATCATGGAGAAAGGTGCTGGAAATAGATGGGGTATCCTAAAGATACAGCTCTATATGGATAAGAGGCAGTGTGCAATAACTCCCATCCAGTTTCTACCAGATAGAAGGCCAGTTGGTGGAGAGCTGACAGGAGATGAATTTGGAGATATTTCTTAGTTTGCTGCAGGTCACAGGCTCCAACTATTAATGTTCTGTTCACCAAAGTCAGCTAAGGTGTTTCCATGTTTGAGGAAGTCTCATAGCGAAGACCTTTTTGGTTTCTGGTTAGGGAAGGGTTGCTTTCCAGCTGGCTGTGGGTGGCTGAAGAGGATCTGGGCATGTGGTGTGAGGGCAAAAGGAGTTCTGGGGAAGTGAAACAAATTGTAAGTGAAATGCAAAGAGAAACTGTGAAGAAAAATTAAACTGAAAAGAGAAAAAATTGAGAGAAGAAAATTAGTGAGTCTCCATTCCCTCTGGAAGAAAAATGCTTAGTTTCTTCAGGTCAACCTCTGCAGTGCAGGCTCTGGTAAAGCCCTGAAGGATTTTATGGGATTTAGACAAAGCAGAAAAAGCATGCATGAAGCACCAGTTCTAGTCTCAGTGATGTTCTGCTCACATTGTGCTTTCCCTGCTTATCTAGAAATCCTATTGATAACTGGTGAAATGCATGGGTAAAAAGGCAAACAGAGAACATACCCTTTGTGAAGAAAATAAAACAGAATAAATCAGAATAAATCCAAAAGACAATCCTGAGGAAAGAATAAAAAAGATTTGAACTTCTCCTGGAAAAAAAAATGTGTGGGGGGAAAGAAACAGAATGTGATAGTTCCATATGGAATAACAAAAAATCAGGGAAAAAGTTAATAAGGGATAATTATCCACTGTTCCAGACAGAAGGGGGCTTAGGGTACAATCCCTTAAATTACATCAACAGGCTTAAAACTAAACAGAGATATCTGTTGCTTTGGCAGAAATGTACTTCACTGTGGACATTGCAGCTGTGCAGCACAGAGCTGAGCACCTCGCTGTGAAACTCCGTGAGGTGGGTGCAATCTCCAATAGAGAATGTCCCAAAACTCCAGTCTAGGGTAAGGCTGAAGAGGTTTCACCAGATATTTTTTGCACTCCTGCACTCTTTCCCCAGGTTTTGCCTTTGGCTCCTGTGCTTGCTGTGGTCATATACAGGCTATAGTATCCCAGACAAACATCAAGAGTGGTCCAGTACACTTGCTTTACAAACAAAATATACTGAATGCCTGGAATTATTTTGGTCCATATTCGAGGATTGGAGTGTATATATATGTGCACATAAGCTACTAAATATTCTAACCAATAGATTGAATACAATTTCAATACAGAACCATACATACAGATGCAAGACATTGTGTGAGTAAAATTGAACACTGAAAAAAATCAGAGGCACAAATGCAGCAAAGACACTGTGACAGCTTCAGAATAAAGTCTAAGAACCTCAAGCCATACATTGCTTGTGTTTTTGTCATACATTTCTTAAGTGGGCTGGGGACTGTCATTTTAGTGCAGGACAGGTTGTTCAGTGTGTAGCCTCAGGCAAAAGTATCCCAAGAAGGCTCATGAACCCAGCACCATCATGCATTGCAGGAGGAGTGCAAGACCAGGAGGGAAAAAGGAGTCAAAAGTGTCAGAAACAAGACCTTGAAGCTGCTTTGTGACCCCGCTCAGATGTGTGGTGGGTGTGGTCATTAGCCCCATTAACCCAGGGCGGGCACGGGGCAAAGCAGGAGGGAACAAAGAGGCTGGAATTCTCTACAAGCCCAGAAAGAGAAAAGGGGATTTGTAATGGCAGCAGTGAACAAAGAAGGGAGAAAGAGGAGGGAAAACAAAGAGCTTCCTCGCAGAGAAGGGCAATCTTTGCTGGTGGGTGAAAAAAATTTCTGGACACTGGGTTGTCCTCTTCAGGTTTTCCTTCCATATGACCCATGTGATCTCAGCCTGTACTGTTTCCTGCCCTCCTTCTCTCCTTCCCTCTTTCTTTCCACATTCATATTGCCAAAGATTTATTTGGTTTTTTTGGGCACACTGGCAGGTTTCTTTCGACATGTTTTGTTAAGTTCCTTCTGAGGACCAGATCAATACTTTGGGTTTAGCAATAAAAATCCATACAAGTGGGTGGTTTTCAGAGCACAGTCTGGCACAGCCCTGGTGGCACACAGAGGCACCCAAATCTGAGGTATGGCCTGCTGCATGAATTACTAACCTTACATAGCTCGTCAGAAGCAGGTTGATTTGAACACCAGACAGAAACTGGCATAATTTACTTAATGCAACTGCCTGGGAAGTTGAACACAGGAAAAAACAATCCAGGTGAAGGCATTTGCTGCTCTGCCATTTTTTGAAGAGCGAATTCCTTCTGCATTAGTACAAGGTCAACCTTCTTTTAGAGACACACTGAAATTTTACATTATAGCATTTTCATTGTGAAATAATGAGGTCTCACTTCACCCTTTATACATGTCCCCCTGAAGTCAAGCCATCCACTAACATTTTCCTTTGAGGAGAAAATTTAGCTTCTCGTGTATTTGGTCTGTGAATCCTGCTACTGCCAGATCACCCTGCTGCCTGCTTTGTCTCTCAGTTCTCTAATACATTTTTAGACATTGATTGGAAATTGTTAAGCCATGTCTAGACCAGAAAAACAACATGAAAAGGTAACAAGCCTGGTCTTCAAATGGTATTTTAAGTGCTGATTTACACTGGCTAAAATCTAGCCTGACAGGGAATGACATATTGAAAATTAAATACAATGCAGTAATTTTAATCTTGGTTATATCATCATCTGATAATCTGTTTATTTCCACAACATTTTGTGCATACAAATATTTTAGCGAATTCAAAATCTACCCATCTAAAAGGAAATATTTGTTATAAGCACAGGCTGATTCCTACTCCTATCTGTTTCTCACACATATGCATACAGATAAATGTGTACACATACACCGTATATGTACTCATTCTCTAGGTAATCAGAGACACAGATAAAATAAAGCTTCTAGAGTGACAGACATTCTGCAGACAGGGTTGTTAGTTTATGTAGGCTATAGGCAGAGTCGACTGGAAAATTTTGATCACTTTAATTTACTATATCCAGCATGCCTGCTGTACTCGTCCAGCACTTTTATCAAGCCCTGTGAGGTGGTATTGATTTTTTTATTTTCTATGTAGGATAAGAAGACAGAGAGTTAGGAGCAAGAGTGAATGAAGAACTTTCCTCAGATTACTGCTATTCTCTAGCTTATTGCATCCTGTCGTTTGTAGTTTCAGATGATGTCCAGTATGTCAGGGTTGCTTGAAGCAATAAACAGGGTGAATAACAATGGAAAGGCCAGATGAGAAAGATTGAAAAAGGAGAAAGAGGCAGCAAAGAAAGTAAGAAAGTGAATGTGAGAAATAGGAAAAAGGGAAAAAAATAAAAACCAGGGGTTGAGAAAAAGTGTCCTAGGTGTAGAGAGCTTGATAAGTGCATTCCTTTAAAGAAACTGTAACCAGCCGTGGCAGTTTTTCGACCAAGAGTTACACATAAAACCTATAGAATTGTGAAGGACTAGAAGCAGTGGCTTCTGGGTGTTACTTTTTTTTTTTCTACGAGAAAAAGCCAGAAAAACAGAGAAATGTTGAGGGTAGATATGAGTTGCATTTTTCTTTCCTGAATGATTCTCAGATTACCACAAAAGGATAAATCTATCTTTTGCATTCAGTTTAAGGTGTGATCCTAAGAAGGAGTAACGCCTCACAGACTTTGAATCTTACTTTGACCTTCCCAAACTACTGCTTTTCTAAGAGAGGACTGAAATCTTTTGCTTATTCTGTTAAGTACCCTCACTGTGGCACTGTAACCTCTAGCACAGCAGGTAAAGGGAGATGATTTGGGCTTGTAGATAAAAGCTGCCCCAGGCAGCATCGCCCTTGCTGACCCAGTTGGCCCCGTTTGCTTGTGTGAGCGTGGCTGGGCACATGTTGCTGTGGGGTGCAGGGTCTCGCTGTGGGGAGCACTTCAAAGCTGCAACCTGGGCTGGGCAGATTTCGTGATCCAGATGTGCTGATCTGAGAGGCAGACTTCACTGTTCAAGGGTGTTTAGAAGGAAAATCTTACACAAAATGTTAATTATGCTTTCCCTCGACTTTAGATGGATAGTGGCTTCTGAAGGGAGGTGGGATTCTGTCTCACAAAATTGTTTTTTCTCAGCTTTCCTCCTGGAGCTTGGAGGCACAGTTGCTGCAAAGGGTAGTTTCTGTGTTATCCTGTACATCCAAAGCCTGTTTGTTGAAGCAGGGCAGTTCTTTGCCACTGGTGGCTCATAGGGAAAGTGGCCAGACAGAAGTACAGTGCACACTTGCAGACTTGAGTAATCGTGACTCACAGAAACACTTAACCTCAAGTCACTTAAAAAGTGTTTGGTTTTTGTGTTATGGCTATTACTGATAAAAATCTTGCCTAATAATCTACCTCATACTGTTTATCCATTTGTATGGGGCCAGTTTGCCTTAAAATCATCCAGAGGCTGTGGAAAAGTTTCCTTTTCCAGGGGAAGTATGAAGCAGAGAAAAGGTGCGCAGCCTGATCTGATGCCTTTTCTGTATTCCCTTTAGGGGATGGAGAAGACAAATCAGACCATTCCAGGGATGGAGAGTCTCCATGGCCTCTCTCACCCGTTTCCTCATTAGGAGAAGACCTTGTTCCTGCACAGCCCTTGCCCCACAGGCTGGGGCATGACGTGGTGATCCCAGCAGGACTCTGAAGCCTCTCTTGTCCATTCCTGACAAGAACCTGGGCATGAAACACCAGATTTTTGATGAGAAATAGACTATTAACAGGCTTTTCATAATTCTTTCTGCTCAGTAGCACAAATTTGTGTCATTACTTAAATCAAAGTAATTTGCTTAAGTCTCATCCTAGTTGTAAATGTTATAGACAAGTTATAGAGTTTATTGGGATTTAACTTCAGAGAATGTCCAGGGACTCTGGCAGAAAAATCACTGGAAAGAGAACACCAGTAAGGAACAGAATTCAATCTTTTTGTGGGCAGATTATGCCCCAGAAATTCACTACTGCAAGGAATATCATTTGACCAATGCTACCAAAAGCGAAGTGTAAGGTAGCTCAAATGTAGACTTGGTAAAAAAAGACACAAAAATCTATGCTTTCCTACTGGAACAATTTCCAGTGTAGTGAAAGACTGTTCATAATTTAACATTGTATGTGTAGTAACAGTGAGAGGCAGGAAATCAAACTGATTGACAGTAGAAAATTTTCTTTTCAGATTTTCATTTTCCAAACTGAGAACATCTCAGAAGTTAGAAAATACAGCAAAGCACATTGTAGTTATAAAATGTAATAAATGTTCCTGTTCTAGTATTATCTCCTAATGACATAACATTTTGAATGTAAAACTTGTCAATTTATCTTCTTTTTCACCTAACACTCAGACACATGAGATTAATGAATTTCCATTCAAATTCTGAATGTGTCCCTGGTTCAGCATGTTTGTCATTGTAAGCTTTTGCTATTTTTGATGACTTTGTGGGTACTGACTGTGCAAAGGCATGGGAATAGCTTCTCTGGTGGTTCTCTGTGCTGGTGGAAGCTGAATACTCAGAGATATTAATGCCTTGTGGAGTAGAGGACCCTCAGCACTCAGCAGGCAAGCTCAGCTCCTTGCAGGATATATTCTCTGACATTAATAAGGTAATTTGCTTGTGACTAAGAAATCAGTTGTGAGAGAGAATTCCCAGCACACTGCTTGTTAACTCCATTTGCTTGCTCTGGTTTCAAATGCAAACTTCAGTCAATCAGAGTCATAAAAATACTGTATGACATTTGTGACTGATCCCACAATGGCAAACAGTAAAATCTCTTCCTTACTGAAGGGGGATTCTTTATCCAAAATTTCAAACAGTATTCTCAAAATAGTGAAATTTAGTCAAATAAGTGGTTGAGAAAGACCCTGATCGAATCAGTGGGATAATGTAGACCCAGTTAATAATTTAATCTTCCCTCAGTCTTGTAATGTGGTGACATAGCCTGAACAACCATGAAAATCAGCACAGAACAGTAAATTTTAATTTAGCACTTTTTTTTTTTCTCTTGATAATGCTGGAATTTGGAGTGAAGGGAAGAAGAGCAGTTTTTCATGTTAGTGGTGTGTGACAGCTGTTTTGACCTTCTCTTTTTTTTGATGAAGTTGAAGCTCATTAATAAGGTTTATTTGTGTAGTCACCAAAGAATACCTCAGTCCAAAGAAAAAAGTGCGAAAAAATATTTCTGCCAGTGACAGAAGCCACAAAAACCTAATATCCCCCCACGATCCACTGGTTTTATACTGGCTTCAAAGTGGAGGACCTGACAGAAATTGGGAATTTTATTTGTATTTGTTTTATCAGTTCTCAGGTAAGCAGCTTTCAAATCCCCTATAATGTGAAAGTGTCAAGCGAGTACCCTAAACTTCAACTGTCCAACCTTTCACTGGACAAGCTCCTCTCTCTGCTGAGTATCTAACACCCTTCTGTGCACAGAGCAGAAGCAGCCACAGGTGTGGGCAGGTTTAGCTGATGGAAACTGCACTGAGCTGTTCTGCTTCTGGTTCAGAGAGCCAGTTACGCCTCTTGCTCGGGGGCTGTGTGCCTGCAACCATGACTGCAGCATTGCAGCAAGAGAACTTCATTTCCATGCCTTAAATCATATGTGTGTATGTGGATTTTTTTGGGCCAAGAAGACCATTTCTTGTGGCTGTGCCTTCCACTGGAAAGAGACACTGGACTTGGTAAGTGTCTGTACATTGCTGGAGTGATGGCAGAGGTACCCAAGCAGGGAAAATACTTGAAGTGTTAGAAATAGACATTCAGAATGCCAAAAAGTTGCTTATGACAACTATTACTGCTTTGTCAGTGAGTCACAGGCTGGAGCGTGTTTTGACCTCCATGGTAGGCAGAAATTCTTTCTCATGAAGGATTGTAAGGTTCTGTTATTTTATTAGAGTTTCAGGAATGAAGTATCAGTACTTTGAAGTGAAGTGAATGAATTTTATAATAATAATAATAATAATAATAATAATAATAATTATTAATGTTATTTTCAGGTTAATTGGATTTTAAGATTTGTTATTTAAAGTTTTATTTTGACATATTTAAGAGGACAAAAAAAGTAAATTAAATTATTAGAAAATACATCCCCATTCATTCTGACATAGCTGAAGTAGAATTTTTTTTTTATGACAGGATTCACGTTTTCCAAAGAAAAGTTTCTGCTAAGTTGTCAATACTTGAAAGTCAGTGAAAAATATTAAGGTTTCTCATCTCAACTGATGTCTGAGGTACACTTGTGCCAAAAGTGTCACAGCCATGCAAAAAACCATGGTGAAATTTGGGTATAGGTGATGCCCTACGCACACACACACACAGGTCCATGTACAGACAATATGCATGTGGTTTGCTCTGCATGCTCAAAGATAAAATACAAGCCAAGATGAAGATGGAATGCAGCATCCAGTAGATCTCAAAACCAGGTCATTTATTTATTTACACTTTTATAGCCATTTAAAGTACCTAATTCCAGAAGATTTTGTGCCTCAATTTTTATAGTAAATCAATGGAACAGCAACAATACCTCTTTTATTTGAGAGGATGCTGTGACATGGTTATTATCACCATTGTACACACCTGAATACGTACACAGACACAGCTACTTGCCTGTGCATATTAAGTAATCACTGCTCTAACTGCATTAACAACATGCATTTCAACACAAAAACGTTGGATTTATTCATTGGTTTGAATACCCTAAGCACTTCAATATTATGCCCATATTTTATTTTTTTCCCCAGTGTTTCAGTGGTTTTACCAGAAATAACAACGCGCTTAATTACAATGGAGTCTGAGCAGGTAAATGATATAGAAGATTTGGGAATTCTAATAGCTTTGTCTATTGAAAAATAAAAGTAAGATCACATTACTTGAGTAACCAGCTTTTTACAAAGCTAAAGATTGAATAAAGGGTTCCATTTGGTTTAAGCTATTTCCAAACAGTAATGCAAAATTGTAAAAGAAATAATTTAGACATGGGTATAGAGGCTTCAAAATCAATAATGTTGGAAGAAATGAAACATATGCTGATGCAATCAAACAGAATTGAATTTCATATAAATGTTAGCAAATCTGTATCAGATTATCACTGCAAAAACTTCATTTTCATTGATTTATAATGTATTATTATTGTTTCCACCAAACTGCCATAGACAGCCATTTAAGCAGCTGCCAAGCGCCTTAAGGGTAAATAAAGGGTGTCACTGACAGTGCTGGGTTATAGAAGTTTAAGAGACCAATAATTCACAAATGTGGCAGGTGTGACATTCTGTATATTCATTAGTCTTTTATTTTAATCCTGTTGCCTAAGTATTTTATAGTTTTTTATGGGAGAAGGGTCAGTTGCAGGTTTCAGAAGGCAACCACAGAGGGTAAAGTGTGTTTGTCCCAGCCTGTTTCCCAGACGGTTGGGCAGCGTCCTTTTGTTAAGCAACCCAATGACAGAAAAATACACTGGAATGTCAGCAGAAAATCTTGGGCTAAAGACACGCATTGGCAGGTCTATTCTTCCAAAAGGGAGCTGAGAAGTAGTCTTTAAATGTCAGCCAGGCTGTGGATCACTATACATTTAATTAATGCACAGCACCTAAGCCCTGGAATTTTTTTGTCTCCTACTGTCAGATGAGTAAAACGAATATGGTTCACACATGTTTACGAGAGCAGATTGGAGTGCACTTTCTTTTAAAATGTGATTAATGCCATTGGTTCAGTAGGGCTATTTACTCTCAAATCTGGGACTGGGAGAACATTTTTTTGAGTGATGTTTTATTTACTTTGAGATGCAGCAAATGGTCATAGACTAAACTTATCCCAAACTCAGAACAAGGTTTTTAACCAAGGGAAGGGTCAGAAAAAGCTAATCTGTTTTAGTACAGTATTTTTGAAATCCAATGGTTTGATTTTCCATTTTTGGATTAATGTTTAACTGAAAAGAATTGCAAAAGTTTAATTAAAGATGACTGAAAAAAATTAAAAGTGAATTTTTTCATACTGTACAAACTTTCTAATAGAACAGAAAAAAAAAAGTCAACCAATAAAAACTGTTAAAAGATTAAAAGTTGTTTTGTGTTGATACAAGATCCTCTCCACACAACTTTTGGTTCAGTCAGCAAACTAAACAAGAAAAAAAATTCAGTTCCTTAGGTAGGAGCATAATTAAGCATTGTGCTGTACCAGGCTATTCTTGCTCCTTAGAAACAGAGCATAATAATTCTACAGTCCATTCATTTTCTGTTTCCTACATCCCTTGGATGAAGGAGACACTGTTTTAATGTTTTTAAAAATCATGCTAATATTTAACTGTCCAAGGTGTTTCTTTTCTAAACAGTTTTGAGACTTCCATATTGACAGATATTAAACAAAGTCCCCAAATCTCTTTGTTTTCTCTGTGATGTCTGATGAGTCAAAGTTTGGATTGTCTCATGGATGTGCCAGTTATTTTGTCAAAGAGGAAAAATGGCGCATTTTTATACTTTATTTGTGAGGAAGTGGGATGAAATCTTAGGAAGTAGCACCCATTATTTCACTACATTAACACTGCTGCAATACATATATTTGCTTCTGTGCATGGTATGTGCTGGGAACAGAGATGCAATTGGCAAACTCCCATCGCAGTGCATGCCCAGAAGAGGTGCAGAAACCTGTTCAATAATTCAGGCAATGGTGACCTCAGAAGTATATGTGTCTGTTATCTGTTTTGGCTCATGTGATGTGATTTTTGGCTGCAGTGAAAGCTTATGGTGAAAATCATATCAAGTTGACCAAGCCAAAGTAAACACACACACACACACATACATTTTGAGGTAATTTTTGGCCATCGAGATCATTCAGCCCTTTCAATATTTAAAGGAGACACAAGATTTGCCATGATCATAAACATTTTATTTACTTTTTCCTCTGTTGCAGCATGATTGCTTTAGGTAATAAATCCAGCCAACAAGGAGCTAAAGGACAATTATTGCACACTAACAGCATATGTTCACTGTCACGCTAGCAGGGCTTTATACAAGGAAAAACCCGGCATGCAGGCTGGAAACCGACAAGAAGAACAGCAGTGAATAAGCGTGGTGGTCCCTGTTTGCTTTGATGTAAGGGCATATTCTTTGCCACAAAAGGCAAAGTCTCACCTGGTTGTTTCTGGCCTTACAGAACTGAAGGGGCAGCAGCACCAGGCACCCTCTGAGGTGTACTGTCGGTGTTTTATGTGCAGTGAAACGCCGGCTGCCCTCACTGCCGCTGTAAAGCACAGCTCCTTTTAGGAGAAGTCCAGAGTCCAAGGGTGCCCGTTGGTTGTATTCCAGTTCTCATGACTTCCAAATTTACTGCATCCTTTGCCAACCCAAACTCTTCCACGGCAAAACAAACACACTCCTGCTTTTCCTGGTCCCAATCCAGCATGGTGGCTCTTCAGCACGTATATTTGTGCTGATGTTGATTCCCATTATTTCCAATAGACCAAAGGTCCACTCTAATTGATTCCAGGTTTTGGGAGCAAAAGATCTGAATTATTGAGAGTATAAAGCTCCTGCAAATGGTAAAGAAATCATGAATCTGAAAGCTGATTTAGGAGACAGGACATCAGATGGACGTTGGGGAAACTGAGATACAATGTCTACTTCAGACAACTCCTATTTAATCTCAAGTGAATCATATAAACTCAATGATGTTTTAATTTCCAGTCTATCAAGTGAGGGTAATATTTTTCTTCTTGACAGAGTTGAAATCTGTTAATGATACAGAGAGACTTAGATAAATGATGCCAGATTCAGGAAAAGGATACTGTAGGATTCATGCTTTTGGAGAGTGAATGTGTAAGAGGGATATCAGAAAGAGCTGGAAAAATGTATCCTGGAAATGTACATAAATATACACACACATACGCATATATTTAATTTTTCAACAGAATCTCCTTATTAAATAAAACACTGAATGGGGCAAGGAAAGGCAAATCTGTGAAAGATCTCCAGAGTTGTCTCACCGGGAATCATATTTAGGAAGTTTAAGGATGCACATATATTTGCATCATAAAAAAATATGTCTATTAGGGTGGACTTCAAATAGAAAGTAGTGTACTCAAATAGGAACAAAAAGTGTACAGCAAAACAGTGGGTTCTGAGGACCTGATGTCCCTTGTATATAAATTTTGTTTTTACCTCAGAGTAGTGTGCACAGGCTGAATGTCCAACTGCTGCTGGTGTTCATTAAGTGAACTCCCAGACCCCATTTTTCAGTTTATTGTCCTCAGAAAAGAAACCACAATGCAAACCAAAGTTCACAAGGCATGGGCTACTGCTACCAAAGTACCTACTTGAGCCAAATTAAAATACTCCTATTTTGCCTGTTCAAACTGGTCTCAATCTAGAGCTCTAAGACATTTAATTTGGTGGGCAGAAATCACTCTCTATGCTTTCATTCTTCTTTACACTACTTATTAATCCATTATGGTATCTTTGAATACATATGATTTGTTACTAGCTGGCTTTCACGTGGATGTCATGCAAGAAGCCTTGCAATGGAGCAGCAGCACTGATCCTACTGTCACATTGTTCTCTTATTCTGATTTTTGCAGGTTGTCCAAAGAGAAGACATTATAAACACCTGTATTAATCTGCGGGTGATGATAGGGACCTACAGTTCTAGTAAACTCTGGAGAGTTATAGTTCACAGGTGTCAGAACATAGTGTTTAATGAGAATAATTTGTTTTAGTTTAGTAACTAGCCTCAGAAATTTGATTGTAGCCTGGTTTTATTGCAGATTTACAGTTACTGAAGACCAAGAACAAGAAGAATGGCACATAAACTGGATTTCTCTCCATTGGATGTCTCAGACATTTCAAAAGGTAGCCCTCATCTTCTACATATACATATAAAATAACAAGGACTGAAAAGGGAAATCTGTCACTACACAGGACAAATCAAATATAAATGTTGTTTGATTATCTCATTTTGAGGCCTAGCATAGGAGAATTTGATTCCTAGGAATGAGTTCAAGGTGTCTTAGGAAAATGCATTGTTTGAGATTTGCCGGGATTGCCTTGAAAAAATTGGAATGTGAAAGAAAAAATAGATCTTTGCTTTCTGCTATTTAATTTATTTTTGTAATAACAAATTAACATTAACACCAAAACCATCCAAAAGAGAGCCTGGGTGTAGAGTGCCATAATTTTCCTTTAGCAAAACCACGTGTGAACATCCTGTTGTCCCCAAAGCTCCCATAAGGAAGCATACAGCACATTTATCTCTCTTTTAGTTAGAGGAACCAAAAATATTGGTGCCAGATTAGTTAAAAGGAGACCTGAAAGTTCCCAAATTTGGTTCATGTAACAACCTCAATTAAAACCACACTTTCTGAGCACTCTAGGTAAGGGGAGGTCCTTGAAGTCTCCCAGCACTGTACAGTTTACAAGTCAACTGTTTTGGCTGTTTTGGATTATTTAGATCCAAAAAGTTATTTTTCAATGGAGAACCAAACTCTGTAACCTTTATTCCTATAAATATCCTCATTAAATATTTCTTTTCCCTTTTCTTCACTAAGGTCATCAATTTCAGGGAGAGGGTTTGGATTACGAAACAAACTTTTTTCAATAAAGCTTCTACTGTGCTCTGCACCAGTTTTTATATATTTCTGCAGTATATAACCTAATATCAGATGTATGTAAGAGAATTGTTTGTACAACAGAGGAAGAAGATAGGTAAATACTGTGTTTTTAAAATGGGATGTTGGAACTCGTTGACATGAAGTGTAGGATTTCCTGGACCCTGGGATTTAGCTATCAAACTAAGAGCACGTTTAAGGTTTGATTGTCCTCTCTCCTTACATGAGCAGGCCTCCCATTAATGTCAGTAGGAGTTATACACACAAAAAGAGAAGATAATAAACATAAGTAGTGAACAGAGTTGGAGAGTGGAAATAGACTCCCATGGAGGTAGAAAATACATCATTCCCTTTGCTCTGTAGAGCCCACATCATTTTGGTTTTGTGCATTGCCAGGAAAGCAAAATTTTGACTTGTAGAAACATATTTCGACTAGTTATCATGAAATCCCATATGAAATGAAGGATAGATGGATACCACACTGACAGTTACACATGATAAAAATAAAGCAGTTAACAAGCTCCAGTGAACACAGGTGGGTAGTGAATCAAAGTGTCTTAACATATTAACCTATCCACTGTAGCTCCTGTGCAGTTTTTCAAAGACATCTTGCTTTTTTCTTTACTGATGGAGTGAGAATTACTTTTCAGTATTTTTTTTTCTTGCTGCTGAAAACCTTCATTATCTGTTCAACAGAGAATAGCTCTTGCAACTATGCAAGCTCCATGCTTTTATCTATCACTGATACTATTGATAAATAGGAACAGTGGAGATAATAACATTTAAATAAGACTGTGGGGTTTCTCATTAAATGTAATTCCCTTCTTAGTCAAACTTCTGTTTTCCTGATGGACGTTCATTGACTTTGGTGTTACTCTTAAGTTGTCCTGAAATGGAGAATCAAACTTATTGGCCTTAACCCTCTGCAAGTAAATCAGTGTTCATGTAATGGTTATTCCTGTGTTAGTCCTTTCACCTTAGCACAATACAAACAACAATAGTTCCACAAATGGTGTCCTAATAGACAGACCCAACCCATTTTTTTTATCTTCAAAGGATTTTGTGCTGCCGACCAGATTGAACTGCAGATGACAGTGTCTAGTTAAAGCCTAGCAGGCAATGCTCTGACAGCCTGGCTGCTGTATTTCTTTTTATATATTAAAATCTATGCTTGAAAATAGCATCTACATGTGACTTTGCACAAGAGACTGGAGGATCACAGGGGCTCTTGTTCATCAAAATTAACTAGTATGACCAATGTGCTGAAGCTCATTCTGGAAATGAATGAAGTAAGCACGATTATTGGCAGTGTGCCTAAGCTCTCATCCTGTATGTACCGTGGTAAGTCCTGAGGTCTTAGCCTCCTCAAGATGCACATGAGGCAGGATTTTGGAGTATTCTGTAATTCCTGTGTTGTCTGGGTGCTTAGTTTGATTCTCCTTTAAATCAGGATAGTTGAGGAGAGGGTATAGTGCCAGTTTTAGTTTTGTGTTAAGAAGGTTGTGGCTAACACATACACATTCGTATTGACTCACTATAGCATCTCTGCATTAAGCACAGGCTTGGTCATCATTTTTGTACCAGCTTCCTAAGCTATTCTGCCTAAGGTACTTGTTCCACTTTGGAGCTTCATTAGGCTTTTTCTGAATCTTAGCTTATTTATTGATAATTCATATCCTAACAGGAATTAAAATCTTAATAAAGTATTTATACAAATGCTGATGGAGTTCCTATTTTCAGAGACTGCTTTGTCTTTTGCCAAAGGACAGAATCAACCTGGCATTATTTGGACCTGCAGGCCATTGTTTGGAATTTAGTCTAGTTCTACAACTCCTAGTGCTTGACTGCTGGAGGGAGAGAAGAGATAACAGGAGGAGGTTTTGAGATTCCTGGTGAGTACTGAGAAAAAGGCAGAGGTGCTGGCCAGTGAAAAAATAGTTGTAAGTGAACTTGAGCAGTGAATTTGAGCATTGGGTGCTAACAGTGTCCCATTTCAGGGAATGCAACTGGCTCAGAAATTGTGTCTCTAGGTGGGACTGAGAAGTCTGTTCTGTAGGCTAAATTATATATCTTTATTTTTGACAGTGGCATTTTCAAAACCACTGATCTTCTCAGACAGTGTGGAGTTATTCCCTTAGAGTGGCAGAAAGGGAAGAAGCAGCAGCACCAGCACAAGAGTTCTGCCCAGCTGTTCACTGCACTGCATCATGTTTGAATCTATCACCCCTCCAAACTACACTGTCTTCACCTTTTTAACAGCAAGAACAAAAGACATGTTAGGAGAACTCGCCCCACCAGTCTAGTAAGTGTTGGTATAGACCTTTGTTTCCAAGAGTTTTTTCCTACAGACCATGCTTTCTTTTTAAATATAGGCAACTAAGCATTAGTTTCACTCCTTATGGTACAGCTGCTCAATTATGTACACATCACAGGCAGTTTTGCAACATCTTTATTTGCTTTAGTATGAAGACTCAAATCCTGCATTTGAGGTTTTCTGCTTTTTCCAGTATTGCTTTTTTTGTGTGTGCTTCTCCTGGCCATAAAGGAGGAAAAGAAGAGGTAAAAGGTACTGAAGGTAAGCCAGGTGGTCCCTTAGTGCACATGGCAGACTTAAAATCACACTGTTATTCATGAGAAGCTGGGCAGTCTGGTTGGATGAAACCCTCTTGGATGGCCTGGCTTGGACAGTCAACTTGTAGTACGAGTGGTTCTTTTTGGTTCTGTTCTGTTACTACTCAGACATCAGAGAACCTGATCTCATGCTATCTGAAATAATTGTTAATTTTGGAATAAACTTCCTTGGGAGCAAGGGAAAGCCCAGAGCACATGGCAGAGGAGGCAGGGGGTGGTTATGTATGATGCAGCCACTGTAGCTGAGATTTACACGTCCTGTTTCAAGGAGAAAACAATAGTCCTTCTAGCAGGCTGCCATCATTTAGAGCTGCACTCAGCTGACACTGAGGGCTGTCATGTGTCACACAAGCTCACACTGCATCCTTGTCCTTCTTGAGGATGCAGTCTGCATCCAGAGCAGATAACAAGTCCTCAAACAATGCACAAGTTGTAATGACTTTTTTTGGTTAACATTCCTTTTTACACAATTGTAGTAAACTAAACACTGTCATATATGGTATGATTTCTGGACAGGCTCAGAGCAAACATTTCATAGAATCATAGAATGTTTAGGGTTGAAGTGGACCTTAAAGAGCATCTGGTTCCGACCCACTTGCCATGGTGACACCTTCCACTAGACCATGTTACTCAGACCTGCATCCAGCCTGGGCTTGAAAATCTCTGGATGCCTGGAAGTGCCTCATCCATTCCACAAGATTGCCCTTTCTGTTTTCCAGACTTCCTGAAAATGTTAACCACGTTTTTAACTAGTATTTTTCTGTTATCAACTCATGATATAGGCCTTGCTCCATCCCTCCCTGTGACTCTCCTTTCATAAGACAGTTCCTCATTATTCCTCATATATACTACTGGGTTAGTAGTAGACACAGCACAGGGTACTGCCCAAGAAAACTCTGTTTACTTTCAGTTCTCTATTGACCTCCTGTCATCCTCCAACAGACAGAAATTCTCTGCATTCAGAGTGTGTTTCTGTTTCTTTCCTTTTTGCTTAGAACTCTGGCTTTATTCCTTTTTCTCTCCCCTTGTTGATATTCCTGCATCAACTACTAGTGAGACAAATATTTAAGATACTGGTATTTTAAGTTAAAGGTGAAGAGTTACTGAGATGTTATGTATTTGTCACATTTGAAGATATTTACCAGATGCTAAGCCAAATTGTTGGGTGTATAGGTAATTTTGGGCTTGGTTGAACCTTCATGCTTAGTTTGCAGGATACCTGCAAGTAGTGCCTGTACTTACCCTATCAGAAAAGATGTATCTGTCTATGAACACAGAACTATGGAAACCTGGGTAAAGATACATGTGGTTTGTGTTTGGCATGGTTTGGCACACACTCTGGAAGTGTCCAAAACACTCATCTGGACATCAGAACACAGGAAGATCTCTATCATTGTATCTCTTTCTTCTCCATTCTTACATTTTCCTCCATGAAAAAGGGAAGTGACATTCTCAGATATTTAGAGGAGGGCTAGAAGGAGTAACACAATGCTGAAACACTGAGATAGTTTGACACATGCTGTCATTTTGGGAATGTCTGTGTTAAAATCTGTATTCAAAGTTCAGGTGCTGGAAGAGGTAGTCAACAGTCTGTGGCCATTCACCATTCTTGTGTTACCTCCTAACATTGCTGGGTTTGCCTTGCTAAGTGTATTCTTACAAAAGAAAAGTATTTAACAAACAGAGAATGTCTGCTCTGTCTAACCTGTACTGATTTTGTGAAATGAATATCTTGGCAATCCTTTCTTCCCTGCTGCAGTCTAGGCCAACCAGATGCTCTGATTCAACATAGTCTCACAGAAGCTTCCACCATCATGTTCATATAAACTTTGAATATTAACTTAGAGCAAAAAAAGGCTTGTATAAGTGATGTCCTTGGTCTTACGCATAGAGCCAGGAAACAGGATGTAAAGCACTCCCTTTCTTCCTTAGTTGTATAACTTAACTGTATTGCACTACTTTTTTGACAAAGAAGTTCTTCTTTCACATGTTGGCTCCAGGTTCTTGAGGCTGAGCCCAAGTGCCTGCAAAAGGCTCCTTACTGACTGACCCTTCACAGCCATGTTTTCAGAAGAGATTGAGGAATGTATCTCAATTTGCAGGCATTCAACTTAATACACTGCAGAAGTACCTGATTTATTGGCCAGCCACTCTATCACTCTCTGGTAAAAATGAAGTTAGGTGACAGTGTCTCAGGCCAGCCACCTGAAACTGTGACAAAACTAAAAAAACTCCAGCATTAAACCACAGGAAACTCTTTTTGGATAGGGATCTCAAGGTTCCGTCCATGACTAAAAATAATTAAAGATGTAGATTATTCCAATAACCCATGAATGCTTTCACAGGACATATTATAAAGTTTGATTACTTTGACAGAGGCAGTTTGAATATGCAATAATGCTCCTGATTCTTAAACACTTACAGTTACAGCTACCAGGACCTTCTTTTTGAGCATCACTCTGGATGGCTGGACTCACATCTTGCCATTTGCATTTAATATTATCTCTTTGTAGGGTAGTGAACACCTTTCTGCTGAGCAGATCTCAGATTATATGTCCTTCCATCTGTCCCCTGCTTTTCACTCTGGACAAACACTTCAAACAGCTTTTTTATAGGTGCTTCTTAGACAATCAACTGTAAATCCTTTCAGTGTGAATTCCATTTGATTTTATTTGCCTAAACCAAGTAGGTGAAGTTTAATTGCTTTGAATTTTATAAGTAATTTTAGTCTGCATGAAGGAACTCTGTGGATATTCACATACTTCTATGTCCATAATTGTCATTGTAGTGTCTTTTATGAAACTCATACAGATGCACACACAATCTTCACTGGGAATAAAAAGGAAATGCACTCCCCCACTCCCCCACCCCCTCCCCAAGAGTTTTGAGTTATAGCAGCAGCCAAATACCTCCTGAAATTGGTTAACTTACATGCATCTTGTATCTTCCTTAAGGTTAAAAAGAGCCACTTCATTTTAAAATAATGTAATAAAAACACTGCTGTCAGGCTGAGACCTTGTCTGCCAAGCCTAACCCTCAGATGAAGTTTTACAGCCAAGTTATAAATCCCTAAAAAACAGAGTTGGTATTGACAGAACCTGATCTAAGGAGTATTGTCCTGGTGGTGTGGGGAGCTCAAACTGAGGGTTTCAAAACAAAGGTGGTCTAATACCAGAGCCTCTGTCAGTTGAACAGATAGTTTGGCCATAGGCAAACATCATGCTAGTTTATTTATTTGTTTATGAATGTGTATTAACCACCAGGGTTTGTATATTCTCAACTTCCCTTTGATCTTTTTTTAAAAAACAAGAGTTCTGCCATCTGTAAACATTTCTGTGCTGACCATGCCTTTGGCTTAGTCAACATGTGAAATCCATAAAGACTTATTTTTTGATAAAAGAAATGGCTAAAGACAATTGACATTATCGTTTGAAGTTTGTGGCATTTCATGTTAATTTAGTAATGTAGAAATGGAACAGAGGCCTGGATTTGTGTAAAGAACTTGTCCAAGGTTGTAACCCTTAACATGTTTTGTGCATACTCTTTTTGTTTTGGTCTCCTATACAAGAAATTTAATATGATTTTGATTAGTTTCTGATGAGTTGAAATTTTTGTAAATGAAACTCCAGTATTGGAATTTTCTGTTGCTGTTGTATTTGGGAAATGATTTAAGAGGACTGCTGTATTTGCTTTATTGGTCAAATAATAAAAGACATCACTGAAAGATAAATATTCTTACTGTTTGCCTAAAACTGTGTTGATCCATGTGTAATATTTCTCAGAACATTGTGGTTCAAAATGTCTTCAATACTGAGTCAAGTCATTTAAGACATCTATATCCCTTTCTTGACTCTGACATACTGCCACTAACTTATGACATGACTTTGGCTGAGTCACTTAACCTTTCTGTAGTTCACATTATCTCAGCAGATGTCAAATGAGGATTGAAATCCAAGTTAGTTACAGAAATATTGTGAGACTTTACTGATCCAAATAAAATAAGTTATAGAGGTAGTTTTATAGTTTGGAAAAGGTATGGGAATGTTTCTGAATGGAAAAAATAGTGTTCATATATCAGAGATACTTGGCTTACTATAGTGAAGATTGATTTTTTTAGTATAAGGATGGTTAATCTGTGCACACCCGTTCAATGAGTTGAGAGAAAATCTACTTGCCAAAGTAACACAACATGAGAGCTGGGACACCCTAAGCATCTTAGAGTGACAGATTTGGGTAGTTTTCTCATTCTATTGGTGGACCCAAGGTGTTCACACAGAGAGGGACGTACCCTTGAGCCAGTAACAGTCTCTTTTGTAATTTACGTTATGAGATGCAAAGATGCTGCTATTAAGGACAGGTCCACCCTCTCAGACAAAGCAAGACTGAGGATTTTTGGACAGGTGAGAAGTATATGCACACATGACACAGTTCCAAAAGCAGTATTGTGTAATGATCAAAGATTCGTTAAATGCAACTGTGCAGGACACTATGAAGAAACTGAGCACCTCATCTTATGAGTCTACATTTTAGAAATAACTCATGCAAGTATGAATGGGGAGCTACAGATTGGGAAGTGTCAGCATGGAGTGCAGACTTGCTGGAGATTGAGACTTCCAGAATTCATTGATGGAGGATACCAAAAGCAGTGATAACTTCTAGTATGCTGGAATAGAGAGGGGCTGGCTGGTGCAGCAGTATGAATACACCCGTGCACAGACCTGAGAGCAGCCTCTGGCTCTGCCTGGCCCTCAGCACTGTCCCTCTTCCAGGGCTACAGGTCACGGAAAAGAATCTTCAAACCTTAAAGAGTATGACCAAGTGTGCCACACTAAGATTTAAAAAATGGGAAGTCTTCCTCTTCTAGTAAAAAATGTTGGTGCATGAGGGACTTCAAACACCAAAACTTTCACTTCCTCTATTCTCTCCATGACTACAATGAATATGAACATGTTTACATCCATTCTGTCCATCTGGTAGTTCCTAGGACTTCTGACTGAACCTGGGTCAGTGGTAATACCACAGTAACATCCTACTGTGTTTAGAATATACACCCAGCTGTGTTTGTAATTTTTAGAGCTGAAACACAAGCTGCACCATCTCAAGGAATAACAGGGGAAACAAAACAATGCAGCAAGCCAGCATCTATCATGTGCTGTTCCTGTTGCCTCCCACAGCTTTCATTTAATTTTTTCAGTGAAATCTTTTCTGTCTGTTAACAGAAATTCAATCAACTATTTGAATAGTAAATCCAAGATTGTTAACACAAACAGAAATTCTACTAACAGGACAGTGGAGCAAGTCCCGAGAGCTCAACTGAAAATTTGCTCATTAAATCCCATTCAGAATTGCCATAGTACATGATGTTTCTTCAGCTTCCTAGCTAGTAAATATCATATTTACTTTGCTTTAAGGTGTAAGGCTTTGCTCACAGTTTTTGTCCTCATGCTCCTTTGAAAGCTGAGGACTTACAACTTCAGTCTTAAAGAGACTGAATTTTAATCCTTTTGGTGAAATTGTATTCAAATTTAGGTACATAAACTTAGTCTCTGAAATCCATAAATTTAATATACTGCTTTGTGAAAATTTTCTGTTTATTATGAAAATTATAAATATTATGAACATATTCTGCTTTGTGAAAATCTAGAACATAGACCTACACAGACAAACTGTTTACAAACAGTTCTCCAAAATTGACAAGAAAAGTTTGGAAGGGACTAGAGCTGGAAATGCTGAGCCAGGGACTTTGTTTGTTGTGGCATTAATGCTCTCTTTGCCATTTTTAACACCTTATGAATAATATTTAATATTTAATAAACCATAATATGTTCGATATTTGAGGCTTTGTATGTAGTATACCTTTATTGTGGAATTTAGCAAGTAGTCCTAACACAATCCTTGTCTTGGCAAGTGCAGTGGGTTGATGCTGGCTGGATGCCAGGCACCCATCAAAGCTGCTCTCTCACTCCCCTCCACAAGTGGACAAGGGAGAGAAAATATAATGAAGGATTAATGGCTTGAGATAATGACAGGGAGAGATCACTCACTGATTACCATTAGGGGCAACAGAGACTTGCACTGGGGATACTTGAATTCATTGCTAAAAAATCAGAGCAGGAAAATGAGAAGTAAAATAAATCTTAAAAAAATCTCACCTTCCTCCTGCCCTTCCCTCCTTCCCAAGCTCTACCTCCTCCCTCCCCATGGCAAAGGGAAATGGAACATAAGGTCAATTCACCACACGTTCCTGGTACTGCTCAAGGAGAAGAGTCTTTCCCCTGCTCCAGAGTGGGGAAAGGAGACAAGACTTGTCTCCCACAGGAGACAAGACTTCACAGACTTCTCCATGGGCATAGTTCTCCATGAACTGCTGCAATATGAGTTGCTATTCCACAGGGTGCAGTCATTCAGGCACGGCCTGCTCCAGTGTGGGTTCCCACAGGGTAACAAATCCTACTCCAGGGTGGCTGCTCCAAATCTGCTCCAGTGTGGGCTGCAGTGTAAGCTCCTCCGCAGCTTCACCTGCTCCAGCACAGGTTTCCCATGGGTTCACAGCCTCTTTTTGGGCATCCATCTGCTCTGGCATGAATCTCTCCTCCATGAGCTTCAGGCTGATCTCTATCCCTACAGTTCTCCACGAGCTGCAGGGGCACAGCTGCTTCCCTGTGGTCTTCACCATGAGCTACAGGGGAATCTCAGCTCCAGCACCTGTAACACCTCCTTCTCCTCCTTCTGCACTGACCTGGGGGTCTGCATAGCTGTTCCTTCCCACTTTGCGCTTCTCTGGCTGCAATGGCATCTTTTTTTCTAAAATAATGTTATCACAGAGGCCTTACAGGCATTCCTGATCAGCCCAGCCTTGGCCAGCAGTGGGTCTGTCCTAGAGCTGGCTGGCATTGGCTCTGCTGGATGTGGGGGAAGCTTCTGGCAGCTTCTCACAGAAGCCCTTCCACCACCAAAATCTGGACATGCACACTCAATAGAGCAAGCTGTGGGACACCTAGCACTCAGGGGTTTGCTTTCCCAACCAAAGTCAGGCTATCAAGAAATCACTTTCATCCTTTTGGTGTGTGGTGTTGAAACTTTTCTAGAAAGGACTGAGCAGTGGCATCCCATGGCAAGGACACATGAGCTAAACAGAAGTGGCACATTCAAGATCATCTATATTACAGGTAAATCTATCTTTTGGTCTGTTTTAGGTGGCAACAAAAATGAAGTTTTATACACAGTTGCATACTTCTTTGTGTCTGGACTTGGACTTGGGATCATATTTAGAGATTGTGAGTGCAAGGAAACATGTTTGAATGCCAGCCTAATTCTCAAAATTAAGAGTGTATTTTTATCTTAATGCCAAATAGTAGAACAATAAATAACAAAATCAACATCTCTCATTGGCAATTTGTTACATTTTTGATCTTTCATATGAGAACTGTCTTGTTTTGTGGTTTTCTTTCTTTTTTAAAAAAATTCTTTTTGGTATGTTTTAATAATCAGTCAGTGGGCACAGAAGCTGTGGACATGAAGCTTCCTTGGACACGGAAGCTCTCTTGGTTGCCTGCAGTGTTGGTGCTTTTCAAGGGGAGTTTGAGTGGGGGAAAATGTTAAACATGGAATAAGGAGAAGAGTGTGTTTGGTCTAAAGCAACTGTTCTTGTCCCCTCCCTCTGCTCCCCATGCTCAAACAGTGTGACTGAAAATACATTTGTCTTGTTTACCAAATACATGAGAAAAGACTGTCATTGAAATGAATGGTTTGCTGGGTTATACAAATGTAGAAACAAAGACATACACCCAGATAAATGAATAAAGGCTGATGTGGAGATTGCAAACTGCCTTAAAGAAGCTCAGACTGCCTCAGACACGTCTCACAATGTTAACTTTCATGTGGAACTGCTTAAATCAGAAATCTTGTATTTGCTCCCCAAGAACTATGGAAGAGAGTATTTCTGTATGAAAAATTAAAACTCAGATCTCAGGGGCAATCTTTCAAGATCAATGAAGATCCACATAGTTTTGTGTGAAGGCAGTCAGATGCAAGATTTTTTTTTTCTTTTAATACTTTACTGCAGGTTTAATTGCAGCAATATTTCAATGCCAAGGAGAGTAATTTGCAGCTTGAATACAGCATTAGAGCTGCAATACCCGACATTTTAAAACCTCAGTAAAAAAAAGAGCATTTGGTACTAGTACCACAAGAATTCTCATTTCCTGTTCAACTTTCAAAGAAATTGAAGTTAAATGTCTATATTAACGTTTATAAAATTTTAGGAGTGATTCCCTTATTACATAATTAGCTTAAGCACTCTGCATATCTGCCGGTTAGAGACATTACTCAGAGCCTGCCCTGCAACAGCTGCATTCCTAGACAGAAAAAGATACTAATGTGGCCCTGGGGGAGAGCTCTCCATTTTGACAGAATAAAACATTCTTGGAATACAGTTATTATGATTCATAATTGTTCACTTTAGGGGAAAAAAAAAAGCAGGGAAAAAAAGTATCCTGTTAATAAAACAAAGATTTCTAATAGTTTTAAGACCATATTTCAAAATTCTCTGCAGCTGAGGATGCAGGTATCTGGAGGGGAGGAATTTCTCCATGTTATGTATAATGAGGAAACCAAAGCAGGAATTCTGACTACATACGGCTCCCTAAATCTGATCAGATAGTGACAATAAGGGTAATGACAACCAGGATAAGTATTAGAGACTAGCACTGTGATTCAGCTGATTAAGCATGAGCCCCAAACTGCAGGAATTTAGAAGAAAAAAAAGCACGTGAGTCCATTTGGCTGCATCTGTAACACAATTACCAGGTGATGAGATTTCATCAAAAAAAGCACAGAAAAAATGGCAGAAATTCAGCTTCTCTGAAATTACCACAGCAATTAATGACTCCCTGGCAAACACGATCAGGAACTGCTACACTATTTTAAAAATCTTTTAATTGCTACAAATCGTGTGACAGAGAGAACTACTGTGATGTGCAGGCTGCTTAGTCAAGTGGGTTAAGGCACAAACAGGGAAGTCTAACAAAACAGAGTTGTGTGGTCTCTAAAAGGAGTTCAATCAGGGTTATAATGAAAATATCTTGCTGTAAGATCTCTTCATCCTGAATGTCTGGAAAAGTGGTGGCCTGTTCTGTAGTGAAGCTGCTGGTGCTTCTGAATTATTTCTGACTCTTGGAGAAAAAGACACCACCTTCTTACAAGTTAAAGAACACTTGTATTTAATTGGAAGAAACTTAAAATTTTATTCCAGAGGGTCCAATGTCTTTTATGCAACTTCAGACTCACTTGAAAAAAAGCAAGATAATTGTAGCTCTCACTACAGTTTAAAATGGTTCTGAAGATCTGTGTCCCATCTGGGCGACCTTTAACAAAGCAATTATTGCTCCAGTTTGTGAGCACAGTTCTCCTATTTCCTGCCTACAATTCAGTGTGATAGAAACTATGGTAAAAACTTAATAAATCTTATTGACTTGAACCTCATTTTCTTAGTCAAATGTAAAAGACTCTTCTGAAACCATCATGCTTTCATACCGTCCAAAGGGGTGTCAAGTGCTTAGGAGGTTGCCAGAGTGTCAGAGAGCCAAAGAAGTGGAGCTCACCACAAGCCAGGGCTGTGTCTCCTGTTGAGGCATTGGAAAGAGCAGTTGTAGTCCTAAGTGAGGCACATCACATGCTGTGGGTGCCTCACTGCTGCAGTTCTTTCCACTATGAGCAGAGACGAGACATCAAGCAGTCTGAACTGATCATTCCTCTTTTCACTCTGGCTGTTACAAGAAGCCAGAGGATCAATCAGATGCTCTGAAACTAGCCTGGTCTACAGTCTTCAAATCTAGAATCAGTTTTAAACCCCTTTACCCCTCCAACTGGAAAATCTGGGGTTTCATTGTATATCTGCCTTTAAAACTATTTTGCTTGTAGGAGAAATAGGAGAGATCACTAAAACACATAGAAAAATTAGACTGAAGCCAGAAATAACTGTACAGGAGTGAAAAATGAAGATTGGGATAGAAACAGAACACAGAAGAAGGAACTTGACCAGAATGTACAATGTGAGCCTCCACACTGGAAAACACAAAGGTGATCTAATTACATTGATGAATGCATGTTAGATTTACATTAGATTGCTCCAAAAATATCCACAATTCTATCCTTTCTTATTATACACTGTGAGTGCTGCTGGGAATTATCTCTCTATCTACTGCACATGTACATAGAAAAATTACAGGTGCTTTGGCAAAAGGGATTTGCCTAAATGTACTTGGTTTATGTGACTGCCAAGCATCCCAGAACCAAGGTTCTTACAGATGTGTCTGCTAATAGAAGTTCTGGTTACCTGAGTGGATCTCCCTAAAATTTAAGTTGAAAATCCCTTAATTTTGGTCTGTGCAGGAGCAGAGGAGGGTTTAACAAGGAATATTTTGCACACTACCTAGTTGACTTGATCAGAGCATGTTCCATTTTCCTTCTTTATAACATTTAGATTGAGACACCTTTCAACAATCACAGGCTACTTTTTCCCTGTCCCATCAACAAATCTGTAATTATTTTCTAGGAAGGAAGTTAGAAATATTAAGATATAGTTTTCAATTGTAACTGGATTCTTTGCTTACTCCAGACAGAGATAAAAAAATAATTTTTCTCTTTTAAATTTGATGTAGATTTTCTGTAGAAAACACCACCAATGGTTAGGGAATTACCAACATCAAAACCGGCAATGGGCTCTTCAAACTGACTGATGTCTTCCAGGAATTGTTTTCACATATGGAGAAGGACTTTCAGTCTTCAGAACTCACAATGGGACCAAACACTTTGCAATGATGGTTGATGGCACTGGATGGAGAGGGACTGGATTTGCAGCAGCATGGTTATGGGTCTCTATTGATGGGACTGGAACATCTAAGAGGAACTGAATTGCCTAATCAGCTACAGAAACCAGGCTGGTTGCCTGCACAGGCCATTACTTAGACTGGTGGCTGCTCAGTGTGTGTTGCCAGAGTCAGAATTTATTAGACACTTAATAAAAATTTGTCATGTGGATGGTAGCAAGCAGTATACTATGGTATGAACACAGTGCCTTGGTAGTTTTTGCTGCAATATTAATACATTTATGCTTAGATACAGAAGGGATGTAAGCAAGCTCTAGCCAGAATTGTGTTTTCTGGGAAACAAAAGATTAACAAAGATAGCAAGTTCCGATTGTTGCAAACTGAATTAGCAGATATTAGGGAAGAATATAAGTTATGAAAGCTCAATTTACACATTATATGGTCAGCTGAATAATATACATAATTTACAGCAATCAAGAAAGTGGGAATGGTGAGATAAGATTTTGGGTAGGGTTCTTAGAGCCTTCAGGAAGCTTCGTCCTTGTTGATAATTAATTGGAATTTTCAACTTCTGGCAAAAATTCTAGCAGACAGCCTGCAGGACATGATCTGTAAGATTATTAGCCCAGACTAAGTAAGCTTTGTAAATGAATGACTACAACCAGAGAATTACAATGAAAATACTGAATATTATCTAAAAAGCTAGTGGCATGCAGGAACCCTGGAAGTCTATGCAACCAATGATAAAAGACCTCTGACAAAATAAACTTGAGGTTTCCTATATGCCCATTAGGAGACAATTCAGGTATTTATAAGCTCCTATGAACTTTTATATAAGGCTCCCAAAATAAATAACATTTTTAAAATTACCTCTGCTAGGAAGCTTTTTCAGTGGAGGATCGTGCAAGACCGATTATATCTCTCTTTTTTGTTTTCCTTAGTTTTCTAATATTCTTGAAAGCAGAAAAATTAGCTTACAACTAGTAAGCTAACTGCTTACTAGTAGATACTGAGCAAGCAGTATAATTGCTAACTGTATTAATACAACACAATATTCATTCAAGTAGTTCACAATAATTAATATGAGTATCCATAACTAAAGGACTATCAGTAGTAAAAATATTTTGAATGAAACTTGTCTGTGCGTTTAATAGCATTTCACCTTATCATATTTATAATAAAATTTCTGTTACTTATTTCTAAAAACACGTTATTTTCTTTCACATCTGCAACTCCTCCACAAACTCAACATGGTGTATACTCTAGGTAAAATAAATGTAGTTCTATACAAAAGACAGCTCAACCTGATTTGGTTAGTGAAATATTCACTTCCAAGTAGTATTGTCATTTTGAATAATACCTTCAGGAGACCTGAAATCAAGTGAACCATATATAGATAAATAATTTCCACAACTGGTTTTGCCATTGCTTTCACTGAAACCAGTTCAGTATGTGAAATATCTTCTGTGATCTGCATGGCCACTGATAAGAGTGTATTAAAATTTCTTGAATGCAGGAATTGCACCATGATGTTTTTCAAAATCCAACAGGTTTTAAAAACACAGCTGAGAGATAATGGAATGATAAGAGGTAAAAAATAAGAGGCACTATCTGATGTATACTAAAAACGCAGAGAAGCCTATTGCCCAGAGAAGTTGTGGATGCCCAGTCCCTGCAAATGTTCAAGGCCAAGTTGGGTGAGACTTTGAGCAACCTGGTCTAGTGGGAGTTGCCTCTGCCTGGCAGTTAAAGTCCACTTCAAACCAAAACATTCTCTTATTCTGTGATTATCCACTCCTTATTTCATAATTTAAAATTCTTGTTCAAATAATTTAGCCTTCTGGAAAAGAAAGTTACTTAAAATATGTCCCTGAAAGTCAATCAAAATACCACATACAATTTGATTCCAGTGGCTGATTTTGGTGAAAGTAAATCTCTGGCTGTTTTATTCCACAAAGACCAGTGTTTCCATTACTGGGGTAAGGTAAATGATGCTGCCAGATGATTTTGGACTACGCCATAGGTACTTACCTGAAAGTAATTTCTCCTTCTGTGTAACTCCCCAGTGTCTCTAATACAACCTTGTCACATGTACTGTGAGATTCAGCCGGAAATAACACCAAGGAAGTTAGTATCAAGATGCTTCTTAATTGATTTACTATCACTATCATTTGAGATAAACGAATATGACCTGGTTATGAAATACCCAGGAAGGACAGGAAGACAGAATGAAAGTGTACTGTGCGTCCTGTAATTACTCCTTCAGGCTCATCACAGAGGCTCAGGAAGAAAAAATGTTCCTCCAATCTGAAAACAAACAGGAGATTATGCATAAAATCTTGCCTGTGTAAGAGTAAACAGCAGTCCAGCATCAGTTAAAGACAGGACCAATCCACAGCTTTGCAGAGTAAGAATGAAACTGAGTATGGAGTGAAGTGTGGAGTAAAGAACACAACAGAGAAAAAGATTTTTCTATTGAAGCAGATTTAGACTAGAAATTTAGGCAGATTCAGATGAGAATTTCTATGCAAGTTTTTATCTGCTACTATATTTATTCACTAAAGGAATTTGAGGTCTTCTCTTCACTTGAAGGCCTTAAATTAAAACTGCTTTTTAGCTTCAGATGTCTTCTGCATGGACCTCTGCTGCTGGGAAAGTCGTCCAAACTTCCTTTGGATTTAATGGAAAAACATAAATATGTGCAAACAGCACTTGTTTCATGCAATCTTCTTTGGAAATATCTAATGATAACAGAAAGATGACAGAAAGATACTATTTCCTTTTTTTATTACATTTTTATAAAAAAAATTCAGGACTAGCTCACAGGTGAGCATGTCATATGGAACTTGCTGTGCATGGCTTTAAAGTCACATGCAAGGGACATACTGAAAGATATGGAATTTAAATGGAAAAGGAGTAAAATCTGAAGGCCAGTATTATGTAGAAGGCTAGAGAAGGCTTTAGATAGGTCATTCTGGCTTTGAAATGTTAATTCTAGAAAATAACAACAATCAAGAGTGAAGTTCTGCTAAAAGTTGAAGACACAGTAGTGATGCTTAATTTTAAACTTAGTTATCTAGTGTCCTTTCAAAAGGCGAGTGGTACAGGCAGTAGAAGATGTAATGAATGATACTGTAAAATTTAAAAAACTCCTGGAACACTTGAAAGTAGTAGATAAGATGGGAAAAGGAGCACAAATAGGGCTTCTCAAAGGAACAGTGAAAAAACTGGAAAGAGCAGAACCTCACAAATGGCACAAAGTACACCTGCCCAAGTTATAACCAAAGTCTGGATGCTAACAGGTGTGAAGGAAAAAAAAGGAAATCACTGTAATGAAAAGATTTTTAAAAATAAAATATGTGTGTGTATGTTGGGCTGTGTAGCTCTGAGGAAGACGTAGCTTTTCTCCGAACCACACTGACTTCTCTAACCACATGTATGTTTAGACATTATTCGTTGTGGAATTTAAATGCAGGAATGAGCATTGCAGGATTAGCCTTTTCCTATCCTGTCTAGTCAGATCATGCTATGTTCTGCCTCATGTTAGCTGGGTAGCTTTGCAGCTCTAACGTCACTACTTTGTGCTGGCATATCATACCTCTGATTTTTTAAAAATCTATTTTGTCTATTAATCTTTCCTCTGGCAAGGCAAACCCATATTCATTATGTAAGAATAAGTATGGTCTGCATATTTTGATTCCATGATCAAATGCAAAGTTTTCTCATGAATGAGTGTGTACTGCTTATAACTCTCTTATATTGCAGTGTTTCACAACACTGCTGACAAGCCACATCATTTCCAAGGTTCTTAAAAGCAGTTAAAATAATGTTCATACTAGCAATAATTAGCAAACAGACTATATGAATAATCACAGTCATTCCCACAAAGATTTCTTGTTTTCACAGGCTAATCCATTACCTGCTTCAATGAACCGTCTTGTTGTTAATTTGCAAGGCTTTCACCCCTAGGTGATGGAAATACCTGCCCTCTTCCCAGTCTCCCATTAAGTATGGTTTTCAGTAATATGTATAATTCATGAGAAAAATTTGTTTGTCAAGCATTCCAGACAGGTCACTTAAATCCTAGATCAATTGATAATGTTCACACCAACATGGCCTGGAATTAAAATAACCCTTACACTGGCTTCAGTATTTCCTTTAAACTAACAGGTTGGACTTCAACTTTTAAAGATGCATAGGAATCATTATTATTTTAAATAAAGATTAGCAGCAGAGCTGCCTTTTTTTTTTTTTTTAATAGATTGCTACTCTAAATGCAGTTTTTACAATGCTAGCAAAAAATGCCATGCACTGTCACAAATGCATTCTGGTTTTTCTTGCAGCAGCATCATGTGGGAAGCTGAATGGGGAAGACAGGTAGATTTTATCTTTTAACACATCAGAGTAGAATCTATCTCGGACAGAGAAATTGTCATTCAGCTTATTTTTTGGTGGTTTGGATTAAAATTTCCATCTCCTACCTGCCCCAGCAAAAATGTCCTGTCCTGTGAAACTTGAAATGTAATGAGCAAAATCTACGTAGAAATATAAATACCCTTGATAAGGACACTTGGTAAGCAGATAAAGTTAACCACATGTATAATCTCTTCTGGTAGCTAAAGGGTCTGCTCTCTGATTCCATGATTCTTTTTTCTCTTGTGTGTCCTTATGTCAGGTCTGAGCAGAAGTACAACACATTTGTTCAACATTGGATTTTTCATGAAGGGGAAGGCAGAGGCAGCACAGCAAAAAGTTTGGTTTTTTATATGTGACCTCCTGGACCTACTGATGTCAATGGACATTTTCTGAGGGATGTTTTTGGAAGCTCAATAACTAGGGCTTGGTCTGAAATTCCATATAAATGGACATTGATGAGCCTTGTGGGTCCCTCCCAACTCAGAATATTCTATTATTCACTGTATTTTTATACACATAAAAATTTGAATTTTTGGAAATTATACAATTTAAGAATTTTATCATTTCACCTGCACAGTTACACGTGCATTTATTATTAAATATGCACCATATTTATTTGATTTGTCCTTCTATTTATATTTAAAAGCAGAACAGTCAGAACTCTGGATCCACTCAATGTAAACAAGTCTGAGTACTACAGTGCCCACATATAATTAAAAATAGATATATGTAAATGTGACATTTGAGTGAACAGGTGTAAATATATCAGTCTGCTACAAGCTAGCATTTCCTGCTCATAAAAGTTATTCCCTTATTGCTCTGTGCTCATTGTGCTTAATCCCACAGGAATTATGATGTTGCTACATTTTGTAATGCATAGAACTTTATATTAATGTATCCAAAGAGCTGTGACGTTTACATAAGTGCTTCTGACTAAATGAATGTTTAAAAAGAAAACAAAGTTTTGCAGCACTTAAAATAAGAACACTCATTTGGATTGCATACTGGAAAGCTAAAAATTGCCCTTTTGTCTTAGGTCACCAGCAATTCTCGTTGAGCCATACTTCCATAAATAACTGATTGCTGAACTCTCACTCAGACTAGCAGAAGTTGGGTTAGATCCTTTCCATATCCCATTGACACTTAGGTCCATCGGAGGAAGCCAGGGCAAAGGCATATTCCTACCTCCCTGAGGAGTATGAGACATTGCCATGGACAAAACTCCTGAAACAAGTGTCAGATGTGGGCAGGGTTCACTTCTGGAACCTCCAATGCCTTTTTGTTTGTCTGTTTATTTTAATTTTTTAAAATTCAATCTCTGTTTTCTTTCTGCAGTTGACGAGTGCCATGACTCACATTAGTGGCTCATTCATTGACTGCACAGGCAGATGAGAAACTTAGCACCAACTTGATGCTGAATTTTTTGTTGTATATCTTAGAGGTTCAGAAGAAGTTTGAGCCAGCTCAGCCAGGAAATTATGCAAAGGGCAAAAAGTTAAGGCTTTCTTAGTTTGAATGATGAAATATCTGGGGCGGCAAGAGTATCATACACTGGTATATAGGGCTACAGCTTGCAAAGAGCACATTCATGTTTGTGCTGAATACACAAACCTTCCATTTGCACAAGCCTATTGGGATGGCTGCATGTGACAGACAAGGAAGGTACCAAGGCAGATACTTTAAAAGTATGTTCTTCATCAGGTGTAAACCCTACTTCTACTTTAATGAAGTGGTGGCTGCCTCTACCAGCTGGCCCCAATTTACTTTGTTTAAAAGCTTATGCTGTACTGTTCGTTGACCATATCAAATGCATTTCTTGTTTATGTCTTGGCTTTTTGAATTCAGTAAACTTCTCACTGAAGGATCATTTCTTTGCCAAGAGTTCAGATCATACAATAGTTTAATGAGGGGAAATATGTGGATGTAGATAATCAATTTTTTTTCTGATATCTAAAAAATCTAAGTTTTCTGTTTGCATAATAAAACCCAGTCCTGTTATTACCAGGAGAAGTATGTTCTGCAGAGCCAGATCTATCTTTCTCTCCTATTTGCCCAGTGGCCAGGCAAGTTCTTTTTATTGTGTTTTAGTTGTGCCTAGAGGTTAGGTCATGGATCAGGGTCTCCCTGAGCCAGACACTTGACAAACAAATGGCTTTTACCCCCAAAGCCTGCTGATTTATATAACCCTCCAGTTACATAAATAAAAGTTTGGTTATCAAGGTGTCCTTGTTCCACAGGGATGTTGTTTATGTCAAATGTTATATTTAATTGTCCCTATGCTTAGATGAGCACATGCAGCACAAACTATACAACACTGTTCAGACTGGTCCTTGCTCCTGCACCCAGTGTGTTAGGAAGCTGGGAAAAGAAGATGACGATTTCTGTCTTGGCAAGAAGAGCAGCACAGAGGGTTAAAAGGAGGAAACAGCTGATGCTGAACACCTGGCACCCATGCCACATGCATTTTGGGGAGGTTTCTTTCAGAATAACTCTGATGAGCCTTAGAGATGGAAGTGCAGCATCTGGTACAGTTTCACCCCAGAAGAGAGTTTATGTCTCTGAGATTGTTTCACACTTGGAGACAGGTATGTGGCATTGATTGCAAGATTTGCTCCAGAAGTGCAGACTTGACATTAATTCAAAGACTTATTAGGCAGTTGTGGAGGCTCTGTCCAGCTCAGGACACAAGCAAGACTGCCCAGAGATTACAGTGTCCTTTCCACCCTCTTTAACTGTCTTCTGAGGGAAAAGGTAGGGAGAAAAACACATGAAAGTGGTCAATTTTAAACGACAAAGGAACTCATTCATTTCCTTGACTGTCTGAAATGCTGAAGGTGTGAAATAACATTTAATTTTGTTACAAGAGTGCATGTGTGTTTCCTCTAGAAAGGATCTTCCTTTTGCAAAACTTGCAGAAAAAGGAAGCCTGACCCAACCTGCATTTCTACAACAGATATGATATACCATATTTTACAAAGAGATATCTTCCACCTTTCTCATCTGAAATACACATGAAATAGTTGTGTATCTGCTGTTAACAGTGGCAAAAGAACATTTACAATCTTTAGAGCTAACTCTGACAATAAGATGCTCAAGGTAATTCCTAAGTTGGTTAAACTGATTAACTGCACTTTTTTCCCCCCCAGAAAACTGTTTCATCTGGCACTATGACATCATTGAAGATTAGATACAATGTCATATAAATTTGTAGGAAGCCCATCTTTAAAATTTTAGTATTTCTTAAGCTTTTTTTTTTTTTTTTTTAGTATAAAAAGTAGCATACATGTAAAAAAGATATCTGTGAGTAAGGAAAAACAGTTCTCTGCATATTGACTCTAAATGCAGCATATGTTTCAGAATGTTTTCTTTTTCAGCTCCCAGCAAAAGAAACAAATTTCAGGTTGCATCAGTGTCAGATGGGGGCAAAACACATCTCCAAACAGGAGAAAAAGCCTTTTTTTAATAGGAGCACCCTACTCTGCACATGAACACACGAGGTCTAAAGAAAAATGAACAGCACTAGAAGTCCAATCCTATTCCAAATAGCTCACACCAAATATTATCCTGCAATCTTTCAAGGTTCTTACCATGCAGTGGTCAAAGTTGGGATATCCTTTATTGCCACTGACCAAATGTACACCAACTCAGAGAGTAGACTCTCAGCACATACAAGGTTTAGACTTATCCCTATAATTGTATGAGGAATCAGTGGATTAGGTTTCAGCTACAGCCACTTTATTTGGAGAGAAGTAGGTTAAAAACCAGCAGGTGGCAAGATGACAGCTGTGGAAAGATGAGCCATGAAACTGTCCACAAAAAAATAAATTAATTTGATTCCCTTTTTTCTTCTATTTTAAAACCCTTTGAACTCTAGGTTTTTTTAACAGGCCATCAGAGACTTTTAACAGGATAGCTACCATGTACCCTAGGAAGAAGTGGGGCATAGTTTCTGTATTTACTATTTATTTGAAATATTGTTCTTTATGCCCAGCAGGTCCTCAGAGGGCTGTCAGGAATCTACTTTGCCTGGTTAACAGCCACCTGGAGGTAGAAATAACACATACACGGTGAATTGTTGTACTTTTTCATCCTAGTTTCTTGTGAGAGGAACTAAATTCTAGTATTTCTCAGATGTGCTCCTGAGAACTTTAGTTTAAAACATAAAATGTCACTATCTTTTGTACATGGCCTGCTTCTTAATAAGAAGTAAAAAGGTCAAAGGGCTCCAGAGATTCCACTCAGCACACAGTTCATAATGTCTTAATCTTCCTGGCTTGGCCAAAGTTTAGGTCCTTACAGCATTATGGTTTTCTTGTCTAAAAGCATGAGGAAATCATAGACATAGATGTTTGGTTCAAGCTTAGGAATTATCCAGTCTCTTGGGTGATACGTAATCCTGAGGAAATGTCAATAAAAACAAATAACCCAATGCCATATCATAAAGAAGCAACTGGGAAGAAACAAAAGGGAAGCAAGAACATAATGCTCCTAACATTACTAACTCTCTTCTACCATGTCAAGCCAGTTGGGTCTCTCTTCTGCTTTTATTCACCTGTGCACATTTTTGGAGGTAGGACCAGTTACCATATGCCTGTGTTATAGTAAGGTGCATTATATAGAAACTGCATGTTGTTATCTCCTTTTCTCTGGAGTGCATTGAGATTCTTGCCTGTTGTGCAAGCTGAACACGAGTATTGCACTTCCTCATCTTTGTTACACATATTTAAAGGACCAGTTCTGTTTATGCTTAATAACATTGTCCAGCTTTGTTAATCATACTTTTTTTTGTCCTTGTGGGGTCATGGTCAAGGGTAAACATTTGGCTTAAGTATTCTGAGGAATAAAGGGGTAGCTAGTTGGAACATAACTAAGTGAAATTCCTTTATGAACTTTTTTTCATTCAGTATATCATATCCTGACACAGAAAGTTGCACATTAACCAGACTTGTGACTACATGCTACTTTAATTGTTTTGATTTGGTGCTCTGCATAGCCAGAGGCTTTTTCTATGTATTAATAAACATTACATTAATTTTCCATTGTTCCTGGACTTAAGATATCACAGGTCAAACTGGAGCCTCATGAATCCCACTGGAAAACAAGACCAAACAAAAATGCCATATTGCATCAGGAAGTGATGTCAGTAGCTGGAGTTTTGCTTCCAAAGTTCTGTGTTTTACTTGACTTGTGAAGCTGTTTTCCTGTGCAAACCCATAGGCTTAATACTTGTGGGAATGACTGAGAACAAACATCTTGCAGTTTTACTGACTATCAATGCATCATTCTTTGACACACTATTAACAATCTGTTGACCTACGTAAAAATTGGAGTTTCAGGGAAAAAGAAAGTGTCCCATGTCTGCTTATTGATAAAATGCTCACGCTGCATAGATACATGAGTATATTGGATCGAGCTGCTCGTAGTTAACACATTCAAGATCCTACTTATTGTCAATATCTGACCCAAAACCAATGATTCATGTTCCAGAGAAAATGCTGCTTTTATATTTTTCCACCAACCCAGTCTCTCACCACAGACCCAAGTTATTCCCCCAGCTACTGCTCTACATCTGGGTGACATGAGAGATAATTGCAGGACGCTTACAGTCCTGATAAACTGTGGTTTCCCTTGCTCTGCAGCCCTTTGAAGTTGCAGACAGTTTCATGATAATTGATAATCTAATCTCTTCCCAGCCTGGTTTTTTTTAAAGGCTGCTCTGAAACAGCAAGATGAGGAAATATTACAGCATAAGTATTGATTGCTTCATGCAGAGGTCACTGTTTGGGGATTGCACTTTTATCACAAGGTTCTTGTGAAAGGTGAAGTTTTGGCAAGATCCTAATAATAACTGTGGAGTGCTAGTTAAATACAAGGGGCAAGGGGAGGAAAATTATTTTTTATTCTTAGTACCTTAAGGCTATACATGGTAATTACTATTGCAGAGGCAATAAAGAAGTTGTTAATTACAGGTTTTATACCCTTGTAGCCCAAAGTAAGAATGGAAGGACTAAAGGTTACAAGGGGTACAGAAGAAAGAAAAGGACAGAAGAGTTGCTGGAGGTTTTGTGCTTTTTAGTGAAACAAGTTATATAAGTTTTAGTGGGGTAAGACATGACAGAGGGGCAATTTCAATTTGATCAGGATTAAAAACTTGAAATCTTACTTAGCATTTGCTTTATTGCCCTTCATATTTTTGCTGGGATTACATATTTACCTAAAACCTTCACACTAATTGCTCTTGTCCACTGGAGCGAAGTCATTACATCAGAACAATGCAAAAAGATATTAGAGTTTTGCAGGTCTAAGTAGGTTTCAGGGACATTTTAATGTCTGAAATTCTGGACAGTGGTTTTGTCAGGGACTCTGGAAATACAGGGTAAGTGAAACAGTTATACTCTACAAGCATAATACAAAACCATGGTAAATATCTGTGTGATTAACAGAGGCAAGTTGTTTGAAAATGAGAAAAGTTTCTGTTCCATTCCATTTGATGAACTTATCCTTTGTGATAAGAGATATTCATGAGGATTTGTAGTACTGTACAGTATGTTAACTAGGGGCATGTAATTTTCTGAATGCTGACAGGGATAAATATATGCGCCTGCACACACACAAAACTCACACATACTTAATGAGAGCAAAATTAAAGTCTTCTGAAACAAGGCTGATTGATTAAAACTCAACAGACCCACACAAATATGAACACCAATACACATGGCTCATAAAGTGCTTTCACACCACATCTTTTAAAGGGCAATGCAAAAACTAATTTCTCACCAGACCAAACCGTTAACTGTGCCAGACAAGAAATGGGATAACTGGTGAGTGAAAGGCATAACTGGCTCACAGAACATTTCCTCTCTCCTTTCCCTTTTTTTTCCCCTGGCTGTACACCACTGCAAATTAGAGCTCTTTAACTTTGAGCCAGACTGTATTTCCAGATTACTGGAAATGGCAACATAGTTTGACCTTATCTATCCTCACTCTACTGGCCTTTAAAGTATAGAACAGGGCTGTGGTAGAGTTGTCTACTTTGGTTTTGCACCTTTTGAGAATTCATCAATTGCATTACACTTGGCATGGTTGTTTGTAAAATTGGACCCAGGCAGTGATTTATTTGCAAAAAATCAATAATGTTGAATTTGACAAGGAATAGGTCTTATAAGCCAGGTGGAATTGGATACAACTGGGAAATACTGTGATAGTCCAGCATTCTCCTTTTTAATTCCTCTTTCTGCTCTCTCTTTTCTCTGATCCTTTAGATGTGTGTCAGTGCATTATTTGCAGGTATTTAGGTAATACAGACATTATTGCTGCTCTTTCTACTCCACCATCACCTCTTCTGATCACATTGACTGCCCTCACTAACTGTGAGGAGATACTGATTTCCAGCAGGTGAAGTTTCTTCACTCACTCTTCACCCTTCTATTACCTCTATCAGTTGTGGTCTTTTTTAAGGTTTCTGCAGGCTTTCTTAGAACACTGGGCATATGAGTTTCTGGAGACTCTTTTTCACAAGAAAATGGAAAAAAGAATTTGGTCTTTCTGTGTAATGGTTCTTACTGTATAATTTGGTGAGAACCATAATTCCATGGGAGCCACTGGATGCCTGCAAATTCTCTGTTTGAGCATTGTGAATGCACACATCATTTGTTTGGATCATGTTCTATGAGTTTAAAGTCTTCTGGTTCTCTCCAAACCACTACACATGTGCATCAAAGTTAGGTTGCAACAGTGCTGCAGTTCTGAGGTTGTCTGGAACTCTCAAACTCACTGCAAAAGCTCTCTGTGGCTCACTATCATATCTTGATCCCAGAAGTCCTGAACTCTGAATCCAGAATATGGATTCCTGTCATTATTATTTTTTCTCTGATCTCTCTGTTATGGTATTATCTTTATTTTCTCCTTCCTCCTCCTCTCTCTGTACTTCTATATGATTTCATTTTCTCATCTTCACTCTCTCAGCTTTATATATTTGGCAATCACTCTCCTTCCAGAGTGATAGGAGGAGATCCTTCAATGTAGTCGGCCTCCCATAGCTTATTCAGAAGAGAATAAAAACCTAGGAAAAAAGAAATTAAAACAACTCAAGAAATCCACTTAGCCTAGCCATGTAAAATCAAGTTGTTTAAACTTTGAGAACAACATCTTCTTCTTGTATTATCTTGAACATACTTTTTTCTTCCTTTACTTCTCTTTCAAAGTTTTCCTTGTCCCTCTGTCTGGATTCTTGACTGTACACCTTTCCACCCTCTGCTGCACTCTCTCATTCCTTTTTCCCCATTCTGTAAGAGATCATAGATGTAATTTGAATTATCTGAGGACAACAAGGGCAAATAAATGTATGCTGGCTGATTGACTGTGGTCAGCCAGTCTGAAGAAAACACATGGCTTCTATGTCTTTTATCTCAGAGATAGGAATTGCTATGGAAAATTATTAGCTACTACTGTGGCCTGTGCCAGAGTCAGGTAAGGAAGCACGTGGTAGCTTTGTATAGATAAAAGCTTTCAGTGTGCTTAATTTTCTAGCTAGAACTGTATTCCATTTTTCTAGGAATTTTATAAAGCAGTAACTTTAGCTTTCCTCATGATTGAACTTCTGTGTTTACATATTTTTGATATGACACTGTTTAAAGGATGATGTGTGGGGAGGTGTGGTGTGGGAAGAAACTGCTGCACTTTGGTTAAAGCACCAAGCATAGACTTAATAAAAGGCAGAAGGGGGACACATTTTTTCCTTTGATCTTGAAAGAACTTCTTGTATGCTTTTGGTACTAAAGGTTTTCTTCCTAATTTAAAATGTTGCTTAATCCTAGTTTCTTGGCCTGATTTAATGCCCTTTTTTTCAGAATTAAAGCTTTCTATCCTGGTTTGTTTGATTTCCCTGATTTGTTTGATAGCAGTGTTTTCATGTCTGTTTGTAATATCCTTTCTACTGGATGCTGTTTCTTCCATGTTGCCTGCTCTGTCTGTGATAGACCTTTCTCTGGTGTAAATTCAGGGCAATTCCTGAGTGATGAAGAAAACTACTTTTCTATTTTTCACCTGTTCTGGAGAGCTTTTGTAGAGTTTTCTTCAGTGTGCACTTTCTTATTATCTTCACCAGGAGCGTGTGTGACTGCCTAGCAGATCAGGTCTCTGGTATCACTTTTCCCATGTTACTTGTGGGAGGCTTGCTGTGTGTCTTTCCTGTGTAGTTGCACTGGAGCCAATTTGGGCACAGAAAGACTTCACATGCTAAGATGAAAGTGATATGTGGTCATGGAGGTTTTTGTTGTTATGGATGAGGATAGTTCTTTCCTAGGAAATCCCTTTTATGTTCTTCTGATTCTACAGTGAGGACAGATAGATTAGGATGATCACAAAACAATTTTGCCATTTTTTTGTAAGCAGAAAAATAAGATCTACAAAAAAGTTTAAATTAAGAGTAATCAAGAATTTTCCAATCAAGAGCTGATTTATAGCTCATCAAAAAAATACGGTTTTTTTACAAATGAAGAACACTTGATACTTCATGTATTATTCCTCTGTGGACATCATGGGCCATCCAGTCACAACATACTTGTGGAAATCCTTCCTGCATTATTCAATAGAGAGATGTAGCTGGGAAGAAAACTGCATTTCACTCATGTCTTTTTATTTTGTTTCATGTAGCAACAAGATCAGGTTCTGCCCCTTTTGCAAGCATTCATGTTCTGATGTCTAACATGAGACTTGAATATCTGTGGATTGTGCGAAACGCACAAACTGTTGCTTTCAGAGCTACTTCCCTATAGCAGAGGAAGCAGCCAATGCTCTGTGGGGAATAAACTCCAGTTGGCTGTCCTAAACTATTACTCTTATACTAAATTCCTTCTAATTTATCCTGCATCTTAAATAGGTAGGTAGAATTGATGTCATTTAATAGCCAGGATATTCATAGGAATGACCTACATGTAGAGGACACAGACTATAAACAAAATTGCATTTTCTTCATTAGCTACAGTACAAATCAATTCTGAGTAACAGAGACATCCTAATAAAAGACATTTTTTTTGTACCTCTATGATCAAGGTGAACCTTAAAATAGTTGTGTAATATACACATATAATAATAAATTATTAACCATACAGAGATAAACTGGATCCATTCAGCAACATCCAGCTGCTACTTATAAAAACAATGTTCTGAGTTTGAATAGGTCACACTTTTAAAATTGTGTTACTATACTATAGTGTAGAGGACATAAATCTACTTATACCTTTTCCTCTGAGGTTATTCCTAGATACACTGCGTGTAACCTGCAGGAAGGTTAGTCCCTTGTATTATGTAGGCGTGGAAACATGAATTTCCAAGAGGATTACACCAGAGGTTTCTGTAATTCATTTTCCTCTCTGAAAATGACTGGCATGTATTCACAACTGAGTGTTAAATGTGATAAATTTGTAAGCTAGGTTCCAAGTCAATCAATTAGCTGCATGAAAACAACTAATCTTGGATTACTTATGCTCTGGATATATTTCTACCAGCTCTGTATGCACTAACGATGTGTTAAATTATGGAGTTGTGGTGATTAGTACAAAAAATATGCAGTCTATAGTCTGAGACGGGTCAGCCAAAAAAGGCATCTAGACATTAGCAATGTAGAATCCCTCAGACAGATCAATGAGACTATCTAATACTGATGTAAGTTAAAGAAAACAGCCTAGCAGAAAACGTAAAATTTCAGGGCTGATATAAAAGAAAAAAGCTTCAGGAAACTGACACAGAAAAGGGACAATACACATCTGGACAAGAGAATCAAAATCTGATGGGTCAATACCTATGTTGTTAAGGGGAGTTTTCAGAAGAAAAAATGTTACACTTTACAATAGAATTTGAATTGTGTATGTAAGAGGTTTTGAAATAAAAGGCTCCCATATACATGAAGAAAAATTGCAATGCATCAAGTGTTCCCTTTCCAAAATGAAAAATAAAGAGAGAGAAAAACAAACAAACAAACAAACAACTCCAAACCCTGGAAATGCTGGATATCCCCAGAATCCAACATGCTGGCTGTTATAGAGTACAGATAAATTACAGCCATTCAAAAGCAGTAAGGTAGAGTGAGTGCTTGGTATCTCAACCTGTTTTTCACAATCAGCATTTATTCTTCAGAGTTGTAACAACTTTATAGCAGAGGAGAGGTAGCCTTGGATAGCTACAGAAACTTTTACTTCTTGGTCACAGTTTGAGCCCAGCCTGGGTTGTCTGAGGCACACGAGAAAAAGCAGGTGCTGCTGTCCTTGCATAACGCAGCTGTGCAGTTTTCATTCTCTGCCCCTGTGTGAACAATCCCTCCCCAGATGGAGCCCACTGCTGGAATCCTCCTTTTGCTACATCTGCTGTACCTGCAGCCTGGCTGTCTTCAGCCCACTTTGCAGTAATGCACACCACTGACAATTTTTAATTGGAAGTGAAATCTACCAAAGACATTAAAGAATTTGCAAGCAGTTGCTTGTAATCACAGCTTAGTGAAAGAGACATTGCAGTCCCTGAGTGGAACAATGAACCAAACCAACAGAGGTTACACTATGGAATAGCCCAAAAAGGAAGCTTTGCACGTGGAATGTCAACTCATTTTTATCTGTCAGCAATCAAAACACAAGAAGGCTTGCCCTTTTGAAAAGTAAACAGAAAATTATGCCTCCAACACAAACCCAAGCCATTAAAAAGGCAGCTTTTATTCCTTCTCATAATGTTCAGGAACATAAGGCAGTAGCACTGATGTGGCTCCACAGCTGTTGCCAGGGGAAAGTAGGAATGTAGCCTGCCACATCTGGGGTGACATCTTTGAAGAGGCACTTAATCTGCAGTGCTGAGGTATGCTAAGCCTCTTTGCTTTTCTTTGCCAGTTCTTGAGCTAATACTACTCCTGGAGAGCAATGCTGATTTCAAGTCAATGGGTGAGATGAAAGAACAATTAAGGACAGTGATGCTTTATGCATTGTGGAAAACATAAAGACAGCACAATAGCATAATTCCTTGATCACTCCAGCAGAAGATTTACTTTGCCACACTTTAAAGTTGTAGGTTCCCAGTTTCTAAAACAAAAATGACAGGAATTTTTAATCACTGAGTGTGTGTTTTGTGAATTGAAGGGGGGCATTGAAAGACTGGAAAATAAAAGGTATCTACTGCTATTACACTGATGTGTTTCTATCAGATCAAAGCATTTTCTTCTCTGTAGCTCTTCAGAAACAATTTGCCAGTATTGCTAGGAAGGCATTACACAAAGAAAGACATCAGGTGAACAAACAAACACAAGAGAAGCTCTAATAAGTAAAAATGCCTTTATGTCACTATTCCCATTTTCTAATAATTGAAAAACTCAGGATCCAGACCTTTTAGGTTGCTGCTCAAAAAAAAAAATACAAAAAGGAAAAAATACAAGAAGAGAGATGAGCGAGAAAAAAACCACAGAAATTTTGATCTCAAATAAGATATTTGAGATCTTACTTTAAATGAGTCTAAACTTTTGTCTAGTTTGTGGAGGGATAACATTTATTCCAAAGACATAATAAGAGACTGAGTCTTACAACAGGGTTGCCAGGCATTTGAATCTTCAGATTCCTGTGCCATGTTAAAGTCTGGCTGGTTGCATTATGTTAAATGATGAAGTATAAATGTAGGATATTACTAGTTGGTGCAGAGCCCTGCACTTAAATTAAATGTTCTTTTAGTATTTAAAAAAATATTTTTTATTTCATCCTGAATAGTAAAATTACTTGAACTTCTATTTTTGAAGATATACCTGTTTTTGTACATTCATATTCATATATAAACATAAATATCTACTTGCACACACAGTTTTGATTTCTTTTACCAATATAAAAACTTGACGTTCTCATGTATGTGAGCCTTTAGTACTAAAAGAATGCATCGTTTGCAAGTGCTGTTTGGAGAACCATCACTTTGGGCCAGAATCAGGGGGATGTTCAGTGATGGACCAAAATTCATGTCTCAGCCCCCAGTTCTTACCAGACAAAGATAAGAAAGCAGCAAAAATCCTGCTACTGTTCACAGCACTCAGAAATTACTCTGTTTAAAGCAGACATATCAGACTAGAATTTTTTGAAATTTCTAAGACATGTACCTGATTTGGAAAGGAAAATAACCTCAAAAAAATCAGAGCAGTGAACCATTTTTTTTCATTTATGAAAAAGTGTCATTGAAAATGTGTAGCACAGGTCAGGGCCAATGATAATACCTCTGGGGAGTTTTTTATCTTGCTGCCATGCAGTCAGTTTCACTGGAAAAAGTAATTTGGGTAGCAGTCTCCTGTTTCCCTTCTCTCTCTGATGGGCTGTGTGACTGTGGACAGGTCATTCAGGGTTTGATCCAAAACCCATTAATATCAAGAGAAAGACTCCTGTTGACTTCAGTGATCTTTAGATTGGAATCTGTGTTTCTGCTTCTTGCCTGGATGCTACTAACTTCCATTGTATGTGTTTGAAAGCTAGAGTCCTCCTACACTTCAGTATTCTCATATCTAAAAGGTCTGTGGTGGGACAGCCTAATTAGTATAATCTGTGTTAACATTTTAATGCATAATCTTATTCAGAGATCTAAGAATATTAAATAACAAAACATGATCTAAAAGATTTGTAAGGTTGTAAGATTTTGTAAGACTTTTGTTTGTTCCAACTAAAATACATAAGAAATAAATTTATAATAATATACCAATAATACCAATTTATAATAATTGTTGGGTTGTGCAAAAAGTTGGTTGGAGTGGGGCTCAGTCTCAATTTCTGAACAGATCTTTTAAGTTAGGGTTTTTTTTTGTTGTTGTTTGTTTTTTGTTTGGTTTGTTTTGTTTTTTTCGGGTTTGTTTTTGGTATGGTCTTCTATTTCTAAATCAGTATGGAATTCATGACAGCACTTTATCTCCTGTTTCTTGATCTTTAGGAATTTCTTACTCTTTGTTTTTGTGCTTTAACATTTTCCACTGTTCCAAATCCATTCCCTAAGACTGTAGTGCCTTCTGCTTGTGTTTCCCTATTAAGACAGTGGCTCTGATGGGAACCAAATGCCTAAAATTTACTAGGTCTTGACTTTTGTTTGCAAGTATTCTTACTGTAACATACAGTTAACTCCAATGCCATGTGAGGCTGGTAGGAATTTGCTAATCATGTTCAAGATGTCATTTTTATACTGGTAGATCCCTTTTGTTGCCAACATATACAGAAAAAGGAGAATTCTGCTTTCAGTCTTTTCTCATGAAACAGCAAGAAGGAATCAAGTAAACTGTGTGACCTCAGATGCTCACCTCAGTTAGCCAGGGTGTGGCAACTGCACTATTCAGCTTGGTGTCTTTGTCAAAATTGCTGAAGGTGCACTTGATTCCTTCATCTATATCATTAATGAAGATATTAAATCCCACTGGTCCCAATATGGACCTCTGAGGTACTTCACTTGTCACTGATCTTCATTGGGACTCTGGACCAGTGACCACTGCTCTCTGGTTGTGACCATCCAGCTGCTTTTCATCACTCTCTGCTGACTCTCTGAATCACAAGCATTTTGGGTAGATGGATTTTATTCCTTTTCTTCTTCTTCTTCCCTACCTTTAGAGGCCTTCTTTTTGTCCCTATGTGGGAAAGACAAAAACAATCACATTTTTCATATTGTCAATAAACAGTGGAGCATTGGGCTTCTTCTATTTTAGTATTAAGTGGACAGTTGAAAGAAGTAAAAAGCCCTTAAAATGTCATGCATTAGATATGTAAAATAAGGTGGTGGCTGGGTGAAGGAAACAGCAGAGCAGGGATATACAAGTACTGGGAAATCATGCTTTAGAAAATAAAACAGCTTTTGGCTCTGAAAGAGCCACATCTGAATGCTGGTACCAGAATTCCTGTGGAAGCTGGCTACATATATGGAACACTGCCACTTTAAAATTTATTTACAGGTGCCTTGTCTGTATGGACAAATTATTTTCTGTAATTACCCATATTCTTTTAAAGAAAAGAACCCCAGGAGTGCCTCATGATAATACAGTAGACCCATTGAGCCACAACACATCATCTCCCTCCTTAGAAGCAGACATTGAAGTGAGGCGAGCTGAAGATGCCACAGGCACAGCAGGTAGCTCAGCACACTCACTTGGCTGAAGTATAGATGCCTGAATGGATACCAGTTCCCTTCCCCCTTCAAAATGCTGTGCCATCCCACTGCTCTGCGTGTGCTAGCTTGCCCAGCTGTACCCTTTTATGCCTCTTAGAGACAGACACACAAAAGCATTGTGCATAAACATTGGTTCTGCTGCCACACTATGCACATTCTCATTTACACACACACACATATATATATATATATACACAAACACACACACACACACGTATATATATATGTAGATACAAAGCTTCCAGCTGGAAACCCAAGTAGATAAGGTGTTGGGCTATATGCAAACTGCAGACGTACACAAGAGAAAACAGAATAAAACTGCCACCTTCAGAAAGATGTGCATTGCATTCAGGCCTAGTGGGTTTAGAGTACTCCTCACTCCGTATGTACCTCTCTCAGGGGATTTGGAGCTTGTCTTCATTTTACATTGCTATGGATGAGATTAAAAGAGATCAGAGCATCACCCTTTGTTTTCAGATGGTCTTATCCAGTGCCTGTGGGTTCCTCCACATATGCACACTTGCACCCATGCACACCACCCTCTCTGTGATATTCAAACTTATAAGCCTTATAAGCCTTGTGTAATTGTTATAACCAACAAATACAGTAAAGCAAAAAGCAGTAATGCTGATTAAGCTAAACCAGTATTTTATGCCTTTCCACGAAGTCCACCCAGCCTGGAAATACTTTTGAAGTGTAAGTGTAAAAACTAATCTTGCTCTAAATAACCAAAGGATTTGTAAATATCTTCTTAATAACATTTGCCATTGCTGCGCCTTCATCACAAGACAATTATGCAAGTCCAGTGTTTCTAAGTGCATAGGTTTTGGGATGGCATCTACTACATAACTTCCCTTTCAGTCTTCTAATTTTTCTTTCTCCTCCTCGAGCAGGTGACAGATGTACTATATGCTTCCCTGGTATACTTCATGGAGTGAGATATTTTTAGTGATCTGTATAAATATTTTGAATTTTGCCTTGCCTAAGCCTCTAAAATGCCAGTATATGAGACTGGAATCTTGAGTCAATGCTGATGAGCTCCTGAAGTAATATATCAATGCAAGAAAATGGAAACCTACCTATGCAGACATATGAAGTCACCCTCTAATTATTCTAATTCCCATGTCTAAATATATTATTCCGTGGTAGCAGGGTGAACTAGAGCATTTGGAAATTACCTGACATTCAAGATTGTAAGTTGCCATCAATTCAAACCCCTTTGACCTGTGTGGAGAAAACACCTTTAAAAGTTGAAATGCATAATAAAAAGAGACTTCTCTGCTCTGCAGATTGCAGTGTGCTATGGAAATACCCTAACAAACATTAAATGAGCTTGTTCAAAGGCTGTGAGCAGGAGAAGTAGACAGATATGTACAAGCTATGGTAGTTTTACAGGTTGTCTTAGGCAGAAAAGTCTTGGGGTCCAAGACAATTAATTTAAAGATTTCTGGGCTATCTCTGTGCTCAGCTGCAGAAGGCTGGGGAGAGTTTATTTCACAGAGCTTAGATGACTAAAGTAAGTATACTGTTCAAGCTAAATTTTTACAGCACTCTTATGGATACAAATAAATACTCTGAAGAGATCACTTATCCAATCTCTTTTAAATGTCTATATTTGGATGAGATAAACCTCACCCTTTTCTCTCCACTGAATGGAGAGGACTTAGATTTCTAGCTTCGAGGTAGACATCTATGTGTTAAAGTCTAATGCAAAGGAGATTGATCCCCATCTCTACCTTTTTAGATAGGTAGAAAAAACCATCTGTTTCTCTCAGTGCTGTGCTAATTCTGAATTCTAAATGGAGCAATATAACCAGAACCTTGAATTTATATGCATCACAAATGAACACAGCTGCTTGGTTGTTGGTCTTCCTCTGATGGTTGGACCACATGAACCTCTGGGGTAATGTGGCCTTATTAATATACAAGGCATTGAGATCCATGTGTTTCTAGGTGCACTGCAGAGGGAACATGTAGAAATCCTGCACTGCATCATCACACTAGCCTAATACATGACACCACATGTCATTAAACAGCATTCAGTCAGTAAAGACCTCAGTGTTTGAGATATTTATACAGCTAGTGACAGAACTATGTGAAGAACAAACTAGTGACCACTTTACCCACTTCCCCCCCCCGCCACCCTTTTAGACTGAATTTGCTAATTTGCTCACTGAGGAAGGAGAAGAAGTGTTCTCCACAAATCTGTGTTCAGATATATGAACAGTGGTTGAGCTCTGAGCTCAAAACTGGTACTAGTGTTGGACCTCATTCTGCCCTGCACTAGAGCGTAGGTCTGAGAAGCCTTTCCACTTTGGACATCTATATGGGAACTCTACCAAAACCACATAAAAAAGGAGTTGGCAATTTCTAAATAAAGTATTGCAGTTCAAAACTGCAGAATTGTGTGTAAAAAATCCTGTGTCCCAAGATTAAAAGTCTTTAACATTTTGTTGATGTTAACCTTGATGTTCCTTCGGAAACCCTGAAAAGAGCACTCATTAATCAAATAAAAATTGTCATCCTCCCATGATAAGGCTTATAAAGCCAAGTCTGTTTACAGATATACAGAAGAAGACCACTACTGTTAGTAAGCAGGAAGGAAGGCTGCTGTCTTCCCAAATCCTGGCTCAAATTTCAGTCATTAATTAATAAGGCACTGTGAGTTACTTCTTTTAACAAAATGTAAACTCTGAATTGCAGGTTAACGAATTTTAAGGAGAGACAAAGGTCTGAACCAGACATAATTCAGGAATAAGGAGTTTCCCAACACAATAAAAACAAAGAAAGATATTTTAATCAATACTCAGAAACTAGCGAAGAGAGATAGATAAAGTTCAGATATGTTGTACACTATGCTGATTTCTCTTTCTATGGTTTCTACCAGTGTGGTGTCTCACTCAGATAGTGTGAACCTCTTCATAATCTTACAGCTTGTGAATCTTTCAAATTCTATTAAATCTTACATCTTTGCTCAGCATTTTAATTTATAGTGCTTGCACTAGGTGGCATAGAAGGGAGAGGTCTGTCCTCATGTCTGTTAAAAAAGAAGATGTACTTCAGCATTTAAACTGTATCGTTAACTTATCCCTCATTTTGTGTGATGGGAACTGGGTTTTTTTTCAGCAATGGAACCAGTACCAGTGAAGAGGTAAATCTGTGTGCAAGAAGTGAAACACGCACACCTGGCTCATGTTACACAAAATTAGAAAAATACTTCAAGAAATGTTCCTAGTAAAACACTGTATGTTTTGTACTGTGGCCCACTGTGCTTTGGCAAGACTTAGACTTTTCAAAAAATGTGTAGAGTTTTAAAGGCTTTAATTCCCTCTCTAATTTCAGCCAATGAAAATAGAAAATTTGCAATCATAGAAATTACAGAGGGTTGAGATTTATTTGACTGCAGCACTACTTTTTTTTCCTTATACCCAGAACAGTTCCAAACAGAGGGGTTCCTCTTGGTCTTATTTTGATTTTAGTTACTTTTATTGGGGGCTATTTCCCTGTCAGAATTTCTTCAGCACATGTTCCCATTGAAGCTGTGTACACAAGTCTCAGAGAAGCTGATGAATTTTGCAAATTTACTTTTCTGATGGATCTGGCAGCTTTTGCTACTTTGAGCAAAGAGACCTGACAAAAACTGTTTTGGCCACCAGCTGCCCAACTCCAGACATGATCCCCTGTGCTCTGTTCTGCTTCCCTCTTCCTAGTGGTCCTTCTAAGGAATGATCCTCCATTATCTGAGCCAGGAAAATGTTGCACTGGCTCTTTTGCAGGTTCACCAACACCCATGGTCTGAAACAGTGCTCTGCATGAAACCTGCAGTAGGCCTGATCTCTCTAAATCTCATCCTAATCTCTTACCTAAGGAAAAGGTAACTTCAAACATGAAGCTTAGTTTTTATTTTAGAGCATGCATTACAAAAATTTAACTGTAGGGCTGGATAGACATGTATAGTAGTTTGACATTGGACAAATGCCAGGCACCCACAAAAGCTGCTCACTCTCCCTCCCCTGCCACAGCTGGGCAGAGGAGAGAAAATTTAATGAAGACTTCATGAGCTGAGATAAGGACCTGGATAAAACACTCCAAGGGAAAACAGGTTCAATTTAGAAATACAAAGTGAGTTTATTACTAACAAAATCAGAGAAAGATGATGAGAAGTAAAATAAGGCCTTAAAACCACCTTTTCTTCCCCCAACCCCTCCCCCTTTCCCACTGACAGTGCAGGGAGACAGGACGTGGGGGTTTAGGAGAGTTCATCATTCGAGGTTTTCTTCTGCTGCTCTGGGAGAGGAGTCCTTCCCCTGCTACACCATGGGGTCCCTCCCACAGGAGACAGTTCCCTGTGAACTTCTCCAGCATGCTGCCACTCTCAGAAGCAGCAGTCCTGCCAAAGCTGCTTCAGTGGGAGTTCCTCCTATGGGCAACCAGTCCTCCCAAAAATGCTGTGGCATGGGTCACTCTTCCAGGGGTGCAGTCCTCCCAAGGACAGGCTGCTCCAGCCTGGAAGCAGGGCCCTCTCTCTCCACCGGGTCTCCCACTGGATCACAGCCTCCTCCAGACATTCACCTGCTGCAGCATGAGCACCTTCCCCATGGGCTGTGGTTGGATCTCTGCATCCCCCGTGGATCCCAAGGGCCTGCAGAGGAATCTCAGCTCCAGCCTCTGGAGCATCTCCTCTCCCTCCTTCTCCACTGGCCTTGGTGTCTCCATGTTGCTTCCCTCACATGTTCTCACCTCATTCTCTTCTCTGGTTATAAAAAACTGTGCCCCCACTTTGTCTGGATTTTCTTCTTAAACATGTTATCACAGAAGCATTACCAACACCATAATTGGCCCAGACTTGGCCAGCAGCATGTCCATCTTCAGAGACATCAGGGATTGGCTCTGCTGGACGTGGTGGAAGTTTCCAGCAGCTTCTCACAGAAGCCACCTCTGTGGCCCCCCTGCTGCCCAAAACCACACTGTGAAAAACCAGTGCAACATTCTATCCTCCAAGGCGTTTCAGATTTCTAGTGTCTTTTGCTGAGTTATTGCTGTCAAAGACTTTCTGTTTGTTTTAGGGTCAGTGACCTGCTATATCACTTAGACATACAAAAGACTTTGGGGCCAGATGTGATCCACCCAAGGGTTCTGAGGGGGCTCATGGAAAAATGCTCACTGAGCCACTTTCCATCTTTTATCAGCAGTCCTGGCTAGCTGGGGAAGTCCCATTGGCTGGACATTGTGTCTACAAGAAGAGCAGGAAGGAGGATCCAGAGAAATACAGGCCTCTGTACTGTACTCTGTACTGAGCAACATCCTGGAACATCTTGAAAGCCATCACATATCATCTAAAAGACAACCAAGGGACCAGGCCCAGCCAATATCAGTTTATGAAAGACAGGTCCTGCTTGATCAACCTGATTTCATTCTACAAGAAGTTAGTGGATGAGGGAAAGGCTGTTGATGTTGTCTACCTGGACTTTACTAAAGGCTTTGACACTGCTTTCCACAGCATTGTCCTGGAGAAACTGGCAGCCCATGGCTTAGATAGGTGTACTCTTTGCTGGGTGAAGAGCTGGCTTCATGGGCAGATCCAGAGAGTGGTGGTGAATGGAGGTGCCCTGGTGGTCTGTCACAGGTGGTGTTCCTCATGCTGGGGCCAGTCCTGTTTGACATCTCTACCAATGACCTGGACAAGTGGTTTGAATGATTCCTCATTCAGTTTGCAGAGGACACTAAATTGGGTGTCAGTGTTCAACTGTTGGAGGGCAAGAAGGCTCTGCAGAGGGATCTGGATGGGCTGGATGGCTGGCCTGAGGTTCAATAAGGAAAAGTTCTAGGTCCTGCACTTGGGTGACAACAACTCCACACAGTGCTACAGGCTTAGCAAAGAGTGGCTGGAAATCTGCCTGTCAGGAAAATACCTGGGGAAGATGCTTTCTAGACATAGACAAAGTTTAGCAGTGGGCCTGGCTGGCAGACTTTTGTTTATGGTTGGGCTCAATGACCTTAAAGGTCCTTTCCAACCTAGACCATTCTATGATTCTGTGAAATGTGAGGTCTTTGTAAGCCTATTTCACAACAATATTTAAAAAGTGTTTGGAAATACACGAAATATCAGCAAATAATAAATAAAATGCCCTTTAAAACATATTCTTAAGATTTTTCCTATTTCCTTCAAGAGCAAGTGCATATCAAATTGTGCCATAATTAAGATTTTCAAATATGGTTCTGGCTTGTTTCCTTCTCTGAAGAAGACAGTGTGAAGGGTTGGAATATTGTAGCATGCTCATCTAGTGTCGCCAGCATCATCTACACTCAGCATCCCAAACTCACCCCTTTTTCTGTGTGAACACAGTGCACAAGGCAGCCTTTCTGTTCCAATAAGGCAAATCTCTGTTGGATCCTCAGCCAGCTGCTGCCTGCAGGTTCAGTTTTCCTGCAGGGCCTCAGATGCTGGCCAGAGGCAGCCTGTTTGCCCTGGGAGTTGCATATGCCTTCCCTGCACTGGAGGGCTGTGCTGAGGCTCAGATTACACTGCCAGACACAGCAAGGAAGGACCTCTATCAGACAAATGGGATGTGAGCGATTCCTGAGCAACCACACATGCTGCACCATCATGTTATTTGTGAATGAACAACTTCATCGATGTTTGGTTTACTGCTAAACACTGTTACAATGTTGTTACCCGCCAGGCTGTGTTGTAGCCTAGCAAGAGCTAAAACTTTTTTGTTTCTGTCCATATAAATGTGTTTTTTGTCTCTGTCCATGAACCTGTGTTGCATGAAGCTCTGGTTTCTGAGTGGAGGGCAAAACAATCACTTGAATGTTCAGGCTTCTCTGCTTTGCCTTTTACAGTGACTAAACTTGTTCCTTGCTTGCTTCAGTATTTAGAGACCATCAAAGTGGCCAAAACTTCCCCTAACCATTCTTGCTATATTCTCTCTTTTGTACTGTGCTGACTATGGCTTAATATTTAGAGAGTTTGGACTGGTGAGGGTTCAGGATGTGAAAGACTCAAAACTATGGATGGACAGGAAAAAAAGACAAATTTGAAAAAGTATAAAGAGCAGGGCTACTTAAATGACAATCTTTCTTCCTCTCCTCCCTTCAAGCACTCACACAGATTCTGCCTTCTTAAGCACTTTTGCACTGACCTTTTTTTTTTTTTTCTTTCCCCTTTTGATTTCTCTCTGTATATACTGAGGGGAAAAGAAAGGTACACAGCCATTTTTACGAGAATGTTGACTGAGGGTGGTCACCATCTGTGCAAACTGTCTGAAATTGTGACTTCCTCTTTGCCTTCTCTTCCATCTGACAGAAAACCTCACTTTTAGATAATCCAGAGAATATTATTACCCGCAACCCTCACCACCATGCTTCCCCTGACTGCCCCCCACACGATTGGTGTTTTCCAGTCAAAACATGCCTCTCTCTCACCTGAAAGGGCTTCTTTAATAAAGTAGACATCCTGTTTAAGATTTGAGGATTTGACTAGTTAACACCAGGAACACTGATGTGATGACTGGGGGAATGACACAGAGGGGCCTACCATGGTTGTTTATTAGAACAGCAAATCATTAAATTTACTACTTATTTACAGGATAAAGAATTTGTCCCTCCTCTTCCTTGCTCTCTCTTCTTCTGCTATTGCATGTTATACCCTCATTAACCTTCAGGATGAAATCTAGGCCCACAGAGCTTTGCAGTTTAGTAAAGCTATATATTAAATTTGCCTTACTAAAACAGTATTAGGCAAACACCTAATATACTGTCCCTTATACTAAGGCTTTTCCAGGTACAAGATGTCTGGTTGAAGACAGCACTGCTCTAAGTGCTGTTCACTGACTGGAGGTTACATTGCATTCTTATGGGTGCCCCCTAGTACACTTCTAAAAAAAGTCAGTTTAGCTGACTTTACCTGAAGAAGGTTTTGGAGATTTGCCAGCAAAAATTAGCTGATGGCAGTCTGTGCCAGAGGGGGACAATCCAAGTGCTGAATTGTGGGAAAAGACACAACAATAATAGTAGTAATGATAATAATGACGACGATGATGATGTGCACAGAAGCCTTGAAATGGACTCTTCTCTTTATTCTATAGACTACAGAGAGACATCTTCTAGATCTATCTGTGCCTACTGAAACAGTCACAACCCTTCCCGGGATCTTGCTTCTGTCCGTGTGGGATCTGGCAGCTCCTCAGACTGGCTCCCTGACCCAGTCCTGGCCAAAGGAGCCAGATGAAATACAGGGGAGTGCTCTGCCAGCTTTATTGTCTGAAATAAGGCAAAATCTAGCAACCTGGAGGAAAAAGGAGGGAAGACAGCCTGTTCAGCTTGTATTGATTACTGACAGAAATGAAACCATAGTCAACTGGTTTAGCTGTGTTTAGATTAGGAGTTTGCAAGAATTACTTGCAGTATTTGCTGTTTGCTAATGCAGAAATCCCCATAATGCATTCTGAGTTTGGAGTCCTCTATCACTGAAAACGATCCTGATCTTAAATCTGCTTAAAAATGGTACTGAAAATTATTTCCATCCTTCTTTAATTTATTATTGTCACAATTTTTACGTGGTTTTATCACAACAACACCAGCAATGCCCTTCACCAATTCTATGGTAAACTTCTATGTGCAATTTCACAAATCCTTTTAATGCTACATAGCAGCTTGGCTTCTCAAAATGCTGTGGGAGTAGGGTATTGTGGTTCTGGCTCTGATGCAACTTAAGATCCCATCAGAGTTGTAATTTCTCATCAGAGAAAAGTTCTCTGAAGGAGAAAGTTGTACAGACAAGGAGGCAGGTTGAATATGTGTCATTAGGTTTACTCTGTGATCCTTTTCATGCATTCTTTCTAAACCAGTCAGATGTGTATAAAGCTAACACAGCCCTCGCAAAATTGGAAATGAACACAGGAGATGACATTTTTGAAACATGATTTTTCAAATTTTTTTTTTTTGGTCAAGGTACCTTTTCCTCAAAGATAGGTTATTCTTTAAGAATAAACATTTTTTTCTGTTTTTCTTCATTTCGCATTCTTGGAAAGCGGTGATAATGGCAATGGATATTTTAGGAAGAAGGTCCATTGCTGAAAAGGTCTAGCTGAAGATGATTTTAAATGTAACGGTTTTTTTACAAAAAGATATTGCAAGCCTTGAACCTCAAAACATCCCTCTGTTCTGTAGTAGGTGAGGCTGCTGTGCTGATACATGAAGGAGGAGTAACAACAGAGCATATGAAACCTGGTAGACCTTTCTTATCAGCACCAGGATGTCATGGGCTCTCTCTAATTGCGTGTCCTTCTGTACTTGGGTCAGCTTGACAGTCAGACAACTCCCAAACTGAGGAATCTCATTTTGCTACATTAATTGTGAAGCAGAGGGACAGTAGAACTGAGAGGCAAATGCAAGATAAAGGGAAATGGTGAGAATATATTTTTTAAAAAATACAATAAGCCTGACAAGTTTGAACCATGTAATTGAACATTGTAATCTCCTGTATTTTTCATTGCCCAACAGTGTTACTTGAACCAGCAGTGTGTTTTTTCAACCAAAGTACTTTCATTCCCATCACTTCCTCAATTTTTCTCTAGGAAGAACCACTACTTGTGAATGCTCTCACCTACCTTGTGAAGTGCAGGTGTGTTCTCATTAGAGTAAATCAGCATCACTTAGCAGCATAAGTGAAGCCTGTAAAAACAATGGTTTTGTTTTGCTTACCCTGATGTAAATCAGGATCAAGCTGCCTGGCAGAAACAGATTTATACTGATGGAAAATTGAGGTAAGATCAGAATCAGGCCAACTGACTTCAAGTATATTTTCCTGTGTTGAGGGCTATTGATGATGAGCTTTACATTTCGTCTGAATTAATCTTTAACCGCTTGCTTGCTAGACAAGCAGAACAAATAGTCATTAGTCTTTTCATCTCAGCAAAATATGACACTGGCTTGAACTTAAGTGTGTTGAAGCATTTTATGTATGCAAAGTCAAAGCATCCTATCCAGCTCTGAAGCTAGTTAAACAATTACTCCACTATATTCCAAGAGGGACAAAGGCAGAGGTGCAAGAACTTGCCGAATGTTTGCACTGTGTGAAGGAACCCGTTAAAATTGCAGTAGACACAGTTGTATTTTTCAATTAAAAAAAAAAAATCTTGAAAAATGGTAGTGCTTCTGTCACTTGGATACTTTTCTGCTGCTGATCGGTATCTCAAAGTTCTCAGTTACATACCGCCCTGAAACCACATTGTTATCTTCTACAGAAACAAACAAACAATTTAGCCTGACCTATAGTTTAATGTGTAAAAAGGGGAAAAAAAGAGAGATGGTCAATGACTAGTGCCCCACCGTAGTAATAAAATGTCTAGACAGCAATTAACATCCACTTCCCTTAAGAATGCATCTGTGTCTTCAGCAAATCTTTACTACTTTGAAAGGGACCAATCTAAATATGTTTAATCATTAATCAATTTCCAAAATCTGAGCAGGATTTACTTTTTTTTGCTTTGTTTTCAAAACTGCAGACACTTTATGAGAAAAACCCCTTGAAACTCGGGGGGGAATATTTTGGCCACAGTCCAGTGGGTGAGCCTGCTTAAAAGATCACTGGTGCTGTGTCTTGTTTGGGAACATTGCACTCTTTCTGCATACGTTAGCACTTTCAGTTTCCTCGATTCTTTTCTATTTCCTCTTTGTCTGTGTGTATTCATGGCAAGCAGCAGCAGCTGAAAGCACCGAGAGGGATTCTGCGCACAGATCGGTCCTGTAAGAGCTGGCAACTGTGTCTGTCTTGTGAGCTGCCTTTGAGAAATACCTCTCTTTCCTCTTTGAGCAGCACTTCTCCTCCCCCAGAACTATTCTCCCAGCCAGTGGTGAAGTCTCTCACAGGTCACTGATTGCTGGGCTCGCATGGGATCGCACTAAACTTCCTGTCAAGTGCAGGCAGCAGGAAATTACTCTTTAACTTCCTACAATTAAATTAAAAAAAAAAAAAAATCACTGGGCTCCTATCACACACAACTAGCAAAATGGTTTTCAAGCCTTCAGGAAAATAATGTCATACACAGCATAAATAAGGAGAGAATCTGATTGACAAAACCACAAAACCACAATCACTACAGTAGACACAAACTACTTTAGTTGACCAGTGCCAGCTGAGGATTTACCCTGGTTTACAGTATCATAACTGAGTTCAGCCTCGGGCTCTGGCATGTTCCCTGAATACATCAAAGAACTTCCCAAAGAAGAAAATGGCACAAGCTGATATCTTTTGGAAAGTCCTCTGTTTTTTTCACTTTGAGAACTGGAAACTTCTTTTCGCTTATACCCTGCTTCAGAATTCATAGTTCTTGCCAAATGAGTAAGAAATGTGAGGATTACTGCTCTGGAGAGATGGCATTTCTGGAACAGTGTGGTTTGGCAAGGCAAAACATTTTCTGCTGCACTGAGGGAATAACACAGACAGCACTAAGCTTTGTTTAGGTTTTATGAAGTTTATTAATAAAGAAAACTATTTTGACAGATTCTCACACACATAATACAAGCTCCACATAAAGAAATGTCACAAGTCTGTAGGAAAGAATGCATTGTTTTGGCATTTATACTTTTAGGGTAACCGGATTGCACGTGACGATGCCAAAAAGATTCTGGAGAGAGGAATATCAGCCTTTGGGCTGAACATTGGCAACCACTACAGCTTCCAAGGTACTAAGGATCTCTTCAAGCAGATATTGTTCCAAATGTGCATTTATGAAAGGAAAGTAGCCCATGATCCTTCCCTTTACAAACCCACTAATTCTGATGGAGATGTTACAGTATGAAACTGGAGAAATAAAACATTCCAGCAGGTCTTCCCACTTGGTGCCCCATGCAGGAGCTGTACTTGAAGAGCAGGAGAAAGGGAGGGAAGAGGATGCAGAAGTGGGACCTTTTTGAAAGGTTGTGTAGTTACATCTGGCAGGTGCAACAGATGGGTATCAAAGGTGTCTTCCTCTCTGCACACCTGGGTTTCCTTCTTGCACTAACCAGGGCACTTGAGAGGAAAAGGGTAGCCAGAAAATGGCCAGAGATGTGTATGGTGACTTTTGGAGCTTGCCTTGATTTGGGATTGAGAAGTCATAAGCATGTACAAATGGAGCTAAAAGTTTGGAAGCACTGCCAAACTAGAAAATATAGTCCTCATGGTATAGTTAAGGTATATATGGCATTCCACCTTGAAGTGATCTGCAATTTGCCTTTAGAAGACCCAGCCAAATGGTACTGATAAACCTTATGCTCCCTGAAGTACAATATTTTATAATCAAGTTTCCAATCAATGGGTGTGGGTGCAAAAGAAAAAAAAAATCAGAACATGCATTTGGACAGAGGAAAAAAAATCCATCAGTTCTTCTGAATGTTTATTCCCTCTCTTTGCATCCTATGGTTAATTGTTAATCTTTTCCTTTTTCTCTTTCTTTTGGCATGCAAACGATGTCACCTTCTTAAAGATTTTTGAAAAATTAACATAATTATCCATTATCTTAGTCCTTTATTCTCAGCCTTTCAATATCTGCTCCTCCTAGCATTCACAATATATCAATCTCTGATCCTTGGCACTTGTACAATTCATTTTCCACGAGATGTTATTGAGATTGTAAATAAATGCCACAGCATCAAGGGGCAGACAAGACGGAGCCTGTCAGATCTGGAAGTCGGCAGCAAAGTTATAATTACAGCAGAGTGGTGTGAGGTGAGTTCTTTGCATCCATAGATTTAATTGTCATCAACTGCTGGGGAAGTAAAACATGAGGAAAAGAAGATGGAGAGAGACGGTGGTAAAGAATGTTACCAAATATGTCCCAGGTTGTTTTTGCAGTTTCCATTACTTAACTGATATGCCACCAGCAGAACAGCAAGATGCCCTAAGTTCAAATAGTAGTGTTTCCAAAAGGATGACCTACTGTACTGCAAGTATTTTACTTGAAAAGATTCTGAAAATTATATTCATGAGCTGAGCTGGTGTAAAATAAAAATTTTCAGACCTAATTTTAAAGAAGATTAGGCCACTCCAGCAGTCAGCTTAGGTCCATGGCACTTCCATAAGTGTCAACACATAGCAACATTCTGAGGTCAAGGGTAAACCAACTCTGTTTCGGCTGAGAACTCAAAACAGCCTGCATGAATTTGATAAATATTTTGCTACACCAGAATTCATGTGCTCTGTGCATGTATCTTTTCCTCTCTCATTTCTGAAGTACTTTTTTTTGGAAAATCTTTTTATGCCCCTGCTTCAGTGAGATTAATTGGGAAATATTGCTTCCTAAGGGCCCAGGCATCAAAATCCGGCCTGATAGGCTCTGAACATCAGTGTTCTGACTAATATTGTCTGCATGCACACAAATGCCTAAGCAGAGCTCAGCCTGCTTTGGTTATCTGAATTTTTTTGCTGTGAGATCTTATTATCTTGAGCTAAAATTGAAAATGACCTGCAGAATGTCTCTTCAGCTGTATGAATGAGTTAAAAGTCTGACAATTTGGATGTGAAGACACTGTAAACTTCCCTAAAATTCTGCTTAGGTTTGGATTCAGGTTTAAGACCTAATATGTGAGCCTAAGATAGACAATCAGTTGGGTCACAAATTCATCCAGTGTTTGTTAAGTTTTATACCAGACCCTCAAATAAAATTTCATTGCTAATGAGTACATATGTGACTAGGCATAGGGGTGGTTATACAATGCCTCTCAAATGATGCCTGGAACTCAAGACAAGATAGATGGATGTAATGTGTTTTGTGTTCATTTGGTTTTTATTTTTGAAGGATTTGCTGTGATGGGTGGTATACCTAAGGAAAAAAGAAAACTTCAATGGAGCCATTGCAGGAATTTATTTGTGGTTAGGTACCTGTCTGAAAATGGAACAGAGAGACTTTATGGCTAAATATTTTATGTTCCTGAAGTCTTACATTAAAGACGCTCAAATTTCATTACCCAGTGTCAGAAGAAACCTTCAAAACTGGGTAAGGTATAACTAAAAGCTGCCACTGAACATTTCTTTTACTCTAAATAAACAAAAAATTGAGAATATTAAAAGTGACATACAAAAATTGTTAGAGAGGAGTAGCAAACCTGAGATTTCTGGCACAACAAATTCCAGAAAATACTTTGTCAAGTTCAGAAAACTATATTTTATACTTGTAGATTTCATAATTTGTTCTTTTAAATTTTATATATGGAAAATAGAATAGAAATGTGGTATTTTAACATTATAAACTAGAAACCCTAAAGCAAGGTTGAGCTTTTCTGCCAACCATATGAGAATGCCTGTTCATATAAAGTTTGCAGGCTCTGAAGGAAAGGTTTTTGCCCAAGGTATTTTGAAAATACTTTGTGAGGAAATGTTGAGGAAAAGAGAATAAAAATTATTTAAGAGAAATATGAACCTGAATTTTCAGCTTGTTTTTTGATTAAAGTACATTTCTCCTTAACAGAACAGAATGTGTTTAGGAGTTGCTATTGTATCTTGACAAAATTTACAATACTTTCACTGGAAAAACAATCAACTCCTCTGGCTTTAATTTAATTTTTCTGCAGGTACAGTCTAATGTTCTCAGCTTGAGGGCAAGAAGAGAACACATTGTAATATAGCTATTCTTTTAAAGTAATACATCTATTACAGGTAATTCAAAAATATTTGCCAAATGATACTTGGGATAATGATCAGGCTAGAAATATCAGACTGTTTTCCAAGAACTACAGGTAAGCATGACTTACAGCAACTTAGTACTGGGGAAGTCAAAAGTTGATGTGGAAGGTTTGTGGAACTTCCAGAGGGCTGCAGATCATTGTGTGCTTTTGTAAGTGGACTCTCCTTTCTTTAGACCATATTACAAAGTATCTTCTATCACATAACACATGGAATCTGTAAAGTATGTGGATAACAAATAAGACTTAAAATTAATTAGAAATCTAATTAAATTCTATCCTTTTTAGAGAAAGGGGGAAACATTTTATACTAATCAAAAGAGAACAATAACCTAGCTATAGAGCTACAGGTTATTTCATTGTATGTTACTCAATTGTATGTTACTCGTAATATTTGAGGGGATTTATTTTCCCACTATTTACTGCATTGCTTAAAACTTTTTCATAAGAAGAGTGTTGGATGAGAAAAGAGGTAGACCATAGACATCACTAGTGTTGAATGAAGCTTTCAGACATCTTTAATGCTTTCCACCCAACCACCTTAATTTAAGACGTGTTAGGAGACATTTAGAGACTGACCTCATCCTCTTTTATTTTCCTGCTAGTGACAGAAGAAAAATAGGCTCATGTCTTATGGAAGTTTTGTTGAATAGGTTTATAACTTACGTGGAAGGTGCATGCCCAAGTTTCAAATGTTGTTTCACAGCTCACACTTGGAGGGTGAAAGTCACCTGTTTCTCTTGGGGTTCACAGAATTCCCTTTTTTTTGGTTCTTGTCAAATTTATGTTATCTTTTGGTAGCTGAGCACAGCAGTCATGCAAGTCCTGTACTTATCAAGGACCAAAAATTTCTCATGTATGTTCTGTAGCAGCTGAGTCATTAACTCTAGAGGGAGATTCTTATAACAAGATCCTGCAATTGCTGAATCCCATTTCTTAGAAACAAAGAAAAAAACCTCATTTACTTCATAATTTTTAAAACATAAAATCTTCTGTTTGAATTTTCAAGTGTACACCATTAATCTGCCAAGGCTATTACACAAACAGCTTTCCTGTCTAAACATTGAACTTCATGGAAAGAAATCTATTTTAGACATGTATCCTTATATGAGGTTGCACTGTACTTCTGTCAGACAGCTGATTACCTGTGAATAGCATAGAAAAAGCACAAAATAACAAAAGGAGTATCTTGAAATAGAGTGGAAGGTCAGAGCTGGATGGATGGAAGTGGCCAAGAGTCAGTATGTAACATCAGGGGAAAAGTCAAGTCACAGCATTCAATAACACTTAACAGAGAGGATAATAACAGGAAAGAGAGAATCACTCCCACTACACTGTACAGGACACTGGTGGCAAATCCTGGAGGATTTAAAGAACATTTGTAGAGGAATATGTTCCCATGATGGGGCATTGGCTCCACATACATATCTTCCTGTTTTGGGATCTCCAGCTTAACACTGTGATAATGGGTTTATCTTCACTGAGTAGGCAGCTGGCATGAAGAGCAAACACAGAGTGTTTCCTTGGTGCCTCTGCATGCCATTTTCAGAATTTTCCATGAAGGAATAAGGATTGATGCCAAAATCTTCACATCTTTCATCACACCACTGAGAGCTGTGGTAAATTCTGTACATGGAACAAACAAAACATAGTCACTTCATAAGAAAGTGCAATGTGCACTTGGTTGGAAGATGTACAGCATAATTTAGACAAAAAGCATAAGTCTCAGATCTGAGTCTAGTAAATTAACCTGTGTGACCTCACCTGCTGCCCCAAAGGCCTTCTATTTCCATGAGCCACTAGCAGTGCTGCAGATCATGACTGATATGCAAGCATTCTAGGGTAGATTTAAATGAGCATTTCTAGACCTATCCTTTTGTGAAAGACGCTAGCACAATGGTTTTGGGTGGCTCTTTGACATGCCATATTCACGTGAAACACTGACACATCCCATCCCACTTTATACATATCATTCAGTCCCCTGAGTTGAATATCTGAAATCCTTACTGTTCCTGACTATGTAATATTGGTGCTATTCAATCTACAATCAAGACAGAATTGAACAAAAAAAGCCATCACATTTTCAGTGTCTTTGTAAATAAGTCACAGTACTGTGATGTTGTAGCATAATCTACTCAGCTAAAGGTGATGTTTCTTTCTGAATACCAGCACCCTGAGCAGTTTGTTAGTTCCAGTTCTGAAATTCTTTGCCTTCTTTCAATCTGATAATGTCCTATGTTTGGAGGGTCTCAACAGTTCACTGAACCAGCTCAACCTCAATCTAAATCTAAATAAACATGAGGCTCTCTTGTATCTTACACAACACTGGGAACACACAAATTTCCCAATAAAAATCTGTGGGATTTATTTAAGTGACTGTGCTCCATAGCAGTAGAAAACAGAACCAAGTACTGAGGAAGCTTAAACAATAAACTTGCAAAACACATAAACAAAAATGTATCAAACAATCATTAGGCATTTCCTGAAGGGTGCTGTCTACCTTGGCCACCCATGAGCTTTTTGCCTATTATTCAATACAGCTGGCCTAAAAAAAAAAAAAGGGATCTGGCTTCTGCTTATATTTATTAAATCTGCAGGAAGGGCCCATCAATCACAACAATGGGTTTTAAGTGTTTGCTGGGTGAGAGGAGAGTCCCATAAGCAGTCTTTGAAGTGTCTTTTGCTGAAGGTAAACATCTGAAGAACATAAATAGCTGCTCTTCTTTCCAATGAGTGACCTTGTCAAAGTGGGTAGAATGGAGAGATGGGGGAGGGGTGCTATCATGAAAAGGAAAAGCAATAAAGGATTCCTTATGACAGCAATTTGCACATTTACTGCTCTTTGATATGTTAACTAGATTTTGCAAAATGGAATTCTTTGTCTTTTAGAGGTCCTTGGGCAGTGATAGCTCACAGTCAGAACAATGTTTTGCAATGGGCCTAATGCATCTTCTAATTAATAAGGTAACTTGGGCAACCTCTGTAAATCAGTGACATTATCATTATAACAGGACACAAGTGAATAGTTGTTTATAAGGAAGGAAAGATGCTCATAACAGCAGTATCATTATTTACTGAGCTCATTGACTGAAGTGAATTGTATTGAATACAATGGGATCAATAGGTTATGGGCCCTGTTCACTAAACTTTTACAAGCCATTTATGAACCTTTGATTCTAGAAAACAGCTTTTTTCCATTCAGAAAACTGAGAATGTAGCACTGACAGTTTTCAGTTTTCATACATGGCACAGGCTAAGTGGCATAAATTCTCCAGCTGCATTGTAAAAAGATGTGCAGGTCAGGTAAGGTCTCCCAGTGTAACAATAAAATATTTTTGAAGAATAAAGTATACAGGCATGGATGCATATGGCCACTATTAGAAAGCAAGTAGCTAATAAGCTAGCCTGAAGGAAGAAAAAATAGTGATATTTTATTTAGAAATGTATTACAGTAGACAATGAATGGCATGGCAACCCCATTAGGAGATAAAATATGTGAGACCCTAAGATGCAGGCAGCAAACTCAAGGGTCTTTTTTAGAAGTAAGCTCGTTACATTACTTGGATTATGAACAAAGAGAGCTGCATTTCAGCAGTAAGTGAAGTGATTCACATAGAATAATCTGAACTATTTGGGGATGCTCTGTGCATTTAAAAAGTAATGTAGTAGTTAGGCGATATAGAGCTGTATGTATTAGCTTCTTCAAATTAGAATGTTGTCCATTGCTTTAGTGGGTGTGCCTCCTAATTCTGGAGCAGGGTATTAAGTTTTTCCTGCACTTAACAGCAGCACAAGCCATAGGCAAAATCAGAACCAGTTTTTGAACCACTCATCAACAGTCCTTGCCAAGATAAAACTTTCTTATTCAATCTCTGCTGGTTTTGGCTGGAGTAGAGTTAATTTTTTTTCTCAATGGGTAGTACTGGGCTTTGGATTTGTGCTGAAAACAGTGTTGATAATATAGAGATGCTTTTGTCATTGCTGATACAGAGTCACAGCATATTGGGCTTTTTACTGCTGTTTGTACTGTCAAGTTTGTAAGGGACCTGGAGGCTCATGGGAAGATGGGAGGTGACACTGTTGGGACAGGTGACCCCAACTGACCAAAGGTATTTTCCAGACCATATGTCATCAAGCTCAGTATTTAAAGTGGGAAGAAGAAGGAGGAAGGGAAGGACATCTGGAGTGATGGAGTTTGTATTTACAAGCAATCCTTATTTGTGATGGGGCCCTGCTGTCCTGGGGATGGCTGAACACCTGCCTGCCCATGGGAAGTAGTGTAGGAATTCCTTAATTTTTATTTGCTTGGATGTGTGTGTTTGATTTTAGTTATTAAACTGTTTTTATATCAACATAATAATTTTCTCTCTTTTACTCTTCTGATTCTCTTTTCCATCCCACTGGTGGAAGACTGAGTGTTTGCAGGGTACTTGGTTCCTGCCTGGGATTAAGCCACAACAATCTCTTTCCAACCAGCTCTTTTCCACACATTGATGTAATATAGTATTTATCTTTGTCACTTTAAAAGCCTTTTCCTTCTTCTTTTACCCTTGAAGTATTTACCCCACCTTCTTTACTTTATGTGGATCAACACCACAGAGTGAGGTTTAAGGTGACCTGAGAAGTTGGGAGAGAGAAATCACAAGAGAATAGAAATAAATATTTCATAATGTTACCCCTGCTATAAGCCTGGACCAGTCCTGCACAAGTGGGCTTCTGGATTTGACTGGGAGTTGGAATTAGTTGATAATATATTGCCTCTGGCTATGCAATCCCACATACCCCAGAGTGTGTAGCAGAGGGACGGAGTAAAATAACCAGAAAAAACAACACAGACCCACTCTGTCTAGCATTGGAAATGGTTTGCTCGTACATTAGGTCCTGGCAGAGACAGAGCCTTGCCTCAAGGTGGAGGACCAACCAACACACTATTCCAGCTGAGCTTCTTGAGACGGCTGAATGTGCTGGTAAATGCTGAGACTGAGGATGGCTGGGTGACAGCAAAGAGCTGCTTTTCTCCTCATCAATCCTGCATGAGCTCCTTGTGCTGAAATAATGAGCAATCCTTGTTCTCATGGAAAGGAGACACTTCAGCTGTAGATGATATTACAAGGGGGGGAAATATTTCCACCTCCCAAGAGCTGGGAATGTAAGTGGTAGTCTGAGCATTCACAAATCCATTTACTGAGAGACTGCGGCTGGCCCTTATCATCCCGTTTAAATACATCAGTCACAATTCTGAGATACAACCAGAGAAGTTCTTGGTTGGTCTGAATATTTCCTCTCAAATTCTTAAGGATTTATCCTTGACTTCTTACTTGAAATTTCACTGGAGACTTTTTCTGTTCCATGTTCTGAATGTCCATTCATCATGAAATGGGCTGGTGTCACCCTCTAGGGACTTGTCTATTATCTCTTTCTTAGTATTATTTCTTTCCATGATCTTCTCCATGTGAAATGTGTTCTGTGGATTTTTTTTTCTTTACCTCAGCTCTTCTTGTACTAAGCATTCTTGCTAGCAAACGCAATGTCTCAGAAATATATTCCTTGTTCTGGGAGAACGATTAATTTATCACTAAAATAGAGATGTACATAAGCCTGTAGCCCAGTATCTGTGGCTGGCTGAGTAAAGATGATGAGTCTGAGTACCCTTTCCCGCGAGGTTTCATCTGCCTCTGAATGTTGTGCCTCTGGCCTAATCCATACCATTAAAGGCAAGAACACGTAAAACTCCTCATTGTCCATGGCCAAACAATATAACCATCAGGTCCCTGTCTGCTTTCTAGTTAGAGAGGTATAATTCCACTGAAGTCAGATTTACACCAGTATCAGTGAGAGCAAAATTAGGTTTCCCCTATAGTTGCTGTTAACCTTTATCAGTATCACCCTGTAGTACTGAGATGGTAACATTAGCAAACACAACACAAGGCTGATCTTCAGTAGCTGTTCTCTCATTTACTTTTTGCTGATTTATCGCTTCACTAATGACACAATAGATTTTCCCATTAGTTTATTATTATTATTTATTATTGGTATTAGTGTTATCCTGAAAGAAAATGAAAACAAAGAACTGATCTCACCTCAGCATAGCATATTATTTTCAGGAGTTCAGAAACACTGCATAGAATGGACAGTTTCCATTTCACCAATGTTCAATCATTGGCATTTGTCTTTTGTATCCCAGAGCAATTGCATAACTCTAATATTGACCTTAACCAGAGCCCTTTGTTTCTCACCCTAACAGCCAAAAGCATTAAAATGCGTGTTTACTTAATTTGTCCTGGCACGCAGTGTAATTACAAGCAGTTTGTTTTCTCTGTTGTAAAATATGGGTTAGAGAAGAAATAAAGTAATGTGGAAAATTAACATTGTGATGTACTGTATAGTGGAATAACACTAAAAACACTTAGCTGTGTTAGTACTGGAGGTGCTATTTGTGTTGTGTGCAAGAGCAATAAAGAATTAAATGCCTCCTTCCAAACTATATTTGCATGATTTTCAACTGCAGTAAAATTAATCTGAGCTGCCTCCAAGTATGAAAGAAAAAAAAAAAATCAAAGTGGAAATAGAACTGAGCAGCACTGATGCAGCCTTTAAAGTTGTACTTTTATATTTTGTGAATTCCAACACACTGTTTAGTGATCCCTGGGATTGTTACAGAACTGGATGAGGCAAATGTGTTTAAAGGTTCCTATGCCATGTCTAGCACTCACTAAAGCTGTGCCTTTGGTTGACAGGACCTTTCTGATGTATCAGCAAGTCTGGACACACAGCAGGCTAGTGTGGCAAGGCAGTTTGCTAGGGTATTTTCCTTCTTTGTGTGTCTACAGTAAATACACATCCTAATCCAGCATTACTACTCTCTATCTCAGCTAATTCTTTCTGTGAAAGATTCACTTTGTCCTGCCTCCTTCCTTTATATATCTACCCTCTTCTTTCTGAAATACTAAGAGCTGTCCTGTAGAAGTATATATATCAGTTTAAATCATTGGAGTTAGGAGAATATTACCTGTTTGTGGAAAAACAGCCAAGAGTAAAAACCACTTATTTCTCATTTTTTCCTATTATTTTTAAATTTTTTTTCTTTGTCTCCCCTTTCTGTGTAAGTCTTTAGACAATGAAGCAATATGAATTCCCCAAAATTTCTTTACATTTGAGATATCAAAAAAACCCCAACAACAAAAAAACCCCAAAAAACCTCAAACAAAACAAAACAAAAACCAAAACATAAAAAATCAAAAAAACCCCAAAAACCCCCACAAACAAACAAAAACTGGAGGTAAATAGGTATAAACTAATCACTTCATTATGACAAAGAGGACTTTTCCCCTCCTTTTTTCCTTAATAAATGTTTTCCCCCAGAGATATTTGTTGAAAAATATACCTCTGGGTGAAAGCAAACATTTGAATTCTTTGTTCTTATTTTGTTGTTATTTGACTTTTTGGGTTTTTTTGGTGTAGAGCTGCCCCATGCAAAGAAATATACTGCTCTGCTATGGTGAGATACACACTCTCTCTTTTCACTAAGAGTTGCTCAGTGCCCTTGTTCTGGCCTCTGTGCAGAGGAGTTTAACCACTTTCTGAAGTGACTCATTTATATCTTTTAATAACAAGTTGGGATGAATCTGGAAGACGTGAGAGCTTTTAAATGCAGTTGAGAAGAAATCCTGCTTTAGCTTACTGCAGACTGAAGCTAGGAAAGTCATTAGATTAACCTCTCTTGACAGGTCAGGCTCAGCAAATATTCTTAAAAATAACTCTTCCAGTAATTTATGACCTTTAGGGAGCATAATCAATAGTGTTAAGAGGAGAGGCAGCCAGACAGCACTTCCTGGTAGGAGAAAGTTTCTTGTCTTTGTAATGTTTGCATTCTGTCTCCTTGTATGCAATAAGACTGACTTGCCAGTGATATCATACCCCTTTTACTCCACCAGTTTTGGAGACATACATTTTTATTGTCAATTTACCGTCTCCTCTGTTTTTTCATACAGTATCTAATTCCAACAAAACCAATGCACAAATGTGATTACAAAGTAAGGGGAAAATTCACAGTTTGTTTTCTTCCACACTCCCTCTAACCTCTCTGGATCATTTGAGGGAGAATGATCTTCTGCCCCACGATGTTGTAATGCAAAGTCTTAAACATATAGTTCATTTTAATGCACCATGAGTTACTCATAGTGCTTAAATAAGCATGTTCTTACAACCCTCTAAGATCAGTGCACAGGGAATTTTTTTGCTCAGTTTCTGTATATTTTTTTGTAATGTTGGATAAACTACGTAACATTTGAACATGCAAGTGGCAACAATATCTCTGTAATTTTTAATCATTTAAATGCATTTTATTCCTGGTAAGATTTCCTCTAGCTTTTTTTTAATAGTAAAGAGCACTGCCCTGGCTATTCAAACATAGAGCCTTTCCTTCAGGGTTCAGTATTGAAGTCCCATTTTCTGAAACTGGAGACCCTCAGGAGGATACATTGATTTCAGTGAGGCCTCACATTCACTGTCTACATACACATGCCCAGGCCACACGGACCTGCCCCAAGCAGGACTACTGCCCATCTTTCTCTGCAAGGACTTCTAGGCACATAGGAAAGGATACAGCATGTCACACTGTAATATGATACTGCACTTATTCTGACACCACCAGGAGAATTTACTGGATGTTGGCTTTTTTAATGTCCTTGGAGTGGAACCACAGTTTTGAAACTCCAGAGAATAAAAATAATTTAGAAAGAAAATCATTCATGCTCACGGTCTCTGCAAAAGATTTAATACACACTGCTTCAGGCAGCTTTGTGTCTAATGCTGTAGCTGAGGGAAGATAGCACCTTTTCTCCAGTCCTGTAATGAAAATGATAATGGTATCTTTTTTGTCCCCCTGCTTTCTGTTTTCATTGCCAAGCTGGTGATACAGGGTGGTACGAAGTCCAGTTGGAGGCCAGTAGCTAGTTATGTACTCCAAGGGTCAGTCCTGTTTAATACCTTCATTAGTGATTTGGATGATCAGAGTATGCCCTAAGCAAGTTTTCAAATGGTGCAAAACTGAGAGAAGTGCCTGATAGGCTAAGAAGTGTGGTGAGACACCTCCACAGGCTGAAGAAATGGGATGACAGGAATCTCATAAAGTTGAAAAAGAAGTGCAGGGACTTGTACCTGGGAGGAAGAACTCTGTTCATGAATATATGCTGGGGGACATTCAGCTGGAAAGAAAAAGATCAGCTCAGCAGAAAAAGATCTTGGTGGTCCTGGTGGACTCCAAGATGAGCATAAGCCAGAGAAGTGCCCTTGCTGTAGAGAAGGCTGCTGGTATCTTGAACAACATTCAGCTCAAGATGGTTTGCTCAGCCTAGAGAGGAGAAGGCCCAAGGGGGAATCTTACTGATGTATATAAATGCCTGAAGGGAGGGTGCAAAAATGAGGATTTTCTCAGTAGTGCCCAGTGACAGAACAAGAGGCTCTGGGCACAAACTGAAACACAGAAGGTGTTGTCTGAATGTCAGAAAGCACATTTTTGCTGTGAGGGTGGCTGAGCACTGGCATGAGTTCTCCAGAGAGGTTGTGGAGCCTTCTTTATCCTTGAATACTCAAAAGCCATCCAGACACAATCATGGAAAACTTGCTATAGGTGACTCCATTTGAACAAGAGTGTTGAACATTTGAACCATTCTGTAATTCTGCAATTCTGTGAATATGAAATGCTTGGAAGAATATCACGAGCAGAAATAGTGAACACACGTCCTCCAAATCTCCTTCCTGTAGACTTTGTGGCACAAAGTCTCTGTCATTTCACAAGGAACACAGAAATTTTCCTCTACAAGCAGTGACATTGGTAGTCCTTACCACCAAAATTATTTCCTGGCTAGGTTTTACCATAATTTTACCTGGGATTTTCTCAATAGTACCTGCCTGTATGCTCTTCATAGTCAGATTGATGATTCTGAAAAGCACAATTCCAGAAGCATTACACAGAGAGTCATCGCGTTCAATAGTAAATCCATGGCATAGTTGGTCTGCTTGTGCACAGAGGATTTCATCAGGTTTCAAGATGTGTACTGCAGCTCAGCCAGAGGAATAGCTCTGTCTAGATGCTAGGACATCCTGGCACCTCTCCTGGCACCTATCAACTTCCTTTCATAAAAGTTTTGAGGTGTTAAAAACATTAAAATTTTGATGAAAAATTTGCCTTTCATCTGGCACAATTTTTTCTAGAACTTGAAGGTAAGTGATATGGCAGTATTTGCAACATGCCATTGATTTATGATGAGACGTGGAATCTCGTAAATACTGTAATGATTTACAATGAAGTTCAAAAAAAAAAAAAAAATTATAATACCTGGACTGTCCTAAATTTGTTTTCCTAACTGCCATCACTACAGATTGCATTGTCAGCAAGGCTGAAGGTCAGTACCCTAAACACTTGCAGTACACAACACAGCTTAAGACACCCATAAATAAAGACATATATTTTATGACTGAAATGGAATATTATAATAATTTTCTTTCAATGTCTGAATAGTAATGAGGAAAATGTGCTACCCAGTAGCATGTTGCACTACTGAAGAACAATCAATCCATGCATAAATTTTCCCTGCCTTGAGTAGATTACAAAACGAATCTACTTATTTTGAAGAAACATTGATAAAACAAGAATAAATGAAAAATATTTTTAAAAGCCAGAGATTTTACTTACTACATTATGGGAAAAATAAACAAATAAACAAACAAATGAACAAATAAATATATATAATCTCAGATTAATTTTCATTTTGTAGTTACATTTAAAGGAGTAAACCCAAATATATCACCCAATAATTTAATTTGTCATCTGTGGAGCTTGTGATTTCTGACAAGTCTTAAGACTTCAGCTTTTACCAGAGATGCAATAGTTTTTCTTAGTTTTCACTGCAGTGTATTTATAAGAACTGAAAAACAGATCCCATAAGCAACCAGAAGTAAACAAACAGGCACAGAAGTGCTGTCTTTCTCTTTATATAATGATGTAGGGTGCAATTACATTTTATTATCCTTTGTGAGGGATTAGAGAAGTCAGTTGTGACTTCAGAGTTAGTCATATCATCATCCAAAACATATGGTAACAACAACAAAAACATCAGTGGCATCTACTGTGTTCTGCAGCCCAAGTAACAACATTCTTTCCTTCCCTGTAATAAACTATAAGGTCAATGCTTTCTTTGTATTCCAATCCAATGTATTTCCACATGTAGAATCCTGTGTCTTTTTGTGGAACATTTGCAATACCAAGTACTAAAAAACATTTATTCTGTACGGCTGAAGTGAATATCATAAAAGTTTGTTCTGCAATTCTTGAGTATGGACATTTCTCCCCCTATTTTGACACAACGTTGATGAGATCTTTGGGCCTCCTTTGAAAAAGTCTCCATCTTTCATAGTATGTAGTCAACCTATGGTTACCATCTTTATCTGACCTGTGTGTCAAGTGTTTATATTCCTACATAACATTTGTCAAATATAACACTGACCAGTGCAATTAAGCACATCTTTGTTTCGAGACTCCAAATGTTCCCCATTCTTCCTTGGCAAGCTTTATATGCTGGAATGGTGTTATATGGTGTGGAATATCCCCTTGTAAGTTGGGGTCAGCTGTCCTGGATGTGTCTCCTCCCAGATTCTTGGGCACCCACACCCTCCTTGCTGGTGGGGTGTGGAGAGAAGCAGAAAAAGCCTTGATGCTGTGTAAGCACTGCTCAGCTATAACAAAAACATTCTTGTGTTATCAACCCTGTGTTGAGCACAAATCCAAAACACAACACCATACAAGTTACTGTGAAGAAAATCAACTCCACTACAGCCAAAATCACCACTCTTCCATATCTTTATTTATATGTAGCTGAATGTATGTAACTGTAAATTCTTTTCCCATGCTTATATCTTCTAATGTTGAAATAACAGCAAATCTTAGAAATTTAGAATGCAATTAATTTTTTTTTAATTGCCCAGTGTGGCATCACTAGTGTCACTTCTGAAGAAATGGTTTTCATGACTTCCATTAAAGACAGAGATTCTTAGTCTCATTCAGCAGTGTGTTCACTGACAGGACTTTTCAACCCACATTTTCAAAGAGATTTATGAGGTACAAATTTATGATTCTGAAATTTGATGCTGATAAGTGGCTACTAACTGACAAACTTTTTTTTTATTTAGCTGAAATAATTGTATGTCTTTCCTTTAGTGTGTTTTGGAAGAAATGATGAACAAGGCTCTCAGGAACATGGCACGTGTTTCATGACTCTCCACTGACTGATTGACAGGAAGGTTTTGTGTCATCCTTGCTGATAAGTGCTTCAGTATTTGTTGGCGTTTTCTTTCCTTGCTACAGAAGTTCCTAACAGACAGTTTAGAAGTTGCTGGACTGCAGTGTTTGTGTTTACAAGAGGACATACCACTGTCTGATGAAAATGTACTCAACTAGAGGTAAATGACTGCGGGTGGGCAATGTGAGATGTCAGGGTAGAAGAAGTAAATCTAGACAACGCAATTAACTAGGGACAGGTTTTTTTGCCCCATTTTTTTTTCTCTATTTAGTTGCTAGCTCTAGATAAAATATTGTATTTTGAAAAGAGGCAGCAATAATTGATACTTTATTTTTTTTCACGATGCTTCTCCCTTCCCAGCATGTTCTTGAATGCATGAGGAAATCCTTTCAGCCTGTATTGAAATCAGTTACTTGTTTGACAATATTGAAACCATTTGATTTGAATGTCTTAATTTGAAAATAACCTGGAGGCACTTATTAGACTTACTTTTCTTGTAAGCATTTGATTCACAGCTGTTGAAAAAGGTTTCATCACACATGAAACTTGGGGCATCTGCTTTGTCATGTCAGAATGACAATTGGGTTGGACGCCAGGATGACATGGAGTAACATGAAACAATCCATCCAGCTGCATGGAAATTGTTTAAGTGCTTCTCTTGTGAGCATAACAGTATCCATTGGAAAGTGAAAAATCTGTGCAGACCATGAAACAGATGTTATCTAATTCCCCTTCTTCTCTAAATGCCCATAGGTGCAAAAACCTGTGGCTCTTCAGATCCTATTCTATTGTATGGCAGCATTTTCAAAAGGAGAAAATAATCTCTGCAATGACCAACTGGAATTTCTATTGCTTTATGCTGAGAGCAATATGGAAAATAGGGGCAGAGTTTGTAGTTTTTCTTTTCTCCTTACAAGTTTATCTATGTTATTTTTGCAATACTCCCTTTGTAGAGACAGTAGTCTCTTTCATTTTTACTCATGAAATAACAATTCTTTTCATTCCATAAATCAATCTTAAAGCATTGTCAGGTGCTATATTAATATACGGATATTTATTGTGCCTGAGGCCTTTATTAACTAAGCCTGACAAAATGGGGCAAATAGTAAGCTGGAAATGTCTGGTTTCATTAAGAAGAATGTCTTCAAAGATTTGAAGACTGTTTTGAACACTTAAGACAACTAAAATTTGCCTCATATCGTTTGAGTAGATACTAATGTTGTACCAAAACTTGTTTTTGAAATGCAACCAAATTTTTCCATTATGGGAGATCACAGAGTGCTAGTCTTAACTCAGGTTTAAATTATACAAAAAGCATTTTTTTTTCTTATACCTTCCATTCAGGGTTATAACATGGTCCAGTTCTGATGTGCTGATTTTTTGCCAGAAGTGTATGTTTATCGTTTTTACTAAGGTTACTCAGAGCCATTTTTTTGTTTCTTTGTATAGAACGCATGTAGACAAAGCACAGACTGACATATCATTATCAATATTTGTTAGACAAAATTGATGTTTCCTTGGCAAACCTACTATTTCTGATATATTGGAAAGTCCTCTTTTAAAGTATCTTCTCTGTTTGTTCAGTTCACTCCAAACCATCAGCTATTTTCCACAGCATAACATAAAAGCTTCTTGTTCAGACAGGTTCCTTTGTTACCCATATAAGGTTCTCATTATGTTATCTGGATTTATACTAAAAGTGCTGAAGGGAATGTCCCTGGATATTTTCCCTGTAAGAAAGTATATTATTATTGTATGTGCTATTTCAAAGGTGAGGGGAAGTGTTACAGGTAAGCATTAAGATAGACTTTTAGATTTAAACAAGAAAGTGAGCGTACCTCCCTTCTTATTCATGTCTGCAATTAATCCGAGATGGTAGGCCTGAGAAAAAGGAAACCTCAAAGCTGGAAGAGACTAGATTCAGGCATTTCATAATTCCTTCAACTTCAGTGGCACATTCTACCATTGTAATGGACTAAAGACAAAAATTATTCTGAATTATGATGTGTACTTGTTAAACTCTGACTTTGTGTGCACATCAAAAGCTTTTTGAATACCAATGGCCCTTATTTATCTTTCTCTTTTCTGTTATGTAATGCTCTTATATTTTTAAATTACATCGACTAGTCACACAAGAAACAGTGGGACCTTACCAAACCCCAGCAAGGCAACAGGCTTTGTAACACATTGAAGGATGCTTACATCTTAACAGAAATACAAAAAGACTTGTAATTGGAGTAATTTTCCTTTATAGTCTATTAATAAAAATATTATAGGCTTTCTTCTGTCTTTTAGAATGCCTTCCTCAATGCCTCATGATTCCCTTTGTTCATAGTCAATGCCTAATAGATTGCTTCTCTTATTGAATTGATTTTCCTTTCTATTACGGAATTGTAAAAATTGCTCATTTTGGGAAAAAATGCATCTTTTTTGTCATCTTAGATTTACTGTACTTAACAGGTAACATGGATTTAAATGGAGGATTACAGACTGTCCAGGCAAGTGGTTGAGTCACTAAGCCTGGAAGAATTTACAAGATGTGTAGATATGGTGCTTAGAAACAAGGCTTAGTGATGGATTCACAGTGTTAGGTTTATAGTTGGGCTTGATGATCTTAAAGATGTTTTCCAATCAAAACAAGGAGTAGATGCTGAGTGCTGCCCAAATATAGGGTGGACAAGAATATCACAGTATCAATTTTATAGAGAATTTTGGCCAAATATTTCCTAAAATTTGCCTAGAACAGAACAGAACAGTGGACTAAGATTTCTTCTGGTTTTTAGTGTACATGATACATAAAATTGCAGCTCTACATCCCTACAAGAACTGGTATAATGCTATGCTGCTGCAAAATAAAGTGGTTTTTTTTACTGTATATATGACTTGGATGGACTTTGAATTTACATTTGAAGATATTTAGCATCACTGGATGTGCAGTATCTCTTTCAGGTGCAGTATTAATGTGTTTGTGAAAACACATAAAAACCGTGCGGATTTTTTCCAAAGAAAACTATTTGTTTGACTTGCTGTATTTCTGCTCCAGGTGATTTGCCTGGGTTAATCCACAGAATCCATGTACACACAAGAACTTGCCTGCTCCGGGACTTTGGAAATAGAATAGAACTCTGGTTCTCTGACTAGCTGCTTCTTCTAACACAGTATCAGCTCCTAAATTTGTATCACAGATAATTAAGAACAGCTGAGATGTATCTTAAACATGTACAAAAAATACTGTGGGAGTAGCCATAATGTAATGTTCTCAAAATGTTGGTTTGCTGATGAGGGACCATAAATACCTGCAAAACACTTTGTAAGTAAATTCTCCTGGTTAACATTTCAAGTTCACCCAAGGGAGATTACTCTTTTTCATTCATGGTATAGATGATAACTTCAGAATAGAATTACAAGTTGTTTATGCTCCTTTGTCTTTTTTCCCTGGACTTATTAAATTCCTGCAGCTGAAAGGACGAACTGGTGTCTGAGTGTGTGTATCTCATAAATAACTCCAGTTGTAGCCAGCAATTCTGAATATCAGATGTTCTTCTCCTGTTCCTTAGTCATTAGTAAGTATAAGCAATGTTTAATCAAGGTATAACTCATCTGATCATTCAGAATAAACATAAGCATTGTGAATGTCATTATTCCAGGCCTTGAAGAAGTGAAGTTTTATAGCAACACTAGGAGATGGATCAGCATAGAACTAGAGCAGCAGACAGATCCTATAGAAGTATTTAACAAAAAAAAATTATATAGAGGAATAGTAAATTGGAAAGTAATTCTACCATTATTTATTCAGATGCAAGGGAGAAAATGCAGTTTTGCTACAGAACAGACTTTTGTGAACCAGTCAACGCACAGTTTGTGTTCACTTCTGAGCACACTTGAGGCATGCAAGTGGAGATAGGTCTCAAAATTCAACATGGTAGGTCTGCAGCACAACCAAAAGCCACAGAAAACAAGAACAGCTACAATGACACTATTAAAATTATAATGTACAAATGAAATAAAAGTCCTTAAATCTTTGAATGTCTAAAAATACAGATAATATGCATTATTGATAGCCAATTAAAATTATATTCTATCATTACTGAAGCTGGTAGAGATAATGCTTGAGAAGGAAAAGATGATAAAAATACTTTATTTTTAAGCTGTTCTATGTTACAGTGAGTAAAAACCCCCAACTAACCAGACAAATCCCATCAAAATACCTAAACCTGAGAATATCAAATAACGCTAAAAGAATGAATACATGTAATTTTAATAATGAATGAGTGTTTTTTTCAGGTAAACTCTTTAAAGCTGAATTTCCTTAGTTTTGACAGGTAGCAAGCAACCTGGTTGTCAAGAAGTTAGAGTTGTAACCAAAATTGGAGGGAACATTTAGATAGTATTTCAATGTACCAAGAAAATTTTCCTCTAAATGTTTGAAACTAATTATAAGGATTGAAAAGGCAGGCAAAAATAAAATCCAAAATCAGTAATCTCGGAAAAGTTTTTATTAAATCTGCACTCTAGAGTTCATTGCAAGGACCCATAGATCTTAGAACATCTAAGGAAATAATCTTAGTAGATTGGCTCTATAGGTCCTTGAAGATTCTACTTCATTGTGTGACTTAGCTGAAAGTGAAAATCAGTAGTCCTTTCCCTGTGCTAGGATCATATTCAGAGGAATTTTCAGTGTCAGGAGTTGAAAAAGAAAAGTTTTCTGTTCTTGGTCAATGACTACAATACCCTTTCAAAAATGAAAGGGTGAATACTGTAAATTTAGATCTATTTCAGTTGCTGAAGCATAAGAGATCAAATGAAAGAAGTAATATCAAATGTAACTCAGTAAGAAAAAACAAAATGCATCCTGTGAATGTAAACAGATATGATCGATCAATCATTTATGGTGCCACTTGGTCTTCCTGAGGTTGTGGTTCTAGCAAGGTCAACAACTAGATCCAAGGGCCCTGATTATGAATCCTAGGTGTCCCTTTTCATTGCAGTACATCCGATGTGGAGTGTAAACCATGTTGTTCTAACTATGTGTTTGAATTAGAAATGGGTGGGTCTGATGGAAGGTGGTCCCCAGCACTTTATTGTTTTATGAGTTTCCCCACTGGAGACTGAGATGAGTAAAATGCATTTAGGCTTTACTCACTTAGCATCTGACTGCTGGCATTTCAGCTTACACAATTTAATTTTTAACCCTATTTTTATACCCCCTGCACACCTTAAAAGATTCTGCTTTGGATGGAAAGACAACATGTACTTCCTTACTCATGCAACTTTTCCACAGATTGTTTTCAGATGGAACTTTGTGGAAAGGAAGATGAAAGCAACCAAAATGCAGACTGAAGATCTGTAAAGAGGCCCAATGCTATATGTCAGCTTTGAATAACTTGTTACTGGTCTCTTTAAAGTTGTCTAACTGTACGATATGATAAGCATGTATCAACCTGCATAGATTATTTACTTTTAAGCATTTTTAGAAGTAACATCTTACTTCTCTTTCATGTAATATACTTTACTTTTCTTTTCTGATAGGCAATAATATTGAGAAAATTACATTTTTTAGAAATTGTGTTTTGAATGAAATTGAAAGTAACAAAAAGAGATTTGAATGGATTAAATCAATGCAATAAATGCATAAGCTGCAATGCACCCTCTTAGTAAAATATGTTTTCTAGAATATAGCTTAGTGAAAGTGGAAGCACAAAGCTCAGAAAATCAAAAGTTCTCCATTCTTTTTCAGCATTAGTCCATGTTTCTTATTAAGGGTAAGCTTAATTTGAGAAACTGTAGGCTGACATTGCCACTAAACAGTCCTCCTTCAATAAAAAACCAAAGGTTTTTGAACCAAAAGTAAATTGTTAGAAAAAAAGAAAAAAAAAAAGGATAAGAAAAGAAGCTTTCCAAGTGCATCTTTTCTTGTCCTGCAAGAATGTGCTTCCTTTTAAATAAGACTGACATTTTGGTCACAAGAAAGAACCCAGTGTCAAATGATTAAAGCTGGCACATAAAATTTCAGAAGAAAATGCCCGTAACTTGTATCCAACTCTGTTAATCTGTTTTCTATCAGAAGGAGGAAACCAATCCAGTTGAAGGGTTAGTAATAGATTTCTGGTTGTGCAAGTGAATCAAAGTGGCCTCAGGGAGGTTCCTTCAAGGACCATGGACAGTTCCCTGGCTGGTGCAGCCACTGTTCTGGAGGGCACGGAGCAGCAGCCCGCAGAGCAGGAGACACATTTCTTCAGGGACTTGGCTCTCGCCTTGGTACCTCTGGTTATACACTCATGTCCACAAACAAAGGTTCAATGTCTTTTGTCTCATTACTGTATACTTTTCTATTCAACAATTATCCAAAAATTACTTTTTTTTGTACTTCCTTTTGTCATATTGTAATTTAAATTTCAATTATTCATTATCCACTCTCTCCACTTAAAAAAATCCACTCCCACATACAACTTTCTGATACCTCACTGTGTCTGTTGTCATTTTTCAGTTCTTTGGCATTTTCCAATTCCTAGACTACTTCCTGTGATAGTTACTGGATGCTAGGTTCTCTTTCCTGCCCTGGCAACCCTCTCAACTGTTTTCCCCACCTATCCACCAGTAGGCTAAAAACACTTCACAGAGATTCCTTCACTCAGTTCTTCTTCTTCTTCTTTGTTGACCATAAATATCAATTAACTACAGAATCACAGAGCTAACAAGGTTTGAAGAGACCTTCTAGATCTAATCTAATCTTCCACCTAATGCCACCATAATCACTCCTATACCATACCCCCAAGTGCCACATCCAGTGACCTTTTGGAAATTCCACCACCTCCCTAGATAAGTTATTCCAATGCCTAGACAGTTTTCCAGTGAAAATTTTCTAATATCTAACCTGAACCCCTCCTAGCACAACTTAAACCCTCTTCCCCTCATCCTTTCACTTAAGACATGTTGTCCTGGGTTGCAGTGTAAGATGTACACAAAGTATTTATTCTATCACCATCTTCATGAACTGTTGAAACCAGGTGGGCTAGTGTTTTCCCAAGCCCCATGCCTCTTCTGCTAATGGCCTTTGGGGTATCTTCTGCTAATGACCTTTGGGGTGTCTTCTGCTAATGGCCCATTAACATGAGTCACAGGTAACTCCCTCCAGGGGTTATCTCTGTTTAATGGGCCATCAAGGACCCACTTCACACTTCTCATGCTATTGTGAGATGCTCTGCCCAGGGGGAGGAGCCAAGCATTCTCACCTGGATATAAGCTGGTATGTGGGACAGTGCAAGAGCACTTATCCACTGGATTCCCAGAGGACCAGAGCTACCAGACCTTTCTACAGGATCACTGCTTCAGGAAGAGCACCTCACCTAGACTGCTTCCACTATCCTGCTCAGGTTGTATTCTGACTCTGTCAGTGATCCTTTGTGTTATTGCATTTATTTTATTTTTGCCTTTTTACCTTTCTTCTTATTAAATTATATCTCTGACTTGGAACCTCTCATTCATTTTGCTTTCAAACCACAACACATGTCAAAAGAGACTGACCCCCACCTGGCTACACCCTCCTTCCAGGCAGTTGTAGAGAGTGGTAAGGTCTCCCCTGAGCCTCCTTTTCTCCAGGCTGAACACCCCCAGCTCCCTCTGATGCTCCTCACAGGACATGTTTTGCCCCAGTTGATTGTCTCAACATATTTATTTGTTTCACCAATTCATTACAGAATTTCTTCTATCACCTTAAAATCTTCCATAAATGATTGTTTGAATTTTTAAGTTTAGAATTCTGCTGCAACTGTTATCACACGTTCTCTGCCCCATCAAGGGAGGTAATAAGCATCAAGCTGACTTATTGGGAGGAAGTGGTGAAAAAAGCCCAAATACATTTCTAAGTACAATGTTTAAAGAAATAATGAAAAAAAATGTGCTGGATGTAGAAAGCCATTTCTACATCTACATCTACATCTACATCCTTCTGCTATAGAGGCGTTTTAAATAAAAATATTTGAAATGAGAAAAAACTAGTTAGTGTGTCTCACCTCATGGTTTGATTGTGCCTGCAAAACAGAATAATGAATAATAGGAGGGAAAGCAAGTGAGAGAAAGAAAAAAAAAGAAGAAGACAACAAAACCCAAAGCTAAACCATATCAAAAGAAGAACAAGGGACTATTTTGCTTCACAGAATTGTTAAGACAGCTTGCTGAAACTCCACAGAGGTTATTGCCTTTTAACAGTTAACCCACTATGCAGGAGGGGCTGGACAGAGTAAGACCCTATAACCCAGTTTTGGAGGGTACATCCGTACAGCCTGTATTGTCTGATATTTAGTCATAAGAGAAATGGGATCTCCTCTGCCAGCACATGTTAGGACCTAGTTCTTATGGTAGTTCAGCTTTGGACATCCCCTCACCTGGGATGACAGGGGCTTAAGTAAATATGACTGCACCCATCAGCATTACCAAATTCAGCCAAATATTTAAGGACATACTGAAAAAGTAGCACATGTGCTCTGTGAAGTCAGGACCTGCACAGGATTACACATTTTTGCAATTACATATTTATGCAGTTTGAAATGCAATGTTACTCTCAAACAGCAGAGGAAGCACAGGATTTACCCCTGCCTCGTACCTGCACTCCACAAAAGCTGATCGTTGTTATCCTGCTAGTAGTAGCAAATTGGAGCATGACAAGCTGCAAAAAGGGCAATCTTTTAAATCATGTTGAAAAGGTCTTTGAAGGTAAAAGCAGTGAACACAAATAAATCTTTTTTTCTTCTAACAGAAACTTATGCTTTCCTTTTAGAAAGAAACTGTAAAGCAAATCAACTATTTTAAATAGGACAAAACTTGGTTGTTTTTCTATATATAAGTAAAGGTATACTTTGTAAAGTAATATAGTAAAGGTTTATTTTGCAATTGGTATTTAATCTTTTTCCCCAGGAATTAAATTCAATTGTGGTTTACTGTGTGACCACATCAGCTCAACATTTTTTTTACCTACAGATAAATGTTTCATAGGATTATTTAATGAAAATACTACAGATAATTTAAAGGCATGTTAAAATAAATGTTCACAAAGTAAATAAATATAACATATTAAAATCAAGCCCTTGCATGTTATGGTTAAATATTTCTGATGAAATTTAATGATTTTTTTTAACTTTTAATGTCTACTGAGTTTTCCCATCACAATAGTGTATCATAAACTGATTTTTAAAATTTTTTTTTACTAGGTTTTAATCAACTTTAAAGTGAAAATTATCATAAACACAAATACATTACCAAGGAAATCCTGTGTCTGGAAAGAGAGTTGGTCCTTTCATATCTGAAGCACAGGAAGAACTTTGTCAATTTAGAAAGGGAGAGGAGAAGGTAAAAATATATTGTTTTTTATCCAGATCAAATATAACTGGTGGATAAAAACTGAAGTCAGGTCAGAAGAAGCTGTTACAGAAAATGGAGACACTGCTTCAGGTTAACATTGTTTTAAAGTTTTTAAAGTTCCAGTAATACCTCACTGTGAAAACTAAGCTCAGCCACCCAACAGGCCAGCGAGTGTTTCAAAGCATGCTTTGAGGCATAATGGAAACACAAATGCAAGGATATGGCATTCAGTTTCTAAAGATTCAGAATTAGAAGACTGAAGGCAAAATTTTCAGCCATAGGGACCCACAACTTTTCGTTCAGTCTTGGAAACAGGTAAGATGCTGAAACGGCTCATGGATTTTAGATCGGTGACCTTTTTTGTCTGAAATGCATCTGCATCTAGAGACTGGAATGTTAGCTGTCTTCTGTAAATCCAGCTCAAAATGTCTGGTGGTAGGCACCTCCAAACAGTGTCTGGAATCAGCAAATCCATTCTCTTCCAGGACTGACCACAGGGCTGGTGAATCTAGCAGTGCAAGCCAGGCCTCTTGAAGAGAGATGGAGAGCACAGTCAGAAGCAGGAAAGGTCAATTCATGGACTCTTTTCCCAAACTTCTACAGCCCTTAGCTGTATAATCACAACCAGAATTGCCAAAAGAGTTCACTTAAAGATATGGATGTTCCTATGTCCAGGCCACCGTCTGCTGGATCCTCACTTTAAAACTGATGCCTGTTTATCTTCACAAGCTACATTAATTGTCAACAGCAGCGTTCAGCAGTCTTGGTGGGACATACTTAATTGAAGGTATGCATACACTGGGGGGAGTGCAGCAGTTTGTGCACACTTTGTCATTTGTAGTGTGTCTTACAAAAATAATCCTGAATTTCCTAAATTCCAGTAATATGAAGAAACATGACTATTTTTCAGTCATCAATATGTCAACAACTGCAGTTAGATTTTCATTTTAAAAGAATTGTTTTTACATAGGAGTGCCAGCTGTCAGAATCCCCATGGTCTGCTATTCTCCTTTGTAATATTTTTTTTAAACTGAAAATAATGAGTAGATACATGGTTTCATAGGTTGAGTGTGGGGATTCATTGACCAGGGATGCAATGCAAAGTATAGCTATTTTAATATCAACTCCAGTTAATAGTGGATGGACTTAACTTTTTTACTTTTTATTAAAGGAAAAAGGCTACTTTCTCCATTTTTTGTTTTATTACAAACCTCTTCTAAAATTATTTCAGCTAATGGCATTTTAAGAGAAGATAAAATGCTGAATACAAGTTCTAAAGTAAGGTCTCGCTATTAAAAAAAAATCCAACCGAAACTCAAACTGTCATCTATATTAAAAGCAAGCATTAATAGCAGAAGTTATTTTCAGTCCATTTTTTCAGTAGTCTGTACAAATGGCAGTGACATTGAGGTAGTCTAATTAATATTTTGACTAACCATGTCATAGGCCTGACCTATTACAAAAACTAAACTCAAAGGGATCCTTTTCCTCCTATTTAATTTGATATCATATCATATCAAGATTTCTACATGGAAATTGTGGAAGTTTAGCCTTTAAGTCTATTTTACCCTTTTTTGATATTCATTTAGAGATGCACTCATTTGTTATGTGTTTATTAGTGTTCCTAATTTTCTAGAATTGAATTTGAACTTTCTGGAAAGCATTATTTTGAATTTAAGTGTCGATAGTAAAGTAGAAAAAATGAGGTAGGAAAAACAATCTGTGTCGGATTATACCTTTTACTGACCCAGAGATGGGGCAACTGAGAGGCGTTTTAAAAACTTTTATTCCATTTTCAGTCTCATGTGAAGGGTGAGACAGTACAGATGTTGTAATTCACTCCATCACAATCAGAAGCCAACTATTTCCTAATTACAATGCGTCATAAGCATTTCTTGGCCTTTCAGCTTTTGCCACACAATGCTGTTAATGCCTTAAAGCAATCATCTAAATTACTTTTTGTGTGCTTTAATACAATGCACCTTTCATTGTTCTATTTCACCCAAGTATCTAGTCTTATTTGCAAGGCCATCCTTTGAAGCTTGTTTCCAGTTCCATTTCTCTCTCAACAATGTTTATCTCATTCCATGGCATTTCTAAGTCAGCAGTTCTTATCTCAAGGTTTGTGAGCCTTCTGTCAGGCTTTGAGAATTCTCTACAAATTCATTTCCCACAAACCTGTATATAAAACAAACAAACAAACAAAAAAACCCAAAAAACAAAAAACAAACAAAAAAACCCCAACCCTCACGTATTCCCTTAATCACATACCTGGTTTGTTGAGACCTGCGTTAAAATCATTGTTGGTGAGCCTTTACTGGAGCCCTGAGCAAGCACAGTGAAAAGTAGAGTTTAAGAGCCTTTTCAGGGAGCACTATTACTGTGCAGTGGATCGTTACAAGGTTTGGTGATGATTGTGTGTGCAAGTAATGCGCCTGGGAATGAAAATATTCCCTTTCATGGCTGTGGCATTTCATGGTTCCTGTTTGAACTATCTGTCTCTGTTTTGTCTATGAAATTGTTGAGACTAATAAGTAACACCATATTTTTCTGGCCTCAAAACCAGCGTATTGGCTTGTTTGTAGATACCTTGTATGCAGTTATATATAGAAATGGTCAAGAACTAAGCACTCACTTCACAGATAAAGTAAGCAGATTCTGTCCAAATATTCCCTGCCTGCCAGGTTAGAAGAATTATCCCTTTCAACAAATTTGATCAAGTCCAACAAGCTGTGAACAACCCTCAGATTGATTTTGCAGCTGATAAAATGATATTCCTATGTGCAGCGCTGAGTGAGACAAGGGTATTTCTAGTAGCCTACATTGCTGCAAGTCACAGACATGATGACTTTAAAGAAGGATGCTGTCGCCTTCTTATTCATTTTTTTGTCCTCTCTTCAAATTGCATAGGAAAAGAGCAATAGAAGAGAACTGAGGAAATATTCAGCAACATCAGTAGAAAATCTGGAACCCAACACTGCTGTCCTTAAATTGAGGAGGTGATAAATGTAAATCTTGCTATTTAATTGCTATTTTAGCACAGTAAAGAGAGCTGTATATATCTGGCATCTCCTGCAGCATATTTGGTACGAGTAGGAATGTCTGGTAGCATTCAAAAAGACAGTAACAGATACCAATTATGGTAATCTAAGACAGACTCAGACACAAGATAGTAGAGTCATCTTCTTAATGCAGTCTCTGGAGTTCAGTTCCTATTTCCATGTTACTCAAATATTTCACTAAGACTTCTGAAAACTTTATATCCAGAATGTTCTGTTAGTGTGGGTTTGGCAAAAATAAATAGACCTGATTCTTTCTCATGGACATAAAAAATGGCATGCTAAAGGTTATTTTTTGTTTGGATTTGAGGTCAAAACAGAAGCCTCACTGCATCTGTTCCATGATGGCTACTTTCTGGGTTGACGCAGACACAATGCTGACTAACTCAGAAACCCAGAACTGCAGTTCCAGACTGCTCTGAGTTAACAGCTCCTCACTGGAATGTTACTACCTAGAAAAATGGGACATGGGCAGACCGCCTTCATGCTCTGGCAGTAATTAGATCCTGAAATAGTTCACTGGGGACTTCTGTGGACAGTCAGGCACAACAGAACAGCCCTAAGGTTGAGTCCTAATGATCAAGATGCATAATGTTGAGGTGCATTAATAATGGTATTATGGTCAGAGTGGTTCTTACCCTGAGATTCTGTGCCCATATGATTCTGTGTTTTGGATTTCTGACTAGAACACTGTTTGGGTGTTGCTGAGTAAGTTCTTGAATATCACTGAAGTATTTTTTTTTTTTAAATATTTGTGTTTGAAGAATTCATGTGAATCTTTGGGCATGTTCCTGTTTTTATAATCAGTTCATAATATATCACCAGAAATTAAAGCAGTCCAGACTTTTTCCTGAAATATCTACAATGGCTGTTTACATGGCATAAACCACCTAATCTTTTTAAACCATGGCTTTCACCATGTTCATTGACTTGCACACACATCTCCTTTGGAACAGTTTTTTACTCAGTGGGTAGAATTGTGCCTTATTAGCTCAGGCTTGAATTTAGAGAATTGCAGGGAAGTACTACTTTGTAAAGAGTTTTTCGCTGAGGACAAGTTGGGGAATAAGACAAGCCATGGAGCCACCTGAATGGTGAAGAGGCTTCCTGTAAGCTGGGGAACATTTGGAGGGGTAGCCTGAACAGTTCTGGATAATTCGTGCCACTGCTGTGTCCACTCTTCATGCTATAAATTTGGGTATCTTTGTGCTGCTCAGAACTATTTGCAGGGGAAAGAAGGGTATGCTTATAAATTAATTTCCATCCTTCCTCTTTTGGATGATCAGCGAGATAAGATTTGAGAACACAAATCAAAGTTTTCTGTTGAAGTGGCAAACAAGAATAATTTAAACTCATTTGAAGATCCCATCATAAATCTGCCTAAATATTTTAAAATAACATTGCATTCAATCTGCAACTTTGAAAGCAAAGGAGATTCAGTCAGTCATCACCATTAAAACCCACATTCTTGCCTTTTTCTTTTCCCAGAAAAAACAGCCAATAAAGTATTAAATTTATATGTACACTTTGACACAAAGCAAGTGCATTCCAAATGCTCTTACTGTAGTCTTATCTCAGCTGAGTTCTGTGGTGCATATGGCCCTCCACCAGAATGTCTCAGAACCCTGTAGGATGTTTTATCTTTACAGAGAGATTATTTTGTAATCAGAAAATATGCCTATAGACCAACTTGGCAAAACAAATATTCCTCCTGATGGTGTATAACATTGCCCAGCATTAGGGGACTGTGATACTGCATATTTTCTTGCTGACCACATCATAAGGTTGACCAGCTACATCTGGCTTCTGTCAAACCTTGGAAAACAGCAGCCTAGAAGGTTGCCTATGATTGCAACAGGGACCATGAAAACCAAGTAAAGGGAAAGTTGACAATAACAGCAAGTCCATTTCTGTGTTTTCAGCATGAGGCCACCACCTTTAATCATCCCAATGATGCAGTCAGTTTTGCTAATGATTTTAAGACTACAAGGGCAAGCAAGAACTCTCAGCTTGCTCAGTCCTGCCACCACTGGCATCATTTGGGCAGCACTGTCACCTACTCACCTGCCTATCCCCCTCGCAGAAGTCCTCTACATCTGAAAGCCTATCAGAGAAAAATGGTTGGGATTAACAGAAATTGCCTATCAACACCTAATATTTCATCAATCTCAGTGATTTCTTATCAAATTGGGAAAAAAATGTCTCCTCTTTGGGAAAGTTTAAAGAAAACAGTAAAGTAGCTTTAAACTGAAGAGGAAAATCCATGGGTAATGTTTCAGTGAGCAGCTCTTCAGAGCTCTGCCCTTCTCTGACACCTATAGTTATCAAGGGGTATTTTGCTACTGGAATGTCAGGTGTCGTTGACAGAACTTGAACCTGTGAATAGGCTGAAGAGCTCTCCGTGCATTCTGACTCCTCCCACCTGATCTACTCTGCTGTGTTATTATTTCATGGATAGTTTTCTTCTTCAGCACTCAGAAAAACACATGGAGCAAGTTAAACACTCTATAGCTCTGTAAAAGTGTATCATTTAATGTTTTATTTGAAGTTGTATAAAAGATATTTGCAAAGTATTATTATTTTTGGAGAATGCTTGTTTAGTATACCTTATCCTGATGGAAGAAAAAGCATATAGGAAAAAGGAGAGTTTCAGCACATTGAGTGATACAAAGAGAATCTAATTAGCTTTTTTCTGGTGAGGAGAACAGTGATGAGGAACAGAATGAAGCCTGTGATGAAGGTATCTCAAAAATGTTGTATGAAATGATTATAATATATCAGAGTTACTTCTGTCCTCTTCCCAGAAGTCAAAGAAATCTGAATTCTTGAATATTAATTCATAGTTGGCAACAGGATGCAATTTAACTATTCTTTTATTTTCTGTTTTCATTTTACTATCGTAGAAGAAGCATCCTTGCAGTTTTGCTATTTTATGCACAACAGACAATGAACACTTCAGAAATGAAAGTATATAACCGTAAATTAGCCCAAATATTGTACCATGCTAAGACAGACACCAGCACATGTTTAATGACCTGGCATCTGCAAGAGGCTGTGACAGGATCCCAGCCCAAGCAGAATTAGTCTGAATACCTCTAATGTGCAGGGTGAATGTTGGGCATGGGGCCCTTACACGTTTGGAGAATTTGCAGTAGTGTACAGTGTCACCCATGAGCTCTACTCTCAAGTGTAGGAAGAATGGAAGTAAACATCCTCTAAAACTCAAGTTTTGTGTGAACCTAAAGTTTGGGTAAGATTTTCTGGAAGACCAACAATGGTATCAGATTCCTTTTCCTCAGTCCTTCATAGCCTCATACTTTGCTCCAGAAAACTCTGCCTTTGGTGTCTTCGTAGTGTGGTGTATTCCTCATGGTGAAATACCCAATGTATCTTTGTTATTGCACTTCGGTCTTCTTTCACTGTGATAACTGTCTTTCTCTCGAGTGTATTGTAGTGGCATTTAGTCCAGTAGGTTAAACTTCAACAGCCTCCTCTGCAGCCCCTTTTCTAGTTCTGAATATATTGGGACAGTTTTAAATGTTGCATCAAACCATGCAAACTGAAGAATTCCAAGCAACTCTGAAGGCCCTACTTCCCCTGATGAAGCAGATCTTTCTGACTCCTTTTGCATAGTCTAGGTGAAAACCTGAAACCCAGAGACAGCTGTTACCTTCTGCTTGCCATTTAAACAATCCTGCTCAGACATATTGGAATTGGTAGATCAGACTTGCCAGTGACAAAACCAGATAACAATAACAAGAAAAGCAAAACATCCCACTGCAATGCTGAAACATTTCAGAGCTATTCAAGGATCAAACACTTCAACCTCATTTCATCTACCATCCCCCAGATCTGTCAGATGCAGGGAGTCTCCTACCTGGCATCTCCTTGTCTGAGCAAGAAGCAGGTTACAAGAAGTAGTGACCATTGCTTTGGACTATGAGGATGCTTCTTTGTCCATTCTAGTTCTATTTTTACCTTTGTTTCCCTGAACTGGCAGTTTATATTATATGTAAGCTAAGTTCTCAGAGAGCCATGGTGAAACAATACTAGGCCAGGTGATTATCTATGAATTTCCAGCCCAAAGCCTGACAGAAGGCTCACATAGTCTTGTGCATCTTGTGCAAACCTTGAGATAAAGGATACCAACTTAGAAAGGCCATGGAATAGGACAGACATTGTAGAGAGAAATTGAACTAGAAACAACTTTCAGATGATGACCTTGCAAACAGACTAGATATTTTTGAGAGACAGGACTATGAAAGATGCATGTAGTGAGACCCACATGATTTTTTTTTTTAATAGATGATTGGCTTGGAAGCATTAGCAGCATTGTGTGGCAAAAGGTATTAAACCAAAAAACGCTTATAATGTATTAAGAATTAGTTTGGCTTCTTACTTTGATGGCATGTGTTGTAAAATTTTTACCCTCTCACCCTTCTCATGAGACTGAAAATAGAATAAAATCTTTTAAAATGCCTCTCAGGAGCCCTGTTTCTGGGTCAGAAAAAGGGTTTTTCTGACAAAAGCTGTCCCCAGTGTCTCTGTAACAGGCTCCAGTTCAAGTCACCATCCTCTTCTACTTTACCTATTTTCCCAAGTGATGGATAGAGTTTTTGGCTCTGGATATATATGCCCAAGTTAATGCCATCTTTTAATGGCTTTCAAAGCATTCATGAGGAAGACCAATGAAATACTTCATTTGTATAATAAATGTAAGACTTTTTAATGAAAAACTTGCAGGGCATACAAAAGAACCTGTTTTTAAATTAAATAACTCTGTTCTTTTCAATTCCCTTTCCTAGCCAAGGCATAACAGGGGTTAGTGCACATTATAGACTAATTGCCTACATAATTTCATTTTATGAAACAAAGCGCTTTAAAAAAATTATAGGGTTATATAAAAGCATGTGAAACCACTAAGTCAGCTTTGTTTTTAGCCTCATTCAATAGTGGCAGCACTTTAGATGTGGTGTGAACTGTAAACATTTTCTTGGGGAAAAAATATGTCATAACTTTGTGTTCTGGTACCTGCCTGTGTGTTGATGATATATTTTCTTGTCCTATTATAATGTTTGCTCTCAGGTTTTTTTTGCCCCTCTTTCTTTGCAAGAGAAATTGTTTTGTCCTCCTGGCCCCTCTCAGTAAGTGAAGTCCCTCCCTGTCCCTGGCTTGGTGTCTCTCATCCTTGAACCTGTGTTGAGCCAATCATTTTTCTGGCAGCAAAGAGATGAAGAGAGCTCCTTTGGTGCTTCCCTCAGGTCATGAGCCAGAGCAGTCGAGGGAGAGCTGTGTGTATTGCTTCTCCAGGATCCTCTCTCAAATCCTTAGTGTCAGTAGTGTTAGGCTGCAAGGCCAGCCCATAAAAGAAGTTTTACTACTGGCTGAGCAGCAATGTCTTTTTTTTTTTCTTTCCTGTTTTTCTGTCCCTCAAAATAAACAACAGGAAGGGAAAAAGTAGACAGCAGGAGGCAAAAATACAACAGGAGCTGCTGTTGCTGGGCTTTAACCTTATTTGGATTACTCTGTGTCAGAAATATCAACCACTAAGGCTGAGTGGTGGAAGCTTTAACATGATGCGACCCTGATGGCTTCGGACCTCCTATAAAATGCACAAAACAGAAGTCGTGGTGCATATATAACCTTTCCATTGTTAAAAGAGAGCATCTCCACAGCACACAAAACACCAGGGTGCAAAACAGATCACAAAGGCCTAGATTTAGCTTCAAGATCTTAGCTCTTACAATACTGCTCTCCAGATAATACAGAAATAGATTTATAACGTATATTTGCCGAACGTGTTAGCGTGCTCTCCCTTAATTAAAAGAGCGGCCAACGCCCTGATAGCATCATATTGCTGGGACAAAACAAAATGATATTATCCACTCCGGCTCTTATCCCAACTGCTGGGTACATAAAGTGGATTAAGAGGGGAGGGGGAAGGGCAATTTTGAAAAATAGTGGTACAATAGCAGCCTGTGATCTCACCTGATTGAATCTTATCAGCTCTTACCATCACTGTTGTGCTTTCTTTTTTCTTTCTTTCTTTCTCTCCCTCTTTTCTATAACATATACTAACCAAAGAAGAAAAAAAATCTCGCCACAGCACTTACTGCTATCTTTTTACCCATTCCAACATGGAAATTCAAAAGTTGTGACCTGAGAGATAGCTAACAAGGGAGTTTAGAAGTTGCTCACAGTTATGCTCAGTGCATGATCAAGGTAAAGAGCAAAACACAGAAAATCTGATTATCATAACACGTTGCACAGTGAGAGGCAGACCTCACATAATGTAAAATCAATCCACCTAAATCTCTTTGTAGCCTGAGCTATTTCTGAGATGGGCAGAAAAGCTTCAGTGTGAGAAAGAGCGAGCTCTGTGTGTGAATATGCATGTGCTGAATAACCCGCCTGCCTCGGCTGCCATGCTCAGAATGGCTAATTCTCTAATGCACGTGTATTTTACCTAAGCCCCATTTAAAAAGTTTTGGGTTTTCATGTATATGATTAAAATTGCGGTTTGCAGCGCCAGAGCCAATTTCTTGTTCTGGAGGTGAGGCTGCGGCTTGCTGTGCTGCAAATGTCACCGGCGAGACGTTTGTTAGGGCTGCACTGCATGCCGGTTAATCTGTTTACTTATGCAATGGTGGAAATGTGACCTGGCTATTGTGGTGATTAACAGAGTCAAATATCCTCACATTAACTAGTGAGCTGGGCAATCAGGCTGGATTATTGTTACATTCAATTTAAATTACAGTGGCATGACAGGTCCTGAGGTATTTAGTAACGGATTTCACAGCACAGATATGCTTCATGTGTAATGAATAAACTCTGGAGAGCAACAAAAGGAAAAAAATAAAATAAAAAGGTATTTTATGAACATTGTGAAAAATTTATGGAGTGTAGCTGGCATGAAATTCTATAAAATGAACTGGCTCCAACCAGTCCAACAACAAAGCATGCACTTTTCTTCCTGCTGCTTATGAATTATTATCACCGAGTCCTCCTATGTTTACTCATTAGCATTGAACCCTTTGCAAAACTGTGATTCAAAATTGAATTCTTCTTAATTGAAAATACCCCCAGTATGCTGAGAGAAAAAATGAAGGGGAAAAATGGCAGCAGCACCACAATAGGCCAGTTAGCTCTGTGATAGTCAGAGGGGGTGGCTGCTCTGAACTTGAATGTTATTCAGGATTCACAGCCGGACTATAGGAAGGAGAGAGCAGGTTGCATTCAAGTTGTTCTGCACACTGACATACATATAATTTAAATATTTAGCCACCGGTGTGCTGCTGCAGTGCGTTAGCCCACTAGCACCGGAGTGCATTAATCCTGTTCTCCATGCGACTTGCTGACTTTGACCTGTTTTATGCTCTGTGACTGAATAACACATAGCACTTTGCTTGGGGAAAAAAAAAAACCCTAAACAAAACACACTATGATCTCAACACACATTGGTTTCAATTAACTTTTAACCATTTGATCGCACTAATTCTACGCTGTTAGTTAGCTATTGCAGAGCTGGCTGTATTGATTTTGAACAGAATAAACTGAAGCACAAAACAAAGACTGAATTTTCCTTATTTCCATTTGTTTCATCACTTATTTGCAAATATTTTTGCAGAGTCTGTTTTGATACTCGGATAAGTTTTGATGAGAAATAAAATACTTAAGATTTCAGCAATATTATCTAGCATTTATTGGAGGTTAAGAGAATGATGCTACAGTACGGAACTGTTGAAAAATGTCTTATATTAAAAAGTACAGAAAGCCACAAATAACAAGTGTCAGTGGCCAAAAGGTTGTGGTTGGCAAGGTGTTCAGGTGCTGCTTGGTAGATCTCAACTAGGGAAGAACTAATGGGGCCTCACATAGAAACCCTGACTTTGTGATTTTGCAGGTACCAATCATTTAAATGTAATATCTGACAACTGAGAGTACAATGAAGCTTCCTTCATTTAATTGTAGCCTGATGTAAAACTTTTTAAATCAGGGAACATTCTACAAAAGGGAATGAGAGAAGAGTGTGACATCTGTGCTGTGGCTTACATCTGTGGTACAAGAATGCAGTGGCAAAAGAAAAATAACAGCTTTTAGGCTCCAACATTTAAGCTCAAGACACTGGGTTCAGTTCCATGTTAGTCAGAATCACTAAGAGGCCTTAAAATCCAGTCCTCTTTAAGCATCACCCTGAGCTCACCTTTGTGTCTCCTGGGTGCTTCTCCATTGCAGGGTGTCACTGTTGGAGACCCTGTGCAGATATGAGAATTAAAGCAGAGAACCATGAGGGAAACAGAGGCTCACTCAAGCTGGTCTACACTAGATGGTGATTAAGAAAATCCTATCTCTAAACTTATAAGAACTTTTACATTTGTCATCTAGTAGTTCTGCAGGATATTTAAAAATACTAGTGGTAAAAATTTTCAAGGAGAATACCCTGAACTCTGGAATGTGTAATTGTTGACCATGTAGTCCAGCAATTCCTGCAGAGCCCTGAGCTCCCACTAAACTGCAGAAGAGCAACAAGCACTAGAAGTATCACTCGTGTTGCAATCTGCCTTGTACATCCTTTTTGTAAAATGCTGCTTTCTCCACTGTCCATGGAATATCAATGCTGGAAATCAAGAGAAAATTGCATCCCTAAAACCCTCACTTCTGCCAGACATGCTCTTTAGCTACAGTCATGTGCTGCTTCCCATCTGGCAAGATGCAGCTGCTGAGCTTTCTGCTACTATGTTCTGTATAAAGCTCAACACCTGTCAAAGGGTTTTTGTATGGAGAAAGGTGTATTTTTAAAATATTTATTCAGAGGAAGTCAGCACACTGTGGGCCACTGAAATTTTAGACTTCATCAACATTAGTGTTGTAGTTATGGCTGTAAAATATTCCTCCTCCCATTAGAATTTCCAGGCAATGACATTTTGCTAAAAGATGTTTGTTTGCTGCCCACTCCTCTCAAACCAGTTTGTCACAGCACACAGAGGAGTCTGAGGAGCTAAGTCCAGCATTCAGCTCAGTTGTTTTTGCAGACAGTGATGAGAATGGGTCATTTTGCCATTTCACCCTTAGGCAGTCCCCATTGCTGGAGACTTTTAGCATCTTCCCTCCCTCCCTCTAACTGTCACATGAGATAGAGTGGGAAGATACAGGATGATATGGTTCTCCTACCAATCAATAGCCTCAAAAGTATGTGCAAGAGTCATCTGACCAGAGAGTCACTGCTGTGTAGGAGGCATAGATAGAGTGCCAAATAGCAGATGCTTATTGAAGATTCTAATGATTTTAGCTGGAGAATGGATCCCTAGGTCCCTTAATTCTGCAGACTCTTCTTTTAGAAAATAGCAATAAATAAATCTTATGCTTTCCCTCTGTTCAAACTTATCTTTAGGGCTTTTCTGCCTCCCCATGACATAAAATGATATGGTTCCACTATGCAAAACAAGAACATTATGCATTATCTGGCCTCCTGTGTCCAGGATATACTCACTCAACCCAGAACTATCCTGTCACATCAGTAAAGTTAATAACCTCAGGTGACCAAAGCATTAATACTTTATCTGTTTGAGTTGGTTGTGTATCACATCTACTGCCTATAGAAGACAATATAAAGTGGTTTGTGTAAGAAGCAGGAAACCTGCAAGAATAATACACTAATACAGAAATTTAAATTATGCACAAAACATGCATGGCGTGGAAATATATTTGTGATCCCTATTTTAAATGACCTCTCTGCAGTAAATAGCAGCAATCTTCCAAAAGGGAGATACACAAAGAACCCACAGTAGTCTCTTCATTTAGAGCCCAATGACTCACTTGGTTGACTGAGATAGTTGCTGAGATTGCATAAAGATAGATGGTTAAAGAAAATGATGGAAGTAAATTTTCAATGAAAACATAACCTTTTCCATCTTGCTATAAATTCTGTCTAGAGCATAAATCAGTATCAGTTACATGCTTTAAAACAGCAGCTCCCCAATTGGGAACACAATGCCCTCCCCCTTGCACATTTTAAAGGACATGGCACTATGTAGAGAGAGCAATAATTTCCTGAAGATTCATGAGCAAGGTAATTTGACATACCTGGTGCTGCCCAAGCCCAAGTTTAAGTTACTATAAATAAAAAGGAAAGAGTTTGTCTAGGCTGCTGTGTGTGTGGTGCCGAGGCATTCAGAAGAGTCAGTTGCTGTGGGCATCCAGTTCATACGCTCTGAAGCATCACATTTCACTGGGATGCTTGACAACAGAAAAGTTTGCAAATGTTGTTCAGTATTTGGAAAGAGGCTGGAGTCACTGCAAACATTTGAGAAGGTGACAGTAATGTCTTTAAAGGGCTTCTTGTCTTAGCAAGGGTATTTCTTATCATTTATATAGTAAAACCATTCTTTGGATGTCAGCAGAATGGACTGACTGTTGGCTGAAGACTGACTTTGAGGACTGCTTTGGTTTGGATTAGATCCAATCTAGTCCATGGGAGGAGGAGTGGGGGTGGGGGAGGGGAAATTGCACCAGGTTGCTTAATTAATCCGGATGCTTTGCTCATTATACCTTGAACTTCCTCAGAGGACAGGAACAAACTAGCTTGCTCAGAGTAAAATGAGTATAACATCAACAAAAAGCCAAAGGCAGGTGCAGGGTGGAATTATTTAGAATGGTGAGCCTGTGTCTGACCAAACAAAATGCAAGGCAAAATCTTCTTAAGCATGTGTGATATGTGAAAGGGTGTGCAAACACACAGGAGCATGCAAACATCTGCACATGTATCTGTGTAGGGATATACATTATGACCCTGCCTAAATGTGGTGAAGGATGAAGCAGAACCCTTTGTTGACACTTTTCTCCCTCAGAATAAGTCAGAGGAGGTAATGTTCAGACAATTCCAAAGGTACAGGCTCTGCACCTCTGCATGCTAAGTAGCTGTGCAAATTCTCATACTACAAAAAATGGGGCTGCTGGACAGCCAAATTTAACCTTCTTTCTACTTACCTGAGAGTGTCCTGTGAGAAGCCTGCTTTGAAGCACCCAGGGATGCCCCAGAAGCTTGGAACTGGCTGACACAAAGCCTCCAAGATCAGCAAAGGTGTTGGCGATCCACTCTTAAGGGATACAAGGTTCATTTAGAGATGGTGAGTGATTTTGTCTTTAAAAAAACCCCAAAAAGCTGCAAAAAGAAAGTTCATGGAATTTGCATGTATCTGCAAGAGTAATTCCTGTATCAAAGTAATTCCTGTGTATTAAATCATTACCCATCAATAAGCAAATTCCAGAATTCTTTTCTCTGACTCCTTGTATTTGTGAAAGGACATTTCTGGACATCAGTCCAGCAGCACTTCCAAGAGTTTGATGTCAAATGTAGATAGATAATAGGGAATATTGTTTCCCTCGTGGTGATTCACAATGGGAAGTTGTGGGTGTCCCCTCAGAAGCTATAAAATGAGTGTTTAGGGATCAAAAACATCAGTGGATTCAGAAAGATTTGCATTTTCTTAGTTCCTGTCACTCTTTTCTGCTGGTTGCTGCCAAAGAACTAGTGAATATGAGTGGAAAATACAGCATGGGGCATACAAAGATGGATCAAATACAACCTTCTGTTTTGCAGCATTCTCCTCTGTGCCCACGTCTTGCACTGACATGGAAGAATTAAAATAATTAGCAGGATGAGATTTATTGGCCAACATATGAGGACAGCAAAAGGATTTCTTGTGTCTGAGGCCTTCCAGCCATTTCCTTCTCTGGGGATGTGAAGGTTTCACATAGGCAGATGTCAACCACCAACACAGCACCAGGAAAAGGACAGCCTCCCCTTAACACAGACTGGTTGTTCACTTAAAGATCCTGTTTATTCACTGTACATCTGATACCTTTCCCCTCTCAGTTCCTTTTTGGTAGCTTGTTTTTCTTATTGCACATTTCCTCAAGAGCACAGTACTATCAATGAATTGGTATAATATATTAGTATAATACAGCTGGTTTCATTACTGAGGCCAGATTCTGCCCATTTTGTCTGTGAATTTTCCCTGGAAACGTTCACCAAAACCTTCTCACCGTTATCTTTTTTGGACAACAAAGCCACTGAAAAACATCCCACCTGGAGCGGTAGGAAACTTCCAAGTCATGATCATTTCTCTTCAAGGCCAGCAATTAGTGTCAGTGTCCCTAAAATTTGTGAATAAGGTTCTCTGAAAATATTTGTGCAACTGTGACTTCGGTAGGATCAATTTTGATCATACACTGGTGTAAATCCATTGACTTGACTGGAGTTGGTCCTGATTTACAGTGAGGAGAGACAAGACAAGCATACCTTTCTTTGTTTTATTTTGTTTTTTACTTTTTTCTCCCCTGCTGTAAACATTGATCTGAGTGTTGGAACCATGAATTTCTCTCTATCTGCCCTAGGCTTAGATGATTTTATTATTTTCACAACAAAGCATCTTAAAATTATGAATAAAGTCTCTTCCTGCAGTAACTCCCCTTTCCTTTTCACTGAGCAGCAAATAGTATGACAGAAATCCACAAAGTGAGTTGGTAGTGGGCACCTCTATCCCCCCCCCACCTGCAGACCTAACCCTGCACACCAGGTACACTTGAAGTACCTCTTCATCAACAAAGGTCACACACAGATGGCCGCTGTGGGACGCATCCTGCTCAGCTGACTAAGTGCAACAAAAACCAAGGACAGTCCTCTGTATTGCAAATAAGCCTTAGTGTGGAGGTTTATAGCACAGAACTGCCTGCCAAAAACTGTTTTGAAAAAGCACCCTGCATATGGAATCAGGGGTTTTTAATACACTTAGAAATGAAGAGAAGAAAGCTATGCTGATGGCATCTATAAAGCTTGTATGTCAATATAGGATCTCCTTTTGCTGTCTTTCAGTCTTCCACTTGCTCTTACAGTGCTGATTTTTTAACGCACATACTCAACCCTTTAGTCTGCAGTATTTTTATATTTACATATAATAATTTCATCATAGTATCTGATGTGTCTGAAGACAAATTTTCTTTTTCCTCAAAAGCCTAGGATATTTAATTTTCTCCAACCTAAATCAAAATAAATATGTTTCTACCCTTAGTTTTTTCATCTCTCCTTCATTCATTGCTCCTTTACTTGTGCTATGAGAGTGCCATTCATGTGGCCCTAACATGAGAGCTTGGTAGGAATTCTGAAGCAGTTTTAGGATGAGTGAAAATGAATTTGTCCAGCTTCAGTTCCAGTGTTAATTAAATGTATTGAATGAGCAGTGCCTTTTGCTGTTAATAGATGAATGATCACCTTAGGAAACTCCTCTTTTATAAGCAGAGAAGAACATGTTCCCTGAGGTTGCTGTGTCATTTTTAAAAAGTGATATTTAACATTGTTACAAGCAATTTGTTGTTTAAAAGAACTGATTAGCACAGTTGTTGTCCATCACAGTATGCTACTCTCCCAGTGTTAAAACATTAGCCAAGTGCTATCCTATAACCATTAAACTACCTTCAGTTTCAATCAGTTTTCTAACACAGCCTGATTAAGAAAGTTCTGTTTACCCAAATGGGATAAGGTGACTGACCAGATGTTCTGATTTTAAAAGATCTGTTGGTGTCCTAGTGATTTCCGCTGGGACATTGAATTGTCCCAGATTTTCCTGCTGAGAGCTTGAGCAACACAAAAGTTACTTGCAAGGTAAAGCCCCTTTAGCCACTAAAGAGTTTGGAAAGGAGGATTAAAGGAGGATCCCCCTCCAAGTGTTGAAGATTCATCCAATGTGTTTCATATTATACATGAGTTATTATAAAGAACTGTGATGGTTTCCTTTGCTGAAGAAAAGCTACAGAAAAAAAGAAAAAAACCCGAAAAAAAACCCCAAGTGAACCCCCCCTACTCTGAGCCTAGAGCAACTGAAGGAAAACAGGCTGCTTTTCCCTGATGTAGATCTATTGCTCACACTACATGCAGATTGCTGTGGAATTCCTAATATACTTGGGGTGGTTTCTGTGTCTCTGTGTGTATAAGAGGCAAAGGGAGGAGGGCAAGGGGGAAGGAAAAAGAGAGAGAGGGAGAAAAAGAAAGAGAGAGGAAATCCTCTTTGTCCTGTGAAGTGCATCACACAGACCTCCTGTGTTGTAATGTAAAACCGCTGGGGTGGCTAGAATGACCATATGCTGTGAATGCGAGTGCTGTGCCTGTTTAAATGTAAATTCACTCTGTATCAGAATAAAAGAATATCTGTTTAATATGGAATGAAGGCAGTTTGGCAGGATATGCACTACTTCAGGTAAGCCAGAATAAACAGTAGCATTGATTAAAAGGAGCCCCTTATTCTGCACCTGTCATGTTCACCTCCTTTGCCACAAAGGCCTCGCTGGTTTATTTACCTGTAGAGCTGTTATAATATTTTGCTTTCTAAAGAGATTTGGAAGCCACCTGCCGTACCTTTGGCATTTCTTTAACAACAAAGCACTCCAGGCTCAAGTGCAAGGGCCCATTGTTCTGCTCCACAACATGGAAAAGAAGATGAATCCAGAAGCACAGGATCCAAACAGAAATTATTATTGATTTAATCACATAATCAGCAGCAAACACTTCAGGCTAAGATAGCAAATCCATAACAGCCTGCCCACATAACCACCCTTACAAATTTACCAGCAAACCACTGCGCACACTTAGCAAACAAGAAGAGCAAGGGTCACCTTCACTTGGCGGCAAAATATTGACATTCCTAAAGCTTAAATATGTTTTGAGTTAAGTGTTATCAATCAGTGATAAGAGTTGAATGTCTGTTAAACATAACTACATTGGCAGAAGGATTATAGAATGCTTTCTTGCCATAATCTAGAAGCATCTTTCAGACAAAACTCTGCTTGAAATCAATTGTGCACAAGGAGCTGCCTGCTGAGACCCATTCAGTGACATACAAAGGAAGAGAGAGTCTCCCTGTGATCTTTAACCATAACCGGTTATCTAATGAGACCAGGGCTTTAATTTCTTTTCACATCAAACATAGAATCAATGCTCTGGATTCAACAATGTGTGTAAACAGGCCGTGAAGCCATCTCTTCAGATGGCAGCCAATTCAGCCTTCCAAGCCCCCTGGCATATTTATTTCAGTGAATCCCCCTTTAGTTCCAGGTAACTGCTTCCATCGTGTTGCTGCTGGCTCCCTCTGCACGGATGGCAAGGCGAGCTCCCTCTTGTCAGACACCTTGCACTGGCAGTGTAAAACCTGGGCAGCTGAATCTTGTAGAAACCCTGCAAAAAGTATTTTCAGACTCCTTTTCTAATCAGTTTAGCAATCCTGTCTCGATTTTAACAATTACTACAGGCAAAAGGTGTTACAGTTCATGTCTCCTTCATATCTTGCCATCAAATAGCAGGACGCTGCTTTCACCCAGACAAAACTGTAGTAACATCACTGTAGTTTACTTTAGAATTACACTGGCATAACAGGTGACAACCTGGTGCAAATGTTTAGAGCAAACATCGGCTGGGAAAGCCTAGTGACATTCCAGAGAGGATTAAAGTGTGGTTCAGCAAACTGATTCATTCAGCCCTTGTCCTGCGCTGGGATATTTACAAAGTGGGCTTTTTGTTTGAAAAGAGGGCATTTTAAATAATCAGTGTTTATTATTAAAGATTCTGAAATTTTATTCTGCACAGAACAGGACATATAATATGAAGACAACATCTCTAGCAGACTGACCTAAAAGGATTTTCCTAAATTTTATGCTGCCGCTATTCTTTGTCTTACTGAGAAAAGTGGATGGCCCTGTTGTGTGGCTCTGGTGAGCAGGGCTCCACTACATCAACCTCTCTACTGTGTTAGGTTGTGCCATCTTGCTGCCCATAGGCTTTGCCTGCCCCCAGGCCTGCTGCTGCAGGAGGTGTTGACATCTCTCTGCTTTTTGCTACTGGCTTAAAGCATTCCTGCCACAGAAACTAAAAGAGCATGAGCTTCAGCCATCAACTTGGATTCAAACTGGTTCATCTATAACTCAGGGATCTACAGGCACCACTTAGGACCACATGAAAGCTTACCTGCCTTTGTATTTTCATGTAATAAATTTCCAGTAACACATGGTAATCACATCTAAAAAAAAAATAATACAATAGCAAATCACTTGATTGAATATCTCAGAGTGTGCCTGGGAAGGCAGAAACTAGAAGTATCTATACATAACAAAAGTGTATTAGAATGAATCATGCTTTGCAGACAGACTGCTGCTTTGAACCCCTCTGGGCTTTGCTTGCTGAAAAAGATTAGAGAGTTCGGTTGGGTTTTTTTTTCAGCTGGGAAAATACCAGTCAGTGGGCAGATATTAAAGGAGGGGTAAAATCAGAGCTTCTCTTCCTGTCATTTTCCCTCAAGACTCATTGCTTTGCTCTTCAGTCAAAGCTGCTTTGACTACACCAATGCTCCAGAACAGGGTAGAAGAGGGAGCCCAGCTGTTCGACACTGAACTGTTTTAACCACAGAGGTGTTGAGAAGCTGCAAAAGCAGTATTGTCTGCCTTTTTTGTGAATGATGGTGTGAACAGAGAGGTTGATTCTGCTAGACCTGGATTCCAGTGGGCAGGTGCCTCAGAGAGAGAGAGAGTAAAGGAGAGACTCAAGTAAGGGATTTACAAGGCTGGAAGAAGGAGTCTCTGTAATTGGAAGTGGCCCAAAAGACTAAGCTCAGAAGCAATTCAGATCCTTGACCCTTTTGTTGGTGCAGCTCCTGCCACCATGGTGGTGAGCAGGCTCTTTCACAGTATGATTGCTTAAACAGATCAGCATCAGTTTAAACGATGTAGTGGAGAAATCTAAACACTAAAAAAGACACAAAAGACAAAAAAAAAATCCAGACCTCTATGCACTTAGCAAATGTCCAAGAATGGCTGTGATGACACACCTAATAGAAAGTAGGAGTAATTTTAGATAGATTCTAACAACAAAAGTCCAACACATACTAAACACCACCCCCTGCCACAAAAAAAAAAAAAAAAAAAAAAAAAA
>VWZU01001943.1:561903-584403 GCA_013397095.1 Sterrhoptilus dennistouni
AGAACTGCAGCAAGCCCCAAAATACCTGAAAACAAATAGTTTTTATCTTATGTTCTCTTTTATGGGGGATGTGGGGATGGGAGGGGCAGAAAAGACAGATTTCTAATGTGCTGCTCTGTATATTTGTATCAAGCTAGTCACAAATATATTTCAAATTTCTCCCCTCACTGACTTTTTTTTTTTTTTTCCAAAATTTAACTGGACAAGGCTGTAAGCTACTTGATTTTACTTTGAATTTACATCTGTTTTGGGTAGGAGATTGGACTAGAAGTATTCTAGAGTTCCCTCTAAATTCCAACCGTTTTATGATTCTCTGATTTTTCCCTGCAAGATGTTGACTCAAAAAGAACATCTCTGTCTTCTGGAGGGATGATGAAGTGTTGGGTACAGGGAAACAGAGATGCATACACTTTGTTGCAGAGCTTTAAGGACATCATTGAGAAAAATATTTGCTAGTGTACTGAGCTCTCAGTGCATCAATGAAGGGACAGCATTAGCCATGTAACGCAGATGTTCTCACAGTACTTCAGCAAGTTTGTGCCCAGATGCACACAGGCTGGGGACATACTGGGCACATGCAGAATGAGGGCATTGGTACAGCCATGTGACCTAAGGAGAAGCTTCATGGTGTCAGAAAAATGGAAGAAGAAATGAGTAAGAGAGGGTAAAAGGAAGAAGAATCAAGATCTAGAAAAAACTTAAGAGTAGAACAACAGGTTATTTTCTCTGGACTTATAGTTCCAGGACAAATAATTATGTTGGGAAACCTGAAGATGTCCAGGTGAATGTCTTCAGGACACACTTCACTAAAGATGCAAAAGGCTCCTTTGCGTACCTTTGAAATATGTTCCAGTAAGACTGTGGGAAGGATGCAATGCAAGATATTGATACCAGGTTATAGAAATAAAACTGTATATATATTACAAAAGAGTGTTTTTCTATATATTAATTTCATTTAAAAAATCTTTTCTATTGATTCTCTAATTAAAGCAAACAAGCATAAAGAAAATTACAAACAAATATAGACATAAATCAAATAGATACTGTATAAACAACTGAACTTAATTTAGGTGGCCCATAGAAATCATTATGCAAGAATACCTGACATGGCACATATCCAAGTAATGGAGAGTCTGAAAGATAACTATTGGAAGAGAATAATGAATCTAAAAAAGAAATTTTAATCCAAACACAAATATGTCAAATACCTGTAAACAGATAAAATATGATGAAGGCCAAGCTTCATTATTTAATATAGAGCTCTAAATCCATACTTAGACATATTAATGGGAGTTTTATTTTACAAATGTGTTAATCATTTATAACCCCCTTGATAAGGGAGGATCAAGCCTTAACTACACAAATACAGCGCTAAAAATAACACAACATACTCAAATAAATCTGTTCATTGGATAAATTAACATATTTATTGAAAAATGTAGGTAGAATGATATCAGCTATTTGTCTTCCATTGCTGATCCTTACTATGGATTTTTTAAAAATTGCTGCATTTTATTTCCAGTGTTTAGACATGTTGTGTGAGAAATGCCTCTGAAGAAATCAACATTAAGATTTCCTCTCAGAATGAGGAGATCTAGGCTGTTTTCTCTCAGCTACAGCAGATGGATGAAAATAGTTGTAAATAGAATAATAATTTGGACTTAATATTTTGGAGAAATTTACTTCTACATTGCTGGTAAAAACCAGCATTCATTTATTCATGGAATAATCTGGCAGTTCATTTCATTTGGGCCTCCTACCATTAAGGCTATATTCATACAATATATAATTAAATTGCATATTTTATTTTTACTTTACATTTTTTTGCCATTATTCTAGCTTTCTTAAACATTGTATTCTTTATGCAGAGAAAGAATACACATTGGTACAAACCCAAGAACATTGAATGGCAAGTTTTAAGGTCAAGTCAGTTGTAAGGGTAAAACTTCGAGAACATCAGTAAAAATTGTCTTTTTTTTGAGATCAGTTCAGATTTTGCACATCTGAGAGTATATGCATGATGTTAGCCTAAATTTCCTGATTTTCCCTAACTTTACAATTTTCTGTTGAAGAAAAATGCAATCTGGACTCAGCCAGTTCAGGGAGCATATTTTTAAAGTTTGCCCAGCTTCTTTCTGAAAATGACTTTTAATATCTGTTTCAGTTTTCACTACTGTAAATTGAGAGGTTTGTAGTACTTCTTTTTCAAGGGATAGTGGAAAGACTTGAAATAGAAAAAAAAACTATGCATGTGAGCTGTACTTCTGCAAATGAAATGGATGATTTGCTAAAATGTGAAGTGTTTTGAAATGGGAATTGTGAGTAGTGAACTATGGCTATAGTGGGTGTTATCAGAATAAAATACAAAAAAAATATTAGAAATTCCATTGTCTTGGTCAGCAGTCCAAGGTATTTTGGGAAAATGGAAGTTTCCTAGGCTCTGCCTATCAAGCAGCATAACAGCAAGCAGAAAGGCTGGTAAAATGTGTGAGCAGCTACATGAATGTTGCCTCTATAATTCTGCCAGCTCATAACTAGAGGTTTAAACCTATTGCCTGTCATGCACATGGTATTTTATTGCAAAATATGCCAGCAAAATACATGCAAACAAATGTATGAAGTCAAAGCCGTTATAAGTTAGCAAATACTCATATACCTGTAAATAAAGATCTACAAGAAAAAGAAGAACAATTATCCAATGGTTTTGCTCAATATCTTAAAAGTGCTGAAAGAGCCTGACTCAATTGCATGTATGTCTACAGGCACCCTCGTGATTAACCAACAGAAGACCATTGCACAAATCTATGTTTTGTTCCCTAACGCACATAGTAAATGCATTATAGTAAAAGGATGAGATTTTAATTTAAATAGATTTGTCTAAAAATCAATCTATTCTTAGGAATGGGCTAGAGAAGGACTTTCATCTTACACTTGACAAAATTTTTCAAAAAGGTTCTCCAAAAACTTTCAGATTTGGTCATTTGACCACATCTGACTCAAGTTATCATATTTTTGGAGAATGTAGAAAGATGTAAAGAAGTTGCTACAACAATATAGAAAGAGGCTGTGACACCATTACCAGGATATTTGAAGTTTCCTTTCTGTGATGAACCGGGACACACTGGAATTTTTCTCAATCTCAAAATTAATATCCTTTTTCTACCTCCCATGGTGCATGCTTGCTCACTGTAGATTTTTAGAATTGCTGTTTTTGATCAACCCTTCCCCAACAATAGAGTAAAATGAATCAAATGACACCAAACATTACAACTGTCACATAAAAGTGTCATAAGAAATAACATTTGTTGTTACCAATTCAAGCTACTTTTAAGTGATAATTCAGAGAATTTGGTTACAACTTTTTTCAAAATAGTCAGGAAGTATTGGACCACTTCTGGTAACATTATGGTTCTATTTGAAGATGCCAGCAAATATCCCACTTAGTTTTCTCCCCAATCCTTTTAAAACTCCATAATTTCAAACTTAGGAAAAGGAAAAATGAATCTAACTCATAAACAAAATCCTAAACCTAGTATTTGCCATTTTATAATGGCTAGGGTTTTTATTTTAAATTTTATTTGCATGCTTTAAATTGAAAAAGTAGGCTAAAGACTTTTTCCCTGACATTCTGCTGCTGCATAATAGGCCTTGGTTAAGTTACACTACTATTTACAAAAATAAGCATCAAGAAAACTGCAAATCAACAGTCAAAATGTTAGTAAGAGAGGATCAAAAAGATCAATTTACAATATAAAGGTTCAGTTCATGCTATAATTCTTTAAAATGTAAAATAGGACTAAAGAAATTAAAAGCTATTGCAGGTTAGCATGGAAGGGTCAGAATTTGATTTTTGATACGTATTATGTCCATGGATTTCAGTAAGGTGCATTAAAATTTATTAAAAGTGACCTGTAGCATTTTCTTTTAAAAGGCTGATGAGACCTCTGGGACTCAAAGATACTATCATTACCAATGGTCCAACTGACTTTTTACAACAGCCTTTGACAGTACATAAATAAAGAGAAATGAATACAATTATCTCTGCTTCAGATTTGCAAAGCAAGTAGAAGCAGATAGCACTGGTGAATCTATTTATAGCAAATAGTTTGATTTTTGATTAATTTAGCTTTCCAGCTTGCTCATATACTACTCTCAGATGGGCTCACATACATACATACATATATATATATACACATATATATACATACACGCGCACATTTAAATATAAGTATGATACTGCTTGCCACTGGAGACTTTGGGATGAATTATGGGATTGGTCACATGGATTTCCTCCCAAGTTTACAGTCTTTACTCACATACTCCTCAGATTTTTCATGCTCAGGAAAAATTCTTTGAATAAATAATTGTTTGTACAAGTGTTCATGCAGAACAAAATTAAAGAGATCATGAATATTGATAGCAACAAATCTGTTTATTTTATTCCAACAATTGCCTGCAATTTTTGTTTTGCTTCACAATATTCATTCAGCTGCAGTAGACAGGAATATGGCACATTCCTTTTGTTGGCAAGACTGTAAGAATCGAGGGAAAGAAGCTTATCTGTCTCTAAAACATTTTAGGACCTTCAGCTAATTTAAAGTTCAATCCAGGAGGTGCAGAATCCTTCCTGTGGAATGCTGAGCACAACACTGTCACTGGCTTTTGGGTCTATGAGTACTTAGTACCTTCCAGGAGATGCTTCATGGCAATTTGTTTTCTATTAACATTTACAAACAATCCGAGATTGCAATGTTGTCAGAATGTGAATGGCTTGTAAATACTTGTTGAAAGATGTATGCTAACATGGAGTTTTCCAGGCCCATGGAAACAGTGGCTTCTTAGTAAAATGCAGGATTAGACCCCGACACCACTCATTTTCAGCCAAGGTTTACTAACATGGATACAGAGAATATATCCTTCACAATGTGGATGAGAAAATCCCTTCAAAGTTTATTACACAAACAACAGTTTTGGATGTGGGAGGCAAAGATTTGCACAAGAACTCCTCCCAAAATTAAAGGGATTTGATTATGAGATAGGAACTTGTTCTCCAGTCTCTGTTCCCTTAATATCAGTGTTTCCTATGATGGCTTAATATATTTGAGACAAGCCCATCACTGCTGTGTTTAGGATAAGGAAAGAAAAAAGGGATCTATGCACTTGAGACATCTCATTGCTGAGAGACATAGATGGAAAAAATTTATGTTATGTACTCTGCTAGAAAGGTAAGTCTGTTTCTAATATTTTTGCATTAATAGAGCATATTCTTCTTAAAATATACCTATTTAACTAATTTAATTTCATTTGTAAAAATGTAGCTCTCTGAAATTGTCAGTGATATGATAAAGCTAATTAAGACATGCATGGTGTTAACAGTTTCATTAGAGGAGATAATATTGCACAAGAAAAATAAGAAATCATTATGATGAATGCCTCAACATTACATTACATGTTAATGAAGTGTAAATGATCTAATTATTTTTGAAAGAATACAGATTCGATTAAACTGTCGGAATTAAATTGGAAAGGACAGCCTATTGTACTTTTTATGTACAGACAAGTTAGCGTTAATTAGGCACAATCTACAGGAACAAATGAGGCACAACCCTCGGTGAACAATCATGTATCCGTTGCTCAAGGCAGGTTTCATAAAGAAATATATTAGGGAAAAAATTGTAAGTCAATTAAATACAGTGCTTTAGCAGTGGGAGGGAAAATGAGCAAAATCTCTGTTCCCTCCCCCTACATTTTGAGTGTTTATAATGCAATCACTCTGCCTGTTCTGCTCCATCACTAATTTCATAAATACTAATTTTGCTGATGAGACATTTTGATTGGTTTGCCATCTACTTTCCACAAATGACTTTCTGGAGGCAGCATGGATTTTGGATGGAATTCTTTTTCTTTGGGCTCTGTTCTCTGCTCTGACCTAAGGTAAGATAAGGATAAAATGAAACTAGTAGGCCTTGCAGGTGAGGAAGAACATATTACTCAACCACTGTTTGACTTCACCTGGATGGTCCTAAGGGACTGATAGTTATCATGTTAGAAATTTAGCCTAAATCAAACCTAATTTTAGTTTCTTTATTCTACTTTATACTACATTTTCTCCTTGTTTCAAGAGCCCTCTAAAGACCCACATGCAACTGCAAACATGGCATTAAAATGCTTTGAGGAAACAAAATATCTACTTGATTAGTTTAAGCTGATTCAAAACTCCTGGAGAATCTGGATATATCAGTAAGGTTCTTGTATAGCTTGGTGTTTCATTCCAGTGACATTGAGCTTCAAGGTTTTCTAGCCTTGTACATTTGAGAAGTGGAGGCACACCAGCCTACTGACTCTTCATCGAGTTAAGTGAGATCTGAAAAGAAAAGATAAACATGCTAATATTTTTTTTAGTCAACTACCCTCAAAATTCAGCTGACCCCCCATAAAGCCCAAGTGCATAAAGCAGAGCTGAGCGAGTTGTTTTCGCACATAAACTGATGTTGCTCTATGCGTTGTTACCTGTACAACTTGTTTGTAGGAGAGTTGTAGCTCTTATTGACTGAGATTTCCTCAGAGTTCAGAAAAGAAATCATAATCCTACCCATTCTTATCCCCACACACTCCCTCTCCTTTCCCTCCTCCTTGTTTAAGTGAACTGCCTTTTTTTAATGCTTACACACAAAGCAACATTCATAATCCACACAGCTTACAAAGCATCTTGTGACAAGGAGTTCCACTGCTCCACAAACTGCATTTTTAGCAGTCGCTTGCGTGCACACACCCATGTGATATATGCTAGAAGTTCGTTCATGTCAAGGGTTATTCAGAATAACTTCACTCCAAAAATTAATATAACACAAATGAAATCACATAACTGAACACACAATTACTCAGGAATTTTAGTTCTATATAAAACATTCTATAAAAATGGAAAATTAGTTATTACACTTGTTCCCGATTTTCCAGCTGAGTCTCACTGCTGAGAAAGGAGGAAGTCCTTCCTTTTGGTCTGGGCTACCAGGAGAGCACTGGAGAGCTGCTGATGACCTGGAGCACATCCACCTATTTTGCAATATCCAAGAATACATACTTTATCAAAGGAAGGCACCACGCAGACCCAGATGGACCACCCCTTTCCAGTTGTGTGGATGAGTGGCAAAACACAATGGTGTGCTAAGACATCATTCTGAACAGATCAGATGCATCTTGTGGCTCTGGGCTCTGTTTCCCATGTGGAGGCTAATCTCCTCAACCTGACTACATAAAAAGATGCAGGACCAAAATTTCTGCAGTTAAAATACTGCAGTGTTAATGACTGCTTCCATCTGGTTTCAGTTATTCCATAAAATAAAAAAGCATAATAAATTCCATAAAATAAAATGGACCTAAAAGCATAATCATGGATAAAAAACTACAGGCTGGGTAGCAGACATCTTTGTTGGAGCCCCCATAACTAAAATACATGCCATAAAACATAGAATACGGTATTTTGCCAGGAACTCATAAAGGTATTGAGGATTATTTTCTTGTTACTTCAAGTAGATTAAAAGGATAATCATTTTCAGGTAATATTTGCTAATCTTGTGTACTATATAGTCACATTTCAGCCTTTTGAAATTACTTTTGCCCACAATTATTTCTTCTCTCTATTGTGTATAGCACAAGAGAAAACTACTCACTTTCTAAGGTTTGATATGCGATAGTTAACCACAATACTTTTCTCACAGCTCCTACTCAGTCCAGCCAAATGACAGATGATGTCCTTTTATTAATAGAGCACTGCACAGGCAGATTAGGGGATCACTTCCAGAGTGCAATACTTCAGGAAGGACTAACAACATCCATGCAATTGGTGGGAAACAAGCCACAAAACAAGGGTTGGATCTTGGGTTCAATGTGAATACCAGGGAAATCAGCCTTTACGCACCAGTTCTGAGAAAACAGAAGGGCCACAGCCCTTTTCTCAGTGGGAGGAGGCAGATGGATTTAATCTGGTGTTATCTTTTTACAGGCTGTCCTTCTGGATCACACAGAGCTGAGGAGGTACCTTTGTACCAGAATCCTATGGGACTGGAGGTGACATCCTGCAGCACCTGCCTTTCAGGAAATGGCATCATCCAGTCCTACATATCATCATGCAACCATGAAGGCGGATACAAAAAAAAGTTTGACTCTCTACGCATTACACCAGCAGAAATCTGTTCCATCACAGCCTTACTTCTCTGGTGTCTACATCATCTGCTAGTTTCTGTTGTAAATGTATTCATAGGTGGGATATGCTCACTGGTTCTGTGTCAACACTGTCCTTAAGCTCCTGCTAGTGTTAACCTTTCTGATCTATTTACAGAGACAATAATTTCCCTGCTCAGCTGAGTTTTGAGTGTCTAAACATAGTTGGCTCTTCTATCTCTTTTCCTTAAGTGAGAATCTCCATTCTCCCAGTGACATTAGTGATCCTTCCCAGTACATCTTCTAGTCTGAGCTCATTTATTTCAAGTGTGATAAAAACCGAACACAGCATTCTTGGTGAAGTCTTGCTGATACATTAAGAACTTTGAATAATGTTTCTAAATAAGAAATTTGAATAATGTTTCTAAGTTTATTAACTTTGATTTTCCATTGATCTTTCTCATATCCTGTTTTAAACTTCTGTGAGGTTAGGTTCTGTTAGGTTCTCCAAAATTCTGCAAAAAAAGGAGAAGATCAGATCAAAAAGAACAAGGCTACAAAAGCACCTAACATGATTATTTTTCTGGATGTTAAAATCTTAGAATCAACAGCTCCTAATGTGCTTTACTAGATGCTAATGTAGATATATCCGAAGACATCAAAACTTTAGCAATGGTTGGGATCTGAGATTATGCTTCCTTTTTGACTACTAGTTTCTAGTTTCTTTCTGTACTAGTTGTTGTAAAGCTCCTGCCCCATTCATCCTTATATTCTATTGCAAATGTATAGATACTGTAAAAAACCTGTCATTTTAAGTATTTAATTATTACTCTTTTATTTTTTCGTGTATCATTGTCATAATGGTAATAAAATTTATTGTCATAGTCAATTGAAATATAATATGTGCTAACTAACTCAAAAGAGCAAGCTACATTTTTCAGATTGATTTTATTAATCCAACGCATTCATTTATTCCCTGGATGAAACATAATATGTTAACTAAGCATTTATTTTATAAATATACAAATAAAATACTAAAAGAACTTACTCAAAACTACTTACAGTATCAGGATTTATCCAACAGCTTTTAAAACATTTTAAAATTTGATACAAATAATTAAAAATTTATAAAATCCCACATTTTCAGGTCTCTAAGGGAGTATCATGTATCTGGGAGGACAGTTTGAGACCAATAATACCATAAACATTGTGCACATTGAAATGAAGAATAAAAAATTGTACTTTTTTTTTTTTTTTTAATATAGTGCTGTAAAAAAATCTAGTAGCATTAAGCCAACAACATATAGAGCTTTTTTAAATGGAGCTGTGAAATGTCCTGTGTGTATTAGTTTCAGGCTACTAACAGAAACTTCCTATCATTTAGGAAATAACTGACATTCTAGTTTCATATACATGCCCACAACTTGATTTCAAATGAATACTGTGAATATATTAAATGTAACACTGAAAACTACTTTTAAATCTTCTAGACATTAATTATCTTTATGTGGTGCAACATTTTTGAAGAAACCCAAACACCATTGCACTTAGATTTATTGCCAAATACAGCTTGTTTAATAACAATGAAAATTGCAGAATTAGATATACAAGATTTCACATTTTTATGAAATAACTTGCCATATGAAATTAGGTTCAGCTAGACATCTCATCTTCTTACATATTTTAAGAGAGTGTGCTTAATTTAATAGGTGCATTCATGTTTCCTAGATGATTTGAGGCTTCTCCATTGACTGAGAATTGTTTTATTGGAAGTTTGTACATTCCATAGCTGAAAGCTACATTTCTTGCAAAAGTATGAGATTACTTTAAAGCAGGCTGAGAGAACCTACAGAGTAGAATCTGAAGGGAACCACACTAAATATGTATTTTTGCTTACAAATATTTGTACAAGCACCAAGTTTCTTCCCCCAGAGTAACTTTTTTGCAACACTTCTGTATTCTAACATTTCCCATTAATGAGACACGGAATCCACAAGCACCACTGAATGCGATACGGAAGCATCAGCCACTTAATGAATTGCAATGTATTTGATTAAACTATATGAGTAATTTGCATGTAGTAGGAAGTAATGACCATCCCATTTGATGTGCATTAGTGTTCCAATTTCTCCTTGCTGCCTTTATTTTCTCTGCAGTAAAAGCCCAGCCACATTTTGCAGGAAACCAACTCACTTTCCTACCACATTTGTCAAAAGAGCCAAACTCCTGCAGGCCCTTTGCTAGAATGGACAATTTCGGGAGCTATAGTGACAATGAATAAAGAGGTCAAAGTACTTGACTGGATTTATGGTACATTAAGAGACTGCTGCAGCCATGGTGGTGGAATTAGGGCAGCCATTTAACTCAGCTACAGGGACCAAGATCCCAAGGTGAACATTTTGTGGTGAGTTGCAAAGTGTCTACAAAATATCTCTACAATCCACATGCTGTAATCTTTCTCGGCTTGGAGACTTCTAATAGGGTTAGTAGTAAAACTCTAATAAGATGATGGCCCTATATGGTATGTACTTTGAATCCCTTGAGAGGTTTTTACTTATCTGTAAGACATTCCCGCAAGTTTAATTTTGAAAACCTCCACTGTGGTAATGATTCCTCATGAACTATGATACTATTATATATACTCTGTAAGCATTTAATATAACAGTCTCCACCTAAATGGATTTTCTCAATGGAAAACAGATTTATTTTTAACTTTATGACTTCTTATACTGTAATTTGATAACTATAATGCCAATAGGTTAATCATATTGATGAAGTACCGAGAGAGACTGTATTTAACACCGCTTACCCTGTGGAAAAGTAACCTGATTTACTGGAAACCTTTTCACCTTTAGTGGCAAGGGAATAACTGCTAGTTTGGCCCTGTGTTCAAACATATAATTCCATAGGCTGGCATGTAACCCAAAGGCAATATTACCACTGAAGGATTGATCTGAATTAACAAGCTTTAAAAAGGGGGAGGGGAGAGAGTACATGGAGAGGGAAAAGCGAGGAGAGACAAAGAGAGAATTCTGTGGCAGGCGAGTACACACTTGGTATCTTTCTTTGTATATGAAATTCTCTTTCAGATTGTTGTTTGGGCAAATTATTTCTGCTGTGGAATCAAGATAATTGCTAGCTCCTTTGTAAGTTTTCTGAATTCACATGGTGGATATTAGCTGAGATTTTTATTTGTAAAGACCTGCACAAGATGAATGAAATGTTACTTAGTGCATATATGTAGACTAACAAACAATTTCCTTCAGGAAAAAAAGGCTCACTAGTAAATTTTTTTCTTCTGAAACATACAGCTGCAAGCAATTTGTTCAGCAGTTTTACCATGTATCTGGAGAATTTGAAGAGATCAAACAGAATGCAAAGGTGGCCTTCATTGCATCAGTCCTCTGTCTCTCTATGAATGAACTTCCTTGCAGCAGAAGTCTTCTTAAACTCAGCACTGCTGTTTGGTGTGCCCATGCTCACCAAAATACATGATTATAGGAGCTGTAATACCTGCAGACTACAAGCCATTGGATTATAGGACTGCCAGTAACTGAAAAGAATAGTCTGGAGTACCTCCCTCCTTGAAGCAAATCGTACTTCAAAACAAATTTACTTTTCATTACCTAAGAAATACTTTCTCTGGGAGACAGCCAACCTTGTAACACAGCCCACACCACTGAATTTTCAGGTATTGATGAAATATGTACTCTTTGAAATAATTCTAAATAACCTGGACTGAAATCATGGATATAACAGAGAGAGAGAAGCCAATTATGTTAAGTGTTTATTAAAGCACTTACTTTAAAATTTTTTCTTAAGCTGCTTTTGTCTTCTGATGAGGAAATGAAAATGAACACAAATAAGAGACCAGAAAATATGGACATAATTGTTCAGAGGTGTACCAGACATCTGCTTGTAGGACTGTCCCAGTGATGGTGGGAATGCAGGCAGCATGGTATCTGGAGTGACACTGCTGGTGCTCAGCACTACAGGGGTGTGGCCTGGGGTCTTCATAAGGAATTAAACCTCATACCACGCAGAACTCTTCTTGCTGTAAGCTGTAATGCTTTAGTTTGAGGCTTCCTGAGGATTCATAGGAGGATGACCTGGACAGGAGAATGACAGGGATGTAAGGAGTTAACTTTTTTAAGCAGGTAGGCAAGAACAGTTTATAGTGCTGACGGATGGCTAAATGCCATAGCACCACTCTTGATTTATTTGCTTCTCTTATGCAGCCTTGAATTTCAGAGGGAGACAAGAGGCTTAATTTAGCTAAAGGAAGAGCACATTTGGGACTTCTGCAACTCAGTTGTTTCCTCGATTTGCAGAAAAAGGCAGAGGAGCTGTGGGGGGCAGCATTGTCAAGTGCACCCACCAGTGCTATCAGTGCAATTTTTATTTCAGCATAATTGAAAGAAGACAATTATGACTCATTCAGTTAAATATAAGATATGGAAGGGGCGATGTAAATACATGGAAATAATAATGGTGTATTGCGTTTCAGATGAAAGAAGAGAGCTGATCTTTTGCCAACACTTATGATATGAATCATAAATTTTGCAATAGTTGACACTCCTTTAGTAGCCTCTGTTATGGAAGTAATGCAAAAACACAGGGGAATTTCTGTACTGTTTCATCTGTAGCAGCTTTGCAGATTTATTATGGAAATGAACTTGGAAAATATGAGCCCTGCAGAAGACAAATAATAAAAGAAATGAGGAAATTTATTCATTTTCCAAATCTTATTACTATTACTTCAGCCCTGGAATTCTGAAATTTGGCCTTGCAAATGTTTGGATATGGACAGGCATTGTGTAGATAAAGAAAAGAAGACACAGGTAGATGTAACACCCCTGAAGCCCACAAAGATATTTTAATATAAGAAAGCATTTGAGGAATACATTAGGCTTGGAGACCCTGGTCCTGTATTTGCTGTCCACTCACTATACCAAACACTATTCTCAAGGAAAAAAACCACATTTTCCTCAAAGATTTTGCCATTTAACTGTACGACAAGAATTTAATAGTTTGATGTAAGTAAAATAATGGGATGTGAAGCACAAAGTAATGCTGAGGTAGACATGGACAGCATAAGCAACCATGGTCCAGTATGACTGTCAGGCACCTAATTCTTATGGTGTTGGAATTTTAGTCTGAGTTGCATCATCTCTGCTTTTGTCACAGTCCCTCTTTCCTGACTCCTTTTGATTTTTTTTCAATTAATGAACTGCAATCCTTGCTGCACTTCAGGGGAAACAAACAAGAGTATATGTAAAATATGTTTGGAAATGGATTTGCAGTACTACTCGAGCTTTCACTGAGTTGAGTCCTTCATCAAAAGCTAATTTAGAGAAGTGATTACTACACATGTCCACTGGGGCCCTCAACATGGACCTATTCCTAACAATTAGTAGTAACAAAAGCAATATGTAGTAAAAAAATAACTGCATTCTGCTTGCATAATAATGGATTAAGGTTTTCTTTTGCTAAACCAGCTTCAAATCCACATTTTTAATTTTTTTAAATTATTTTAAAAATAATTTGATGGGGCAAAATGTGATATATCTTTCTGATGACTCTAAATATGATTCAGTGTTCACCTGGTGGCAGACAGGCTCTGATTGTTTCATGCCTTTGCTGCCTGTTCTGCAATTGTCCTCTTGAACCTCCTGGTATTGTCTGTGTTATTTGCCAATATCAGTTCCCAAATCGCAGAGAGCTTTAGGGTAAACAGCACACCCCAAGGGCAAGTCAGGACAGCACCAGAGAGGAGATATCACTTTTTTTAGATGTCTCAGGATGAATCCAAGTTCCTTTTCCAATATTTGGATTCAGTGTCATGGTTTTAGCCAGCAGCCCCTGTTCAGCCCAAAAGACTGCCCTATTCTGCCTCTCAGTGATAACAGACATACTCACAGTGTGCAAGGCTGAAGGTGAATTTCCTTCTCTCCTGAGAGAAATTTCTGAATTCTAGAAATGCAGAGAGGTTTTTTCATTCTGCTGACTTTTCCTTTAAAAACCAGTAACGTCTGAAAACAGGTTCAAAAAGCACTAGTGTTAATGGGGAATATAATGCCTGAAGCTGTATTATTTTTAGAGATGGAAAAAGTAAACTGATAATGGTAAGGGTGAAAGAAGAAAGAATCTATTTCAGGGTGAAAGGATAGAAATATCTCAAGTCACTAGTTTTTAGAAATCTCTAGACTAATCCTCTATGTCCAGTGCAATAAAGGCTGGTAAGTCTAAGCTTTTGCTACTGTTAGAGAATCTGTGACCAGGAAAATCTGCACTTTACTGCCACTGTGTTTTTCTAGAATCTCCGCTCTAGAAAGGAGGCTTTCAATGAAGAGGTTGGATGCAAATCTTGAGGTTTTATTGCAGATGTAATAAAACAGTGTTCATGGAATAGTAAAAACCCAGAAACATATGACCCAGAATTACTGGTAGTACACTTAGAGAAGTACTTTAAGAAGTGTTTAATTCACTGTTTGGCTGGTACTTGTGAAAGTGGATTTTTTTTTTAAAGGAGGAAATGTGCTGTGTTAAATTGCTCCATCCCTGCTGTGCTGATGGATACCTTGTCTCTTGCTATTGACTGTAGTGGTTGTGGCTCTAGAATAGAGCTTGCCAAACTATTTACAGTGAAATTAAAAATCCCCAAATATTCAAACACTTTGAATCCCATTTCAACTTTATGAAATGGACCTATTTTACAAATAACAAAATGTTATTTATGTTTTAACCTTCAAAATCAATACCAAAAGCTAAGTGAAAGCTACATGACCCTCACAGGCTTCAGTACTCTTGCAGATGTATGCTTTGCAGTGTGAGATATTTGGTGTACCAAAATGCAAAAGTTCATTTAAATTTCAAATATTTTAATAGCTAATATAGTGATTTCAGTCCTAGTGTTCAAACATCAATTAATTCAAAAGGTTTGTTAAATCGAATCTGTGCTGCAATGCCAACTGCATTCCATAGCATTTCATAGATGCTTTTATCTTCTGGATAGCAGACAAGTTTGCTTTCTTCAGTTGCCTGCCATATATGACATACAGGTAGGGTTATCAACCATCTGAGAAAGTCACAGGTTTTGGGAAATCCTGTGGCCTGGGGTTAAGCTAAGAGTACAGAAAGTGAAGAAGAGACAGGAGATGACAATGCCACAGCAAAAATTGTTTGTCAGCAGCAGCCTTGTGGAAAGGCCCAGTGCTAAGGATTGGTTTGAAAAGTTCCTAGGGTTTGTTGAAGAGCATCTGTTGGGGGAACACAAAAGGAAACAAGAGCAGGAGGAATTGTCTCCTATGGAAAAGATTCAAAACCACTGCAGAACAGCAGGTGAAAATAACACCATGCAATTATTTTGAAACAAATGTACTCCAATGTATGAATATATATGTATGTATATGTAATATATGTAATATACAATATATGTAATCCAATAATGAATTCTAGCTGAATAAGAAGGGGTTGATGCTGTCTTGAGATAAATTTCATCCCATATTTCTGCCCTATATGCTTTGAGTTCAACCAAATCATCTTTCTTTCATAAGATGTGCATAGGTAGCTGTAGATAAATGATGGCATCATGGTGAACATCTATGTGTTCAGGACCTGTATGAGACCTCCATGCTACATCTTATATAGTTGACTAAGTGGATTCACTGTAATTAACTTCAGAAGGCATTTAAGGGATTATATAGCACTTGACAGTGTATGATGAGGAGCATTCTTAATTTCCTCATTGGCTTATGGAGAGCAAACCTCACTTACCAGTGAGAATGCTCCTCATCATATACATTGCTGCTGTCCTGTCAGATGGTGTTTCAGTACAATCCACACAGGCTAAGTTATGCCAGCAGTGATGCCGAAATCCTCTTGTCAACCTGGGCTGAAGGGCAAGAATGGTAGTGTTCTAGCACATCACCTTTTTCAACTGGAGGCACTATATTCCCACTAATAATAAAGGCACAGAAGGCATCACTTACATTGAGTCAGGCAGCATTCTACATTGGCACAACAGCCATCCATCTAGTTAGGCACAGAGAATGCTCATGTTGAAAAAGAGACCCACTAAGAGCAAGATATTCATGTATCAATCTTTGCTTAATAATGGTTTTATTTACTTATTATGAGTCGTGGGTGGCTCTTCAAAGGACTGCTGCTATTACTTGTAAAATCTAGAACACATTTCTCAGGGAAAATATTTATTGATGCCTCTTTTATCAGAAATGTCACTAGAATAAAATAATTTTCCACTACATGAGTTGGCTAAAATACAGGCATCATGACAGAAGCCAATAATTCAATGTAAGATATTGATGGTCACACACGCCGCTTTCCATTTTGAAAAGCAGCATCATTCTGTGAGGTGCATGAACAGCCCATTCATCATTCCTAGCACATTAGGGATCCCTGCTATGTCACAGAATCTCTTTTTGATGTGCTATCACTGCTGTTGGCTACATAGCAAATTACTATATTTAGTGTACTGCCTAACCAAATCAGCTGTTGCCGGTGTGAAAATTGGAATGTTATTTCCTCTTCAATCCCTGCTAGGTTACAGCTGAATGTCTGGAGAGCACAACTGACAGAACAAAACAATTGCCCACCATAACAGTACAGAACATGAACACTGAGATATATACTCACATGATGTGCTCCACAAGTTAACATACACTTAATTGCCTTTTAATTTCCTACTGAGTTTTCAGGTGTATCCAGCAGTGCCACTTGCAGTGTCTCATGAAGGCCACTCTAGAAGAAACAGCTATGCTCATAAGCACATCACTTATTCTGCAATTGCTTTTACTTCTCTTTTTCTCCATTTTGCTAGCTATGGCTCCAGCTATCTGCTCTGTTTGATTTGTGTTCTGGCATCCTCTCACTGAACCAAAATAATCAATTTTTCTCACTCAAATGAAGTGGCTACTTATCTAACAGACTTAAATGTGCTTATTCCAAATGGGAGCATCTGTTCTGATTCAGGCACAATGGTTCTGATTTATCAGAACTGTTCAACTATCCTTACCTTTACATTTTTATAAGCACAATTTTTATAACACAGTTCCTCCATTCTCCTCATGCCACAGCCTTTCCAGCTGTTCAGCAGGTACAGGTACAACTTGAGGTTCTGGCACTCCCCTTGGACTGGACGTTCTTCCAGTTCACCAAACAAGCAACACCTCTCTGCCAATCACTGCAAGGACATATTGCAGCAGGAAAAAGCCAGGTAAACATGGTGGAAACCTGCAGAGAGGAGACACCACAGAGGGAAGAGGCCCTAACCTTATTATACATGCTTAACATGGATGCAAATAGCTAATGAACTGGCATGTGATTGGATACAGGGGAACTTCCTCCTTTTTTTTTATCTCAATGTGTTTCTTACATTTACCTTTTTAAGAACTGGTTGATTTTTTTTACAGTGGTCTGTTTCCATTTCAGAAAAGATGGAGGTTTCATCAAAGACTAATTTTGGGGTAGGTTCAATATTTATCTTTCTGAAGGTGCTATAAATGTCTTTGTAGAAGATTAAGAACTGAATCAAATATATATTTAATTTAAAAATCTCCTATGAAAATATTCAGTAAATGTCTTACATGAAACTATTTGAGAGAAAACATTTCCTTATTCGACCTTAATACAGACATTTTGGTTTTTATCTCTCATCTGTCTGTTCTTTTCTGCTGGTGAAAAGGAAAAAATATAGTGACTTTAAAATGTAGATTTCTCTTTAGCTACTGAGTACTTCAGCTCATTAAATTCTCAGGGGGATAAAGTTAGAAACATATTTTCATTCTAATGTTTCTCTTCTTTAACCTTTCTCTAACTGTTTCATTTGAAAAACTATGGCAGGCTTTGGTATTCAAACTCCAAATCTTACGGAAAAATCCTATGGCTGATGAATACTGGATGAATACATGCAGTGCTAGAATATACAATTATTAAGTTGGGTATGAAGAACCTGTCTGATCCAGCAAACTTTTGTGCTACAAGTTGAGATATATTTTGAATGGAGTTCTATTGAAAATTGCACTGTTGAGCCCTTTTTACTTTCGTAGAGTGACAGACCATCCATAAATGTCACTTAAAATTTTCTAGGACAACAGAAACAAGGAGATAAATCTTAAATCACTGGATCACTTATTTATTTACTACGTTTGCATTTAAGTAATAAAAATGAGGAGAAGAAAGGTAACATAGTTCCAAATCTCTGCAGTGAAAATTTTCCTGTCCATCTGAAGTTGTATAGGAATCAAAGAGTCTTGGCATTTCATTAAATTGGACCAGAATAAAAAGGGATTGAATTAGTGCTTCATCATTGTTGAATCCCCAAAAATTTACACTACAGTACTCGTAAGGCACAGCTGGTTGCTTCTGTTAGTCAACATAATGAAGCACAGTTTCCAATCCATTAGTAAGGCATAAGAATATGCAAAATCTTTATTTGGGTAAGAAAAAACTCAGATGTTTAAGAACTTAACTCTTCCTTTTACAGCATGATTAGCTTGTGTCTTTTAGCTCCCACGGCACAGAGCTAAACAGAAAGATCACGAAACAGGAACTGAGCAACTAAGGGCATGGCAACTTCAGAGGTACTTCATTTATGCAGTGCTCTTCATACTGAGACTGTATTTCCCTATGTTTCTTTTCTTTTCCACATGGAGCAACAACAAACAGACACCTGAAAGACTGCACAGTTGGCCAGGGGTGAAGCAGAGTTTCATGCAGGCTGTGCCTTTTCTCTAGCTGTACTGTGACTTTCATGGTGCTTTCAAGTAATGCTCTGGGTTTTTTTTGCACAGGGTAATGTTGTTTCCAAATAAGTAGGGAATGTGACTCATAACCCTTATGCAAGTACAGTGTTCTCTGGGCTTGGGAGATATGCTGTAATGCAAACTGGTGCAGGAAATGGAAAAACTCAAATACTGCTTTTTCAAATGCATGCTCTTCCTCTCCTAACATATGTCTTTCTTCCCACAGAGTGCTAGGACCCAGCATGGCAGAACAGAATTAAGGAAAGGACAGATGACATGTGAGAGTGTCTGATCCACCACAGATTAGCAATGGGTTTCTTTTCCTCACCCAAAGGGAGAGAAAATCAGAAAAACATAAAAAAAGAAAACCAAAAACAACCCCAAACAAACAAACAAACAAAAAACCAAAACACAACGCCAGATTCTGGCACAAGAGATACCAGCTGTTTGGAAGAATATTTGAAAAAATAAGGCAGCAAGACAAAAAAATCAGTGATGTATATACCTACTTTAATTTTATTTTTCAAGAATTCTGCTAATTATTTTAGTGGATGAACAAAATTTTAACCCTCGAAAAAGAAGAATCCTACACAGGTTTCTTCCCCCTGATTCCTTTGTCTTCTGAATGCACATTTTATTTCATTAGCTATACATTTCATTAGTTATACATGTAGAACATATACACAAACTAACACTGTCCAGAGATATAATCTTAATCCTGAGGTCAGCTCTGCCATTCAGGGCTTATTTTCCTGGCATTTCCGTAATGCCACGTTAATGTGGCAACCTGTTATGCTATGGCTGCATTAGATTCAAAAGCTTGTTTTGTTTCTCTCTGAATGTCAACTTGTGTCAGGATGAAACCGTTCTGCTTTTCCTCCCTCTTTTATCATTCTTGTGAAAAACAGATAGCGCTTTACTATCTCACTTTTTTTTTTTTTTAATATGTCTAATATGGCTAATATGTCAAAAATTGTAAGGTACCTATATTCTTCAACCTCTAAGCACACCCAAAGAAGGCAAACTATCAGTTCAGCAAAATTATCATTTACACTACTCCACTTCAACAATGCTTAGTCACAGATTTGCTGCTGTACAACAAGAAAAGAAGAGAAAAAAGTGAAGACAGTTGTTCCCACTGCCAGTCATCCCCGTGAAAACAACACACGGTGGGCAGGAAAGGGTTTTTACAGCTATGATTAGAGCACAACCTTACCCAGGCCATACCACTGCCAACACTTACATTCCCTTAAATGTAATATTCTTCCATTGGGGTTTTTTTTGCCTCTTCTCTTTCCATCTCGCTTATATCTTCCTAAATTTTAACTACCCCATGAGTAGAGTCAGATTTGACAACTGAATGAACAAAAAAAAAATTTGACCCATGAGTTCATTCCTCTTTACAAACAGACAGCATTGCTGGGTAACCAAGCTTCTTGTATGCACAGTAGTACTGAATAAAGATGGGTATTCTGCCTCCTGTTAAAGAATTTTGCAATATTAGCTGTAAAATTCCTTTGGGAAAGGAAGGCACTTCCTTGTGCACTCCCACATGGAAGTTATTCAAATCTTTATTTTTGTAACTGTACATTTCTGAAAAAATCCACTTGCATGATAGTATAATGATAGATGGAACTTGATATTAGATAATAGTAATAGTTTTGAAAAACTTCACATATGCAGAATGGTGACATTATTACTGTTACTGGGCGTGTGGGAAATATCTGTACATATGCCATCAAAAATTTCTGGTTCCTGCATCTGCATAAACATTCAGAGCACCAAATCAGATATTGCTGCCAAACAGTAAATGGCAGAGCAGAGAAATGAACACAGAACTGTGCAGAAGAGGCATATGATGTAGAGCACTACAGAAATGTTTTGGTTACGCTGCAATGGCAACTGTCCTGCCCTGAGGTTCTGCAATAAAAAAATCTGACTACCTGGAAGTCACAGTTTGGTTGAAAAAACATGTGGCAAAGGTTCAAGCTGCCCTCTCAGGTTATTTCTAGTAGGATTTTGGAAGGTTTATTGGATGAGCTTTCTTTTTTTTTTCCTTGATTTTCTTTATCTTACTTGCTCTCTCCTATCCATAGGTTATCATTTGAAGAAGGACAATAAAGATATTTTCAAGCAAGAAATAAAAGAACCCTCCTACTTTTGCAAAAACTAAAGGTGGAACTTTAATGGATGGGACTAAAGGAATGCTAGCAAGAAGTGGGAAATTTTTAAAAATAGCACCAATGAAGAGTAGGCTGCTTTGTCTAGTTCAACACTGTGAAACACTGCTGATTTTGACTTCTTAGGTTTGATTGAATTTTCTCAAGAAATGCTTCATATGTTTTTCAGATACTTGAAGAGGATTTCCAGCAGGTACCTCAAAAATATCCAATGATTAGTTTGCCTTCTGTAGTAGCTCAAAAGCAGTTCTGGTCTCAGAAGAGCACAGGTATGACTGTGAAAAACATTATTTAACCATAATTTCCTCTAGACATGCACATTTTTAGCAATCAACTAATCTACTTTTGTGAACAGCTTCTGAAGTAGAAGGCTATTCCTATTTTGGTCACAGAAAATGTTAGATTAATGGAAAAACAAACCCTAAAGAAATTACTCCAGAATCACAAAAGTGTAGGCTGAAATGCAGCAGAGAAGCCATTGAGGATGATGTTACCTTTCTAGGAACTTCTAGGAAGTTCTACAGTTTTGGAAGTACTTTTAGGACTTGTACACAACAAAACTTAAAAATGGTTGAATGGTTGAATATGCAACTATGAGTGACATCTCATCTGTCTGAGTTTGTAAAACGGGTTATAATTTAGCCCTTTTGGGGAGATCTGAACCCCAAGGAGTGGGGACTGGGAGATTGCAACCTGCTCCAAGTTGCAGAATTGCAGAATCACAGAATGATTAGGAAGAGATCTTCAAGATCATCGATTCCAACACATCCTCTAACACCTCAACTAAACCATGGCACCAAGTGCCACAGCCAGTCTTTTTTAGGCACATCCAGGATTGGTGACTCCACCACCTCCCTGGGCAGACCATTCCAGTACTTTATCACTCTTTCCATAAAAACCACTTTTTCCTAATATCCAACCTGTATTTCCCTTGGTGCAGCTTGAGACTGTGTCCTCTCGTTCTGTCAGTTGCTGCCTGGAAAAAGAGACCAACCCCCACCTGGCTACAGCCACCTTTCAGGAAGGTGTAGAGAGTGATAAGGTCACCTCTGAGTCTCCTTTTCTCCAGGCTAAACAACCCTATCTCCCTCAGTTGTTAATTACAGGGCTTGTGTTCCAAGCCCCTCACCAGCCTCGTTGCCTCCTCTGGATGTGCTCAAGCATCTCAACGTCCTTCCTAAAGGGAGGGGCCCAGAACTGGACACAGCACTCAAGGCGTGGCCTCACCAGTGCCCAGTGCAGGGGAAGAATGACCTCCCTGCTCCTGCTGGCCACAGCATTCCTGATCCAGCCCAGGATGCCATTGGCCTTCTTGGCCACGTGGGCACACTGCTGGCTCATGTTCAGCTGCTGTCACCAGTAGCTGCAGGTCCCTTTCTGCCTGGGCACTGTCCAGC
>VWZU01001943.1:589403-634403 GCA_013397095.1 Sterrhoptilus dennistouni
GGAAAAAGAGAGGAAAGAAAGAAGAGAAAAAGGAGACAGGAGGCCCAGACCATCAGGCTTTGCAAAGTACTTATATTTCCAAATATATTTAATTGCAATAAAATATAAAGTCTGTGTTGGGCTGAGCTACCAATGCTGCTCCTTTAATTCAGCCAGTGCATTTGTACATATTAAAAACATTACACAGCAGGGGCTATAATTTCACATGCTGCCATCTCTAGACCACGACAGCAAAACACAAAAGAGACAGCATGTATGCTGTACCCCTGCATGTCATGTAAAACAAGGAGACTGCCTGTAGTATGCATGTGTGCACTGAGAGATCCAAATGCAGCTCTTCTAAAATTTTAATGCTTTCATAAAAATAAACAAACTTCAGCAATATACAACATGATTCCAATTAGTAGCTCGATCAGTGTAACTTGGCATTGTCTATTGGCTTTATACCAGGCAGCCAGCGAGATGTCAGACGGAGGAGTCCATTCTCCTCTCTGTGTGTGATCAACTCCCATTACTGGTAATGGAAGCCACATACACATAAGGGAATAATATACCCCTTCATGAGAAAAGCTCTCCTCGGTGAATTGAAGGTGTATAATGTTGTGGGTGTTTTTCATTCCCTGTCTCTACTATTGTGTTTCTCCTCAGCCCATTCAAATTACTTCATATGGACAAGTGGCACACAGTCTTTGGTCCTGTTTTCATTAAATCAATAGCAGAACTCAATTTTGCTTCAGTGTAAGCTGAGCTGGGTCCAGAAGTATCCTTTGCTTCATTTTTCAAAATTATTCCTTACTTTCAGAAATAATTATTAGCCTTTTACCCTCTTCTTTGCGTTCGGTGTCCAGATATAAATATATTTTCACTCTCAGCTCAGATTTCTTCCTGTGTAAATAACACCAAGAGAGTTCCAAATTTACTAGAATGCTACTCAGGAAAGACATTAGCACTGTGTATGAACTTCCTCTGTAAACATTTTGGGCATTCCTAATTATCTCTAACCTCCAGCTTTCTTCTGTCACAGGGTTTTTGCTAAATTTGCCAAACAGAGGATAAGTAGGGGAGAAAAGAACATAAAATCCAAATGACAAGACAAGTGATGAGACAGGTAGAATCCTTCTGGTTGACCAGACAGATGTACTAGAAAAAGAAAGGAACCAAAACACATAGTCATAAGTGTCATCAAAGCTACATTGTTCATTATTTCAAGTATTTCCTGCTTGCTTTCCATGCAACATACATTTTAGGCACATCAAGCACAACCATAAACAATCTTACATCTTATTTGCAAGTTGCCTCAAAACCTATGTGACATAAAAGTTGATTTAAAAATTGTGAAATAACCTACTGATACTCTATGAATACTCTACTATTGCAAGGCTTTGTCTACATTAAAAAGGCAATAGCAGGTCTGCAGAGCAACAGAGCTTATAGTGAGGAATATATGTTTGTGGGACTTTTTTCAGAGCAATTCTAACCTGGTCACAGAGACTTAAGCCCAATTATCTACCCTGAGATGGTCTGATAGATAATTATTGTTCTCTAATAAAATGTTTTAGGTATCAAAATTTTTTCCTTGAGTCCAGTAGCAGTTTCTATTGTTATAATTGTTTAAATAATAGATTTCAGTGTTCTTTACATCTTCTTCAGTATGTGCAATTGCTGTTTTCAATGTATCTTTCTTGATTTTTGTTTCCTCAGCTTCCAGTTACCCATAGGCCTTTACAACAGCTGGGGAACTCAGATTCTTCCAGATCTTCTAGTTTCAAGGTGGATCTTCCAGAACAGAAAGGTATTTTAATTTTCATACTAATGTGATAGGATGGAACATCCAATTAATGTTACACTACTGATATGAAAGAGAGCTCGATGTGCTTTCCATACTGACTTTGTCAAAAACACTAGTTTTGATTACTGAAACAGCAGCAGAAAAATCAGGCAAACAAATCAGCTTCCCAGTTTCATGGAATACCCTTTTTAAAAAACCAAATTCATTAGCATGGAAAAAAATAGCACTCATTATCCCCTTTTGTCATAGACGTTGTCATATACATGGAATATTTTTAAAATTTAATTTTGTAGCACTAGAGCTATCAGGTCACACCAACCTTCTCTGAAATGCAGAATTGAAACTGCACCATACCTGATGTGAAAAATATGGCTTTCAGTCACTTCTGAATCCTTCATCAGGCCTGCCTCTGACTATGACTAAAATGGACCACCAGAATCAGAGTATATAGTTAGTTCAAACTACATTAGAGTTAACGAGAAATTGCAAGTGGTATTCCTACCAAAGGTCAAACTTTGTCTCCACTTACCAACTAGTTTTCCAAAAGCATTGAAGACATGTAAGTCTCGCTTCAGAAGAGCAAAGTTCCCATGGCACATACAGCAAACAAATGAACAGAAGTCATGCTGGATGTAGCAAAACCAAATTTGTGTATTTTAGAGATGGAAGGAAGCATCCTCTGAGCTCTATTTCATGAGTGCAACAAGAATCTGGTTATAGCAATCCAGCTGATGTCTGGTTTTCAGACAGTAACAGATTCCATAAACTGAAGAGAAATAAATTTATGAGTAGAAGATTTTGAACATAGTTCATATTTTTTGAATGGTCCCTTTGAAAATCTGGTATTTGACTTGAAATACATTCAGCAAAATGATACCAACATTCATTTTTTCTGTCCAGAAAACTGAAATTCTGAATGTGTATGGTAAAGTTAATTTTAAAAGCCTTTCGCAAGAAGCATATTCCTATTTCTGTGTTTCCCCGCATAGATACAAAACCCCAAATATTTTCCGGTTCATACTCCTAAAGTTCAAAATGTACATGGAACATCTTGAGACAACTCTTAAACAACGATGAGCGAAATCAGTGAGAACTAGAGTAGCTAGTACAAGCACTTTACTTGTTCACCGGACATCAGGCAGATGTGGGGATAAAACTGTCAAGTCTGAAAACACAAAGAGAAATATTGCTATTTTCTATTATTCACATTCTTCCCATGAGCTGTTTGCTCAGTTGCCATGGCATAGGCGGTGAGATTTTATAATTTTTCCCCTGTCTGCCATGTGCTCATACAACAATGTGAATTTAATCAGTCCAGACAGTTGGTTGTGTTTTGTCCATGTGAGTGGAATAAAACTTTTCTCACCAGCTAAACCCACAAAGTATCTAAAAGCCATAAATAATCAGTAACTCCTATGACTTGCACCTGCTTGCTTTATTTGACCAAGGATACAGAAAGGCTCATATAATGAACAGTGTTCCCAAGCATTAATCACCTCTGATTGCTTATAAAAATCAAAGTAGAAGTTATGTTTAAAAAAACAGATGCACTTTTTAGTTTCTTTCCTGTACCTAGATTTTAGTCAGGTCAATGTTGCAGCCTTATCTCCCTCAGTAAAATTATACTTGTTTCAAAAATATTTGATGGGGAAAAGGATGAGGTCTGGGTAGCAAATAAATTTCTAGTCACCTATTAATCATAACAGATGTATTCTTGTAGTACATCCTAACCAGCAAAAGGAAGTGGGAAAGATGCAAAAAAAAAAAAAAAAAAAAAAAAAGCTGGAGAGAAACTAAAGCACTGCGCTGTAAGAGAGATCTCTGCCAAGCTTATGCGGAACCAAGTACAAGTATGTGCCAGCTTGTACAAAACAATACAACTTTATTTTGTATAGCGTCTTTCATCCAAAGTGTATCCCAAAACCACTTTACAGGAGTTAAACAATACAGTTACAGAGATAAATAATAGCAGAGGGAGAGCAAAATTAACAGATATGTGCAAGTCAGAAAATATATATTTTCAACAGAGATTTGGAATGAGAGCTTTATAGGAACACTGGAGTGTTTTAGTTTTAGCATTTTTATAAACAGAGCTTAGCAATGTCTATAGAGATACAAATCAGAGCAAAACTGGTAAATGCCAGGAAATTCAAAGGTACAGCTTCATTAAGTCCTGCAGGTTCAAAATTAAATTAAGCCAAAATCAAAAGCCAACAGAACAATTTAAAAATTAAGGCAGCCTCTCAATCTTTACACTTTTGGCTTTATGCCATTCATTCAGCTCTATAATATTTGTAGTTGGTTGGCTTCTTTAAATGGAAAAAAAAAAGAGGAAAAGTAAAATAATGGAGCCAAGTACTGACTACTCTGTGCTGTAAATATGGTGCAGCTTCACGAATAATGAAAAGTGTACATTGGAGAGCAAAATTTGACCCAAAGTGTCTTTTGTGGGACCTGGCAAGAGAATGATGTTGTCTGTCTGGTAACCAGGGCTCTAATCCTCTGGGGGTGCTCTGGCGGGTATAGAACTTGCCTATTCAGTTCTTCTGAATTAATCAGAGTCTTGCTTGCCCACCAGTTCTGATTTTTTATGCTTAATAACTGCAGGAGAAGGATATTGCGAGGAAGGCAGAGTGCATCAACCTCATGGAGCTCCGTATGGGCACAGAAGTACATGGGCACTTGTCTCTTGGTGGGACTGAGGATGGTGTGGCAGTTCCCTTTGTGGTTAGATGGAAAGCCTTTTAAGGCATGGGAACAATTCAAAGACTAAAAAAGAGAAAAATCAGTTACCTCTTGAGTAGATCAAACCAACATCAATCTGCAAGAGAGACTAAAAAGTATTATGGTTTCAGTTTCTGTATTGAAAAGCTAAGAGAAATCTTTCAGCTAAACTGAAACAAGCTTTCTTTGATGTACCCGAAAGATGGACATTTGTAAAGGATGTTGATTCCATGATGTCCTAAAAATATTTTCAATAAACCAGTATTTTAAATAATAGGGCTCAATTCATCAGTGACATAAGTGATGAGCGCAAGTGGGCCAGAAGAGCCAAACCTACGCCTCCAAATGCATTAACTTCCCCCCAGGTCACATGCAGTGAGCATGCAGGGGTAGTTTGCAGTACGTGTATGGAAAACTGACCTGCAGTTGTAAAAGAAATACATAGCAATTTCGGAGGGTATCAGCAGAGGCAAAAACACAAACACAAACCAACTTGCTTTATTTATTGATTTCTGGCTAACTGAACACCATTTTCAACAGGAATTGCCAAATTTGCTATTGTCACAGTATCCAAAGGTCTTCGTTTGCATGTTAATACTCACACCTGTTTTCTAGCCTCTGGAGAACAGGTCATTTGGCACTTTTATTTTTGCCACAGTAAATATTTCAGAAAATGTGGTTACTTATTTCTTGAGACAATATCCCAGAGTTCTTTACCCAATCCTGGAATCAAGCATTAATATTTGTTCATATTCCAACCCCTCAATTTTTCTGGGAGCCCTTTCCTCTATCCATATGCTTCTTGTAGGTGTTCAGTGAATGATGCTTGTGTATAAATCATTGTGATCCTTCGCATGGAAAACTCTTATTTGCTGAGCTCATGACATTTTCTGCGTGTAGCGGTGGGAGCCAGCTGCTGTTGAGAACTGTATACAAAGGGCACATAAATTGTTGGGTGTCACAGAAAAATTTATGCACAGGCTACATGTTTTTCCATGCAAGTTTCTAAGGGTTTTCGTAGGGATTCAGGAAACAAGCGTCTGTACAGGTCTCCACCTCAGACATTGCTCATCTCGAAGCAGCAACAGGGATGAAGACCTGGGCTTTGTACAGCTTCCCAGTTTTATAGGATGGGTTTATAACATGCTTGAGAAAAAAGTGCCTCTTTCTGTTTCTGGAGTTTTACATCTGCAATGTCATTTAAAATTATATTCTCTGAAAATCAATATTATCTGAAATTAAAATAGCCCTTTAAAAAAAATTAAACAAAACCTCCAACAATATAATAACATGGAGAACAGGACAATTCCACCTTGACATTGTGCAAAACAATTCAGGGTACAAAATACAGTTGAAGTCCTATGAACTGAGCAGCTCTGTCTCCTCTCTGAGAATTTTTGCAGATTTTTCTTACATGACCAGACTTCACTTTCTTTTTTCATTGTAAACTTGCCATTTGTGCAACCTTTATTTTTGTACCTTCGTTACTCAATGTAATAAATGATCTTATTCTCTTTAGGCTCTGATCTTGGTTGTAACTTCTCATGTAAGTCCTTTTTCTTCAGGGGAAGTACCAGAATTAAGAATTGTCCGGGAATAAAATAGCCTTTTGATGAAACATGTGTAAATCCAATGTGTTATTTATGGTGGGTTCTTAAGCAGTGGTGTTTGGCTGTATGGATCCCAACATGCAGCATGATTACCAGCAAAGCCAGTGTAAGCAGCACCACAGTGACTGCTGCAGCTTCTTTTCTGATTCAGCCAGTTGGTCTGTCCCAAAAAGATGTGATGCTGTATCCTTGGGGTAGGTGAGGAGTTCATATTGTGGGCAAGAACTTTGCCCAAGTAAATAATACAGCTGTATCAAAGTTTAAAAGATGTCATATGATTTGAACAAGTCCAGTAATCAAACGGAGGAGATTTTATTGTGAGCCAGGATAGCCAAGTTATTGATATATGAAATACATGAAATGAAAACATTCTCTGAACATCCATTATATACCTTAATTCAGCCTTGATTCTGTCCTCATACAAGAACCTTTCCCTTGAGGTTACCTTAGCATTTAATTAGAAAGGATAATAAATAAAAAGTTATTAATTTTTTTCTCCCTCTATGCAAGCATTAATGCATCTGTGTATATATTTACATAATATATAGTATAAAAGTTAGCCTCAGAATATTTGTCAATACAAGATCTAAATAAAGATAATTCTGTCATTTCAAAGGTTTCTTGAAATGATCAAGTCAAGATTAAAATAACCCATCAACTTTAACCTTCATCATGCCTTGGTCTTGTTTTGAAAGTACCTAATATTTTCTGGCCATACCCCCTATGTTATTTAAATGCTGGTAATCTTGTTCATGGCAATTTCAATAAGCCACAGCAGACATATAATGCTTCCTCTTTTAATAGGTGCAAAGTGAGTTATTGTCACAAAGCATATATATGAAAAAAGGATGTGAAAAGAGAATCCTGCCTAATCTCTGTAATAAGGGCTTGTGAGGGTGCTAACATGGTCACCTGAATTATGCATGTCTATTGTGTTCAAATATCATAAATCGATGCATGAATACCCTCCAAATCATTTTCAGTTCATGAACATTTATATACAGAGCTCTTGAGCACTGCAAAGACAATTAGTCATATTTGTATGCCGGAATTAATTGAGAGTGAGATGCGGGAGGCAGAAAGAGAGAACAAAGAATGCTTTTTGTCAGTTCTTCCAACTGACAGGGATAATTAGATATATGAAATTGAAATTCCTCAGCAGGGGGTTTCTGTTGACAATGAATTTTCTTTTGATTCCATTCTGTTATTCTTTTATGCTGTCATCTGTGGCAATTTGTTATTCAGCTTGAAGCTTAAAAAAGCAAAGCATTCCGCTTTTATGAGTAGATGATGTCAGTTTGTACACTGCTGGGAAATAGATATTAAATGTAATCTTTAAACGAAAAAAAAAAAGAGAGAGGAAAATAAAATCAGTTAAAGAGACAGTGCTCTGTTTACACAGCCCTTAGAGTAAAACTTTTGTGAGAGACAGAACTCGCTTTGATGGTTTTTAAAGTTGCTCAGACTGCATTAATGTTTCAGCTGCAGTGCAAGTCTGAGCCATGATGTGTGGTGGAGTAAGGATGCATGGCTGCAATGCCTCCTTAATACTATTTTCAAAATGCTGGTCTTGGTATTGGCAGACATCCCTGGAGTGTATTAAGTTCAGTACTTTACTCCAGATACAGGCAGTATTTGTTCACATCCCCAAATCCAACTCCTGACCAAAAGGAAGTGACAAATAAGAAATATTCTTCCTCCCCAGGACATGAAAACCTTAGTGCTTATGGTCCTGATTTGGTATCTGGGACCTTTTTATGCACAGTGACAGCAACTAGGGTAGATGCAGAATCTAGCCCTTGGCTTTAAAAATAAGCATGGCAATAAGGCAATCACTTTTTCCCTTGCTTGAGGCAGCAACTCATCCTCTCACCTTTTTCAGTTCACCATCAATGTGAGCATCATGAAAGCTTTTAAAAAAAAGAATCCTAAAGAATCTGCCCACAAAAAGTTGGTTTTTATGGTCAGAAATTTGCACGTTTACTTATTATCTCTTCTCTGTGATTTTGGCAGCACACATTCATGAAAGAAACTTATCACATGAGCACACTCTCTACTTTATAACCCTAGTACATACATATAGCCTTAATAATCAGAAACATATATAAAACCTTGCCTAGTTTTTTGGCAAGGTTTGTTATGAACATTGCATGAAATCTAGAGTATGAAAGGCCCATACTGTTCTGCTTTTACCCTTCCCTTTTCACTGGAGCTCTCCTGGCTTTCTTTTGCCTCTTTCCCTCCTCCAAAACCCCATGTTATTTGGCATTTGTTATATTTCAGACTGCAATTTCTCCCTCAACAGGCATCTTGGTGACTGTGGCTTTATTATATTTTTTTCTGGTTTTTTTTTGTTACTAAAGCAAGAAAGCACACAGAGTGTTATGATGTAGTATATATTCCAGTGAACCACTGTGAGTCTAACTATACCATACGGCATATCATTAAACATAGCAATATTTAACACATATGTATTATCGCCTCTGCACCCTCAGAGCATTTTTTGCAGATGCATTTTTATCTCACATTTTATGGAAGAAGGCCCTGTTTAAGAAGTCGCACAATCTTACTAGTGAAAATAGCTTAAAATATGGTTTGAGGGACTTCTTTTCACAGAGGCATGTCCCCACAGCATCCCAGCAGTGACCTAGAAGATTCACCCTATATAAAAATATTGGGCTCTATTCAGTCTTTTGCTCTCTCTGTTGAGACTCATTAAGGATGCTGTTTGTGATGGCAGTTTCTGTAACCTGGCACATTTCCACTGGGAAATGCATTGATGCCATCAAGTGACTTCATGAAGATAAATTTATTTAGTCACTACTGACCTTTGATGAATTTGAACTGGTTACTCAGACTTTAAAGACTCTATTCTTTTGCTGTCTTCCTACCATCTAAAGAGCAGTGCAAGCACTGTATTTTCAAGTTTTTTAGCCCATTGTTCATCTCAGCCTGAGTTATGTTTGGTATATCCTCTACCTTCATACAGGTTTAAAAAAGACAGATAGAATCATCTACAATATTTTACAGGAAAGCTTTTGTTCATTTCAGTGAGCCAGAAAGAAGAAATTATCTACCGCATAGAGGACACCATGTACCTCAGCCTTGCTGTTCACGTTTGCTCACTAAGGACATATTTATTATGCAATGAAGTGCAGAGTGTTTATCTCTGTTTCATGCCTCTGAGGTGTGCCCCATGCCAGCTCAGGATCTTTTGGAATTCAGCAGAACTCTGTGAGGGCAGACTGGTGGAGCCAAGAACATACCTCTGAGTGTCGTGGGGCAACCAGGTAAGAGTCAGAGGCTGCACCCAATATTTACATCCTTTACTGGTCTAAGCTCAAAGTTCTTTTTTTGTCTTGAGTAAGAAATTAAGGTAGAGCAGAAAATCAGGCCTCAAGTGTACCTTTTAACGTTGATGGAAGACTTACCTTCACAATGAGCATTTCTTAAAATCAAATATGTTTTTTGGGCATGACCAAGATCCAGATGTGTTAATATTTGTTGGCGTTCAAAAACCATCAATGACCATCAAAGCATCAAACCTCAGCTATACTCCAAAAGCTAAACATAAAATGTACTTATTTTATAACCAGGAGCTTTTAATTTGATAATTTTTTTTTAGTAATTAAATCATTGTATGAAGCAGTGTATGCCCAAAATAGTATATATGGCTTATTCTGAAAAACATCTACACAGCGCCTACTCTGAAAGACTGAAAGTTTGTAAAACATATCTTATGGCATTGATGAAACTTGCTGATTTCAGAATTTTTCCCGGTATCTTGTATCACATTTTGCATTCCAAAAATATTAGCCTTTTGTAATATAAAAGTTTGCTAGGGATACTAACATGGTTTAATTTCTTGCTTTTTAAAGGCTTTCCCTCCTCTATGTTAACTGGAGAGAGTCAATGCAGAAGAATGGCCTAGATTTCAGTTATGAGCATGTTTGTGATTACTGATAGACAGATACTTGTTTTACCTATATGTAATGCAATTCACTCCATAACTTGTTTGATAACTGTGGCCAGTGCTTAAGATCACTGTTTTAAAAAAACCCTTTCTCTCTTGTTCAGAGAAGATTCAGTCTATCAGTTTGCTTTTTAAAATGAATTACATAGCCAGAATAGATGTTCATATGATCTTTCTCAAGAGCAAATTAAATTACTATTGCATGGCTGCTCTGCCACAAAAGAGGAGAAGTTATTATTTGAGCCTTCCTTCTCACAAGCAAATATCATTTTGTAAGTCAATTGGTAAAGTACACAGAATTATATGATACTCTAGCGCTTATCAAAAGAAAAGGGTCACACAGATTTTCCATCTACATTTGCTAAAAGCTACATGTCTATGACTGAAAATAAACTGATGACGTTTAGTCCTAAAGTTATTGTATAGAAAAAAAGCGCATCATATGAACAGCTAAATCAGTGTCTCCTTTTTTTTTTTTTTCTTTTACTGTGGATGCAATAAGAAACCCTGATCACAGCTGCAAATGCTGAATTACTTTAAGTTCAGGAAGGTGATTGCCTCTATGCCTTTTGCCAGATAAAGAATCCCATCTCTTTTAGATGGCCAGCTTCATTCCTGAACTGCTTTCCTCTCTCATTCTCATTCTTGTCGCAGCCTGTTTCTCTGGCTGGGAAGAGAAGCAGTGCCTGACTGGGCACTGGCAAGAGCTTGAGAACTGAAGCTCATCCCCTTCAGAGAGTTTCTCACACTGCATTGGCCCAAATCTGCAGCAAGTAGTTTGGGGTGCAAAATCAACCTCTTCAGCTTTTCAGCAGGTGCTGGGGTGATTATTTCACTAAGGATTAAGGGATGCTCTCTTTTGATCCTCTCTTTGTCAGCCCAAATGCAGACAGTGCAGTTAGGATGCTGTCATCATTAACAGGATTCCTCATTCCCTGTTTGGACTATTCTTTGGGGAGAAGGATGTCAGCTACTTGAGCTTTTCTTATTGAGTCCTGTGCCCAAGTTGACTCCAGTGTAAGCTGATGATATGATGAGCATGACCTGTTTGTGGGAGAAAAGGTTTCCTTTATCACTTTATCAACCCCTTCAGCTTTCCTTAAAAATGCACCTATTGCAACTAATTCTTAAATTAGTTTAAGATTATTTAAATTAGTTTAATTAGTTTAGAATTATTTAAATTGTTTCACCTTAAAATTTGTGTTTCTTTGTCTGAGTACTGAGAGATAACATTCATCTGAATTCTGTTTAGCTTCATTATTGCAACCATTTTCATAGTTTTGTATTTAGTCCTTACATTGGCAGATGTACAGGTTAACCCTCTTCCCATGCCTCTTTTAGTTAAATTCTGACTGCTTGCCCTTCCTCTACATGATCTACCAATCCTCATTAGTGTCTCTTCAGCATGAACTGTGAAACACACCAAATACTTCTTTTAACACAAGGGGGAAAAGAAAGGTGCAGGGACCTTATTTTCCTCTCATCCTGATGAGATTTGTGCCAGATGCTGTGTTTCATAAAGTGAACACCCAGGCACATCTTCTAACTTCATAATTATGTGCATATATTCTCCACATAATAAAACTAGAATAAAATCACTACTCACCCACAAGTAGTAAATCAAGCAAATGGTGAATTAAGTTTGTTTGATGAATGTTGCTCTTTATAAAATTAAGCTGTTTACAATGCGTGGTTCATCTTCCTTTACATGTTTAATGATTTTATTGCTTAGTATTTGTTCTATTATTCCATTATTGTTCTATTATTGTGCAAGGAAGAAAGAAGTAATGTTTCTGTGCTGTGGCTGTTAAAATAATTCTTCTTTCTGTTTCTATGAACCATAGGCATTTGCTTGTTCCTCCTCAACTATAAGTGCAAAATTCATGAAACATCATTCTTATATGTCCATCATACTTTTTCCTCTAAAGCAGATGTAAATGGATGAGTTCTGACACACTGCTTTTTGCTCTCTGAAGAAAACTGTGTTATGGAAAATGTGGTGTTTCACACAAACCAGGAAATTTTGCTTTGTTTTCCATTTTTTTCCCCCCAATAACAATGAGCTGAAGCATTTGCAGATAAGTACTTTGGTATTTTTCGATTTCAAACTTTTCTTCTTTGAAACACCTGAATGACACCTTTGGCTTCAGGAATAGCTGAGAAATATTGCCTCAAATTTAAAAAAGACAATGTCAATTATAGTTTTCCCACTTCTCTTTGGCTGAGAGCCTTGCCCAGTCAGTGGACCATGTCTGCAGAGTGAAACATGCCTGAAGCACTCTACACTCACTAGGAGTGTAGAGTCTGGAACCAGCAGAGTGAAAGGAGATGTTAATACCTTGTGGGATGAGTAAAATTTCAGCTGGACAAGAAATTGGCACTCATAAATCAGAGGAAAGAAAAGCAATTAATGGAGGCTAACAAAATATGTGGTGACTTCTGCTTGCGGAAGGAGGAGAGGAAGTCTCTTGTGAGAGCTGGGATGGACACGCTGGTGTCGCTGAAAATCCCAGGTGGAAAAGGGTTGCAGTTGGACATTTCATGGACAGTGGGAGAGTCTGAACTTGGGAGAAAACAGGATAGTAGTCCAGGCAAGACAGAGACTCCGGGATTGCTAGGAGGTGAAACCACGCCATGCAAAAGGTACTGCCACTTGGATGAACAAGAGGACCCATGGGATGAGAGGATGACAAAACAGCAGTAGGCACATCCTCCTCTGGGATCTCCTCCTGGAATTGTATGGGCAGCCTGTCCCTACCACTCTTTTTTTCTGGCTACAGTCTGGCTATGGTGGGTTGATGATGGTTTTCAGATAAATGAAAGAAAGGTTGTGACAGCTGACAATTTTTTGCAGTTCAGGTTGTGGTGTCTGTGAGTAACTCACCCTTAGGCCTCTTTGTTTTTTTCACCACACCCAGTGGAATTATACATACAGCATCAAATGTAGTCCTGTGCAAAAGACAGGGTAGAAAACAAGTTTATAATCTTTTGAAGTTGTACATGTGCCATCCATATATTGCTGCATTTCACCCCATCAGAAAGCAGAGGTTTTAAAAGTTGAAGAGAATCAGAATTGAAATCTATTGCAGAAGTTCTTAAGTTTCTTCTGTGACCAAAACCTATTATACTTCCTAAAAAAGCACAGTGTTTATATACTAGCAAGCAATTATGCTGCTTTTAAAAATGCCTGGAAAGACTTCTAGAATAGAAAATATGCAAGTTATAGTAGCCTACGGCTGGCATTAACATGCACAATGATGATTTATATTTTATGCGTGTTTTATTTTTACACACCTGCTTTTCTTTGCAATTCATAAAGAAACCATCTTGATATCAAAGGAAATGTCCTGTCACAGAATTTACAGTCCTAACTGAGAGGTTCACATCAATGCCTTCTATTCTTTTAATCTTTTGTGATGTCAAAGTTAATTACAAGGGGGAGGGAAATATAAAAATTAAAGTTTTATGATGGGACAGCAGCAGGCTGGCAAATCTGAATAACAGGCAAAAAATGGCAGTGCTTGGGGTTTTCCTTGCTTTGGTTCTTTGCTTGTGTTGTCTGAGGTTTGAGAAGGGGCTCTCAATCAGATGAACCTCTGTTTTCCCCAGTGTTCTTGCTGGAGGCTGGTTCTTGCTGTGGTCTCTGTCCCTCTGGGCATGTCTGATTTTTCTGTGGTGTAATCCCCCATGCAACTTGGAGATGCCATTTTGGGGAAGCCCTTTGCAGCTGCCCTCACAACCCTGAAGACAGTCAGTGGTGCATGCCAGGGGGATGGAGGGAGATGGGAATCAAGAGTCAGCTGGGCAACCTCTGGCTTGCTTCATTTCTGTAAGGCAGCAGAGCCTGTTGCCTGTTTATACAGAGGGTTTACATAGTGCCTGAGCTCTGGTTTCATGTACCCTTTGGCCAACCCTTTGGTCCCTGCCCTATTGGGGTCTGTACTGCAGGACAGGGTTGCGGACACAAGTGCACTCCCAGCCACTGCTCCAGGGTTTTCCGGCAGGGCGGGTGCCAGCAGATGTTAATTTTCAGATGCCCTGGCATAGCTGTGTCACCTCCGAGGCCCCGCTCCCCAAGACAGCAGCGCTGTGCTTTCAGTTCCCTCATGTGTGACCCAGCAGCCTGTATCATCTTACAGGGAGTGAATAGGAGACTGAAGGGCAGGCTGTGTGGTCACTGTTTTCAATATCCCTCCTGCTAGCCATTACATCATCCAGCTACTCTCTAAGAGGATTTTCAGCAGGCTTGGCTTCGTTATTAAAATAGTAATTAATTTTTTCCTCTTCACAAAACCCGAGGACCTTCAAATGGAGGCCTCAGGAGCGAGGGCAGCTTCCTTTTGAAAGTGGCCTTTCTGGAAGCCATAATCGGCTCTCCAACTTTACAGTACACATGTTCCCCAGTAAATGTGATTAAAGAGCCACACAAAAAACCCCTTGCAGAAAATTAATTCAGTTTCCAGAATAAAAAGTTTGATAAAGTTGTGCAATGCTCCAATGACAACACATAATAGAAGTGCAGAGTTTTATCCTCTTGAAGGATAAATGAGCGGCCAGAAAGGTCTGGTAGTTCCCAGAGTAAAAACATCTGCTACAGCTAATTCACTTTAGCTTTTGATTGTAAAATTCATTAGCCATATCAGGCAGCTGTAGTTTCAAACATGTTGCTAGGAAGTACAGTTTTATAGGCTGGGATGCCGTTTGTTCTCCCCAGCAGTGGCGAGGTAGCCTGAGTGCCCGGTGAAACGCAACCTCCTGCCACCCAAAATTAAGGGCTTGGGCAGTGGGGGAGAGGGGGAGGGAGGCTGGGCAGGAAGCACAGGGCTGAGCTCAAAGAGGGGCCAAGAGCTGTCACGGCCATGGTGGCTGCTCCTCCATGTCACCAGAGCAGCAGCAGCTGAAGGCTCCAGCCTTCCTGCAGGACTGGGAGGGAGACGGCTTTGTGAGTTAGGAAGCGAACATGCATTTCACTTCTGCCTTCTATGGCACTTTTTAGAAGACCTTATTAAGCATACATCTTGAGGTGTATGTTATGGAAAAGTGTTTCAACATGCTTAGATGAAGAGATAAACCCCAAGGGGATTTAAAAATACACACAGACACATGCATACATATGTGTGCATATGTCTGTGTTTTTCTGAATTTAAAATTACATATTTGTTCCTATTTATATAATGATTAATTTATATTGTTTATACTTCTATTACTTATATTTATTTAGAGCAAGCAGGGAAAAAGCAAGATAAAATACATTTTCTAGGTATTTTACTCTTCCAAGTAAATCCTGGTAGAAGAATATTTTAAACTACTCTCTAAATCTGGAAATAAAGGTATAATATTAAGTATGTCACTCCAGGCTTCTGACCAGCACCCTGTAAGGCTTTTTTGTGCACACTGATCATAACTGTTGTAACTCATGTGGAATATCCCATTACTTACGTTCAGTTTAAGAAAGCAGCTAAAATGAATTGGGAGTCAGGGAAAAAAAATTGTGCTTCTATATCCAACAAAAATTTTTTTTCTAAACTGATGCACTTTGAATTCCTTGAGGGATGGAAAAAAACTGAGATTATTATGTCCCCCCAAGACTAGTGATGGCCAACAAGTGTTGCTTTTTGATGGGCAGAATGATTTTCCAAACACCTGTGAAACCATGCCTGATGCTATTTCTGCAAAAATACTGTCCCTCAAGTAAGATGAACAAACTGACACCTAGGCACCCACTGCTCCATTTTCACAGGTCACAATGAATTATGCAGGCCTGTCACCTTAGATGCATAAAGGTGCAGGCATAGTCAGCTTGGTGATGATAAATTCACTTTAATTAAAGCTGATTCCAGCACAACAATTTTTATTAACTGAGAAGAATAGATGTTGATACTTTTCTCCATTGTAATGTGAATATAGGGGAACCATTCTAAATAATCTTTTGCTAAGCTTTCCTTCTCATGAAGTCATGATATTTTCTCATTATTGGAAACATTCAAAGCTTCACTGATAAACAATGGTCTGACAAGGACCAATATTTTCTATGGGAACATGCTGATACTGGTGTTGATAAACCATCTGGACACACACCTTATAAAGGACAAGCCTAAAACTTTAATGCTGCCTCTTTCTTCCTCTCATATTGTACCTACCTTTGATATCTAGAACATCACAGAAAAGTCTCAAAAATGTCTAGATGACAGATAGCTGTCATCTAGATTTGTTTTATTCATGTGATTGGCAATGTGTGCTCAAACTCAAATGAGCTGACAACTTCATCATCTCTCTCAAAAACCACAAGAATTATAACTGAGCCAGAGAAGCATGTTTATAGCTAATCTACACTGACATTTTTTCACTGATATCAATGAAGCCATAGCAATTAATTCCTACTGAGTGTATGCCCAAAGGTTTACAAAACATCTCTTTTTTGGTTTATTTTGAAACAAATAATTAAAAATTCAGGGTTATTTTTCCTGAAATATTCTACTAAAATATTAGTTCTAAACAAGGTGGTGGTTGGTGGCTTTCACATAAATACAGATTTCTTTCTTTTTCTACTCCATCTGTCCAACCACACCTCGTCCTCCAAGACAAAGAAAGGAGAGTGATCCATACATTGGGATAGGTTGGTGGGACATACTTTTATTGCAGTCGGTGTTCTCAGATCTGTCCTGTGCACTACGCAAACCACTCTTGGTGACTCTACAAGATCATGAAGCAGATTGTCTGAGAAGATTTGCTATGGTACATAAAAGACAAGTGGCTGATGCCAGCATAGCATTACAAAGGGCAAATCGTTCCTGATCAGTCCAGTGCCCTTCTGAAACAGAGTGAAAGCAATGGTCCCAGATATGAGCAGAAACTGGGAGAAGTCTTTCAGAGCAGCCCTGTAGACAAAGACCTGGGGTTCTTGTGGATGAAAAGCTGGCCATGAGCCACCAGTGTGCTCTTGCAGCCCAGAAATCCAGCTGCATCCTGGGCTGCATCCAAAGCCATGTGGGCAGCATAGCAAGGGAGGGGATTCTCTCCTTCTGCTCTTCTCTGGTGAGACACTGCCTGGAGTACTGTGTTCAGGAACTTTATACACAAGTGGCTAAAGACAGCAGTGGTTTAAACTGAAGGAAAGCAGGTTTGGATTTGATGTTAGAGAGAATTTCTTTATTGTGAGGGTGGTGAGACACTGGAACAGGTTGCCCAGAGAGATGGTGGCTGCCCCATCCCTGGAAGTGTTCAAGGCCAAGTTGGACCCTGAGCTACCTGGTCTGGTGGGTGACATCCCTCTCCATAGCAGGCGGGCTGAATGTAGATGATCTTTAACTTCCCTTCAACCCCAAACCATTCTATGGTTCTATGATTCTACAATCAGGTGGCATGGGCATCCACAAAAGTTTTGTATCGCATGGGAATCACAGCATGAAAACGAACAGATGTTACAAGGCACTTCTTATGACTTATTATTCATATTGCAGCAATTCCAAGAGACCATATTCCAATGGGGCTGGATGGAGTACATCCAGTCACTAAATACTTCCCTAGAGTGCAATGGAAGAGCAGTAAGTATCTATGTAAAATGAAGTCTTCTGTATTCAGCACACCTTGAGAGTGTTTATGTATTCTAGAGCACATCTCTGCCTTTGGAAGTATCAGTAAGAGAGACACTACCTCTAGTCCTATTTTCTGTGAATCGTTCTTTTAAAAAGCTACATTGGAAAGTGCTCTTGTGATGAGCCTACCAAAGCAGATTTTTTTTTTCTGGGCAAGTGGCAACCTCTTCCCTGCAGTTTTCCTGGCCAGGGTAGAAGGCTGTATTTTTCTTATTCCTACAGAATTATATTGACTTTGACTCCTGATCCCAGGGCTCTGAAAATCCACTGAATGTCCAAGTAAGAAGAGGTTCTTTTAGGAATAGCACCAGAACAAAAGCAAATAAATGAACTTGATCCTTTCACAAGCCTGTGAATTTAAAAAAAGACCAACAGAAGCACTAATTCTTACTTTACCAACTGAACAAGTTTGAAAGGAGTTCTTTTGGACACAAAGTGTATCCATTTTAGGAAAAAAAAAGTTTTAAATAAGGTTTGGAATGTTGACTGGAATTCTTATATTTTACTCCAGTTCTCCTTGCTTTACAGGGAACAAATATTTTGAATGGGACTAGGTTGTACTGTCAAAACTGAGGGTCAACATAATATGTATGAACAGTGAGATAGTGCTGATGACAGAAGGAGTTAGTTGCTGAATTTATTTAATCAGCTAGGTCCCTTAAAATAATGCATGCTCCTTGCAATTAACTGCATGCTATTATTGAAGATGATTCTTCTTTTTCCCATGACATTTGAGAAAATATACATGATCATAAGTATCAGAAAAATGAAAATGTCAAACAGAACAATCACCTGCACAGAGCAAAACAAGACTTTCAGACCAAGTGGATTACAAAATGAATAACCCATCTAATCCTTATATTTTTGTCTAAAAATACTCAGACATTGAAATGAAAACCAAAATAATTTTGTGATATTTGTAATTCAAAAGCAGTGGAAACTATGATTTATAACATGAATCTGCATTCAGTTTTGTTATTTATTTGAAATTAGAACCCCAAATTTGAATGATTTATTACCATACAAGTCAAATTTTCAATTTTAGATTTATATAGGTTTGCCAGTAAGAAGCTGCAATGACTTTACAATTAATTGCAAAGAAAAAATAATTTAACAAGAATAAACTACACCTTTAATAATAGATATCAGTATTTGGGCTCTGAAGAGAGCTGAGGGGTGATAATATCAATGACCCACTACGCATTTCTCTGTAACATAAATGCTTACACGCTCTTGCAATTTCTTAGAAAGCATTATTGCATCACACCTAGGACAAAATATTTCTTGCTAAGTAAAAACAACCTCATCTCTGAAAATAAATGAATGTGTGAAAATAACATTACACTTGAGTATAATAATTACAAGAGTAACACAATTTTTTTCCCCCTACAGTATCTAACTGAAAATATCAATTTTCTTTTTTTTAAAGCTTTTTCCATAGGGTACCACAGCATTATGGCCCAATCCCCTTAGCTTAATTTTACTTGCTGAGAGTAAACAGAAAATCTTCCCCAGCCTGACTCTTTTTTGTCCCTGGTGATTTTAAAGAGCTCACTTTTTCTTCTTAAATACGATATAAAGTCTGTATTATTTACTGTGGAAGTTTCCACTATTGAAATAATGATTGCTAATATAATTGAGTGAGAACATTCTGTTTCCTTGTAGACAGAGGTCCTGTGCAACCTTGCACATTTAAACAAAATGATTACCAGCAATCACCTACTTGAAATTCCTCCAAGGGTTTTTGTGTAGAGCGTATGAATACAAGGGAACAAAGACAAAATACACATTTTGTTCTATTTCAGTAGTTCCACTTATATTTGAACTGGGAAGCTGCAGAACTGGGAACGATCATTTTGTTCCATTTTTTTGAGTTTGACTAAATAAGTTAATTGCCCTAAGATGGAGATCTTGGGACTTACTTGCATGAACTGTGGCAACACAGTACGTGAGTTGCACACAGAAGTAACTACAGAATCTGTTGTGAGCCACACAGACAAAATGAAACAACAGTTGGGAATAATTATGCAGGAATATCTAAGCATTTTAAATGTCTCTTTTTATCTGAGAGACTAATGCATGCCCAGGTGGCTAGAATGGGCCTCATCCAGATACTCTAGGACTTCAAGACTGTTGCCTGGGCAGGGACTGCAGAGCTTGCTATGGTGCATTTGGGTGACCAGAAATGAAATAAGGAATTATGGTACTGGCAGAGTATGCTAGAAGCAGGGGTGCAATCCTTTGAGAAGACCCCTCAAATTCTAAGGGGTTGGGACAGGTTAGGAATGCTTTCAGAAGTACATGTGCTAGCTGGAAGTCTAATTTTGAGGAATAATAGAAGTGTCTTCAGTTAATATTATCATATCATTACTTTGCTTCCAACCATGTATTTCCAACTGCAATACGTTTAAGGAAAGATTTAACTTTGATTGATATTGCTGCAATCTGAACATGTGCTTAAGCCACAAACTCATGTTAAATCAAGGTGAATTTTCCCTTTGCTACAAGGCTGCCAAATCCTGCTCTTTCTGCATACCCTCTGCCAACTGCTGATAGCACCCCTGTTCCCTGATACTTTAGCCTAAGAGATAATTGTGCTCCTGAAAGTTGCACCTATGTCTAACATTTTGAAGCATGCTATTTTGCATTTAGTTTTTGTTTGTTTGTTGGTGGTGGGGCTTTCGTTTGTTTGTTGGTTTTGGTTCTTTTTTTAATTTATTGGTGATACATTTTATTTTCCACATCTGGGAAAAAGTACCCCTAGCTGCATTGTATCCTTTATGCCTGCATGTGCTTATCCCTTTGGTTCTCCCATAAGTAGCTAGCATTCAGCCTGTCACAGGTACATGAGGCTAATAGTTCAATCACTGGGGAGAAGAGGGGGAGGAAGATGAAAGGGCAGGAAATGGCTGTCATGGCCCCAAAGGAAATATTTGTAGGAAAAGGAGCACAACAGCAAATAAAGTGCTAATTAATGTCCAATTCCAGCACTGATATACGGACCACAGCAGTAGGCAAAACCCAGCCTTCTGTTCCACTGCCTGCTGAAGAGCTTTTGTGTTGTAGCTCTACGCAAGCATGCATCTGCAAGTTTTGAATTTATAAAATTTTCCAATCCCCTCCTCTCTGTATGTTTTGTGTTTAACTGAGTTTTCATTTTCACTTTTTTAATAGATTTTTTAAAAAAATCTATTTTATCTGTGGTGGTACTGACTTGTTCTGTGCATCCTGAATTTATAGTAGCAAACACTCCAACTGGAAACATTCTGGGAGGTGGAACAAGGGCTTATCTGATAAGCTGAATAACAGAAATAAAAGAAAGGATATGAGAAGGTTATGCTCTCCCAGGCTTCATGAGGCTTTCATGCGAAAAACTGGACCTCACTCTTGAATTTGGGGATCTGAAAAATACAGTGGCACTTACGGTACTATTTACTGGCTTTGTCCAGCAGAAGGCATTGAGAGTGAACCTTCTGTCGGGGAACATAATAGCAAAAGCAGCACTGTTTTAATGAAACACAGCAACCAGTACTTGGAACCCACTAAATCTGTTGTTAAAAGAACAAACATGAAAGATGAAATTCTCAAAGGAATGACATGATGATCAATTATTTCTGGTGTTTAGTATCCGAGAATCACATCTTAAGGCAAAATGTTACTTGCTGATGACTGAATGCCAGAAATAATAATCTGACATTAAGCTTTTGTGAATCTGACCAAGTGAAAGACTAAAAAAGGGAATTCATAGAGCAGAATACATTTGTTTCAATGGTGCACAGCTTTTAGAATATAAATGACTGAAATATTACTCATTATCTCATAATCATAAATAGACTACAATAGTTAAAAAAAAAAAAAAAGCCCTAAAACAACCCCACAGTGAAATACAGTTAAAGGTATTTCATCAACTGAGAGAAAATAAGAAACTTCAGAACCAGAATGGAATGAAGAGTTTGGCTTTCCAATATTTCCCATGGCAGCTCTACATGGACACAGAGAAGGGACATTACTTACAGCACAGCACATATTGTAACTCCTAGGCAATTGGAATATCAGCTGACCCCACTGGCTCACGACAGGGAGACAAGGGAGAGGCTCTCAATGAGAGATGCTTTCTGTGGAGGAGTCATTTTCACAACTACAAATCTCAGTTACAGTCAAAAGACAGCTATGGAAATAATTTCCATTCCACAAGTCTTTCAGAGGCTTTATGTGTCCCTGATCCACACTATCAGGCTGGGCTGAGATCAAATTGTTTGATGTGAGCCAAAACCTGTGCATTGTTCTGGCACGCCATGCCAGCATCTGATGGGCAGTGACCATGTCTCTCCCTTTGATTGCTGGCCTTGCCAAGTGCAGTGTTGGCATGGCTGGAGGTCCCTGCTCTCACTGGGGCAATCCCTCTGTTCTCTGCACTTGTGATCCTGCTGGAAAGTGCCTGCTTGGGAGCCAGCTATGATCCATGGCTCTTGCCATATTGGCAGAAAATAAAGCCACTGCAGGATGCAACTGCTGGAGTCTTAATGGAGTTCTGTGATAAGGCTTTGCTATGCTGTTTCTGCCTCGAGAAAGTGTCTACAGCAGAATGGTAGCAACAATCTTTTCCCCAGTTTTTGCTGTGCATGATGAAAATGGCAAGTTTTAAATCTAGATCTTCTGTAGTTGCATAGCTGTAAAAATGTTTTTTTTCATGCAGCACAATGTTTACAATCCTGCTCTCATTAGATTCTTTGCAGATCTGATTTTTCCCAGTCTTACATATTGTCACAATTTGTTCCTGTGTGTATGATGCAGTTACTTTTTAACTCTTTTTTTTTTTTCAGACATGAAGGGCTGCACAACTTCAAATCTCTTGGGACCAATTATGTTACATGCTGTAAACATTACCTATCCAAAATCATACCATCAGATTCTGGCCTTTGACTAATATTTATCAGGTTGCTTTGAGTAAACACCTTCCAAGTTCCCACTGCTCTGGAAAATTACAGTTTTTATTTATTCTCTTACTATTTCCTGAAGTCAATATTCCTTTCCTTCAGGTAAGTGACACTTACAGAGGTGCAACCAATGGGAGAAATTGGACCTTTGTATTTGTAACAACATAAAAAGAAGCAAAATTTAGTGCATAGCCTTCTACACCTCCACCCCCTGCCTCCAAAGAAAAGAGTACTATATTTAGGTCAGGAGTATAATTAAGAACATTTGATCCTTTCTCTCCTTTGAAGAGATGAGCTACTTTCTTTTCTTTCTGTTTTAATCTTGCAGGTTTAAAAAAAAATCTGCATAGCACTGCAGTAAAGTAGATGAGGATTTCCACCTTTGAAGAATGAGTGAGGGACCTTTTGAAATTGTCTCCATTTGAGTTATTGCTTTGACACTGGGAGGGGCTTTTTAAGGATAAATACAGAGGTTCAATAAACTCCATTTGCCAATGTCAAATGTATTGATGAAATAGAATTGAACGGCACAGGAGATATGAAATTGCTTTGCCAGATTATGGACATGCCCCTGAATGTTATGATGGTTCCTCCTTGACAAGAATTCCCACAAGCTGGATAAACACATATATGTTCAGCTTAGCTGGGCTGATAAAAACAGTGCTCATGTGAATACTCCCACATTGCATCAGGCATTGGCAAAGTATTTGGGCAAACAGACCACTACACAAGATATCTGTGATGGAGAAGACCACATTTTCTTTCAGAACAGCAAGCAAAGTTTACAGGCTTCAAAGAATTTTGACCAATTACAAAACAAAGGTTGCTTATTTCTGCAAGTGGAATTTGCTCAATTGTACATGAAATGTTTGCTGCTTGAACAGATTCAAAAGAAGTAGGACAATAGGTGTATATTTGATGTAAGATATCACTGAAGCTGCTCTTTGTCCAGAGCCTGACTGGACTTTGGCAAGCCACATTTCTTCAGTGACTTACAGCATTCAGGACAGGCATAGGAAACAAGAGATTTCCTGTTTCCCCAATGAGCCTTAATTGTTTCTTTGCTTGTGCTGAATTCACTTTTACTTCGGAAATTTTTTACACAGGAGCTGAAGATTTGTATATTTTCACAAGAATTTTGACAAGGTTTGATTTGGCCTCACTGTAAACACTGAAGATTTGGCAGAGAAAGATGGAAATGTGATAGTTTAGAATAATTCAACCAAATAATTTTTCACATGCAGTTTTTTGCACATAAAAATGCAAAAGCAAAGTATAAAATTTCTTCATATTTGCGGAAATATTTTTTTTCCACAGGTATGATTGATTTTTTTCCATTATTATTATTTTGCCCCATTATTAAATTATTTCTACTTACTGAATTATTATGAAATTTAATCTTTACATTGTTATTCATTATAGTACTCAGAGGCTTCAATTAGGTTCAGGGTACCATGTGGCTTAATGGCTCAGCAAGCTTTCATGCTCCCAGTATTGGACCTTTTTACAACATTGACAATAAAAGGTAATTTAAAGAAAAGAGGTTACAAAAGCCTTTCAAGCACAGAGAGGAAGCAAGAGATATTGGATCTGAATATTTAGTCCAGGTTTACTTTATTTTTAAATGATGTCTGAATCAATTCATAACAACAAAAAGATGATCATAAATGATAGATACCTGCCCAAAGACTGGAATAGTATCATTCTAGCATTTGGAAACACCAAAAACCAGAAAGTGACAGTGCCTCATCCCCAAAGAGTTGTGGAAACATAGGCACAGAGAGAGAGAAGACTGAACAGCAGATACAAAACAGAAATAGGGTAGATTCCAAGTCCCTTAGTCCCAGGCTGTGCCCATTCTGCCCCTCTACTCACTGCTTGTAGAGAGAGTATGGCAGGAGCAGCCATTAGTGTGAGATGTAATCAAACAAGCCATTGTAGGAGAGTGAGATTATGCTGCTTTTAGTATGGAAGCACCATGTAAATGATTATGTCTTATGTGGCAAAAGAGGGATCATGTCATACAATAGAATATTTCTGATGCCTTAAACAAACAAAATCTCTTACATCTACATTTTTCTTTTTTATCACCATTATAAAGATGTGAATTACCCATTGATATTCATGCTATTGTCAGAATATAAATTCACCATGGAAAGGAATGTTTTTATACAGCCTTACTTCTCTGAGATGTGGCTTCATCAGCATAATTGGATGGCATTTTTATGTGCTGTATCTGAACTGTACTGTCATGTAGTGTTTTGAAGGAACAGACTCATTTACTTGGTTTTATTTCCTGAGGGTAATGTTTCTGAAATGATATGTGAATCTCAAGGCATGCATCCTCACTGGAGGTGAGGACACAATGTGGACTTTCTGTGGGATCATGCTCCATCACCTACCTACAACTTGCTCCAGTGAACTGGTTGGATTCCAGCAAGTCAGGCTATCTCCTTGGACCAAGCTGAGCCTCCTGGCTCTCTGCAAAGTAATGGTGTGACTCCTGCTGCCTCCAGAAAAACTAGTGTACTTGATAATTTAAAACTTTCTTAGGTTAGGAAATATTATCAATAATGTTGCAGAAGGGAAAAAAAGCACAGGGTGCAGGATCTTAACTCCATGACAATTTAAACATTTTTAGCTCTCTTAACTCATGTCAATATTGACTAAATTACTCAGTTTGTGTTTGGTACCCCACTGTATCAGAAAATACATATGAACAGATGTGTGTGGATCTGTACTCTTTAATAGTTGCTGAGCCAGCAGTTCTCAAGGTACTGCCTAATCCTTCACATGTCCTCATATGCCTTTGAACAGTAGTAAAGTTCCCTTCTTCCTCAACAAATGTACCTCTTCCATAAGACATAACAAGTGATTTTAGATGCTATTAAAATTATTGGACAGGCTTTTTTTTTCACTCTCAGGTATCATAGCTGGTACAAACAGACGAAGCATCATTCACTTTATATGTCCTAGGAAGCTGGTCCAATGCTTAAATCCATTTTTGTATGCAGTTCAACCTCCAGTTGAACCTGTTTCTTTTTCCATTAAATGCTCTATTTCAACAACTGTTTGGGAAGGCAACAGTGTGGTGCAGGGTAAATAATTTAAAGAGCTAATATGAAATGTATGTTCAATCACTTGATTCTGAGAATATGGGAGCAAACTGTAGGTTGTTCCTTTACAAATCAAAATGAGTTATGTCATGAATTATCTACATTTAAAATTTTGTTTCTTGTGGTGGGAAAAAAATAAATTGGGAAACACTCAAATAAGATGTATTTCACATTAAAAAAAGCTTTATAATATTGTGGCATTTATTGCACTTTTTAATTATGCAGAAAAAATGGCATTATAAAGGAGAATTACAATGGTAAGTTTGAGCATTGTAAAGCTACAAGTGATAAGATAATGGCTACTATTTTATTTTAGTCCCCTCACTACGTAGTTCTTTATTACCCAAATGAACATCCCACCACAATAGGTTCTTCACCCCAGAGCAGTGCATAGACCCAAATGGGTTAGACTGGGTGGTGGAGGGGTTGCTGAAAACTGGATCCCTGCACCACTGATTGCAGACTTCCATGTATTAAATTGCAGGCTTCCATGTATTAAAGGGTTTTATGAAGTGACTCTCCTTGGGCACAGCTAAGCTAAGAAATTCAGTCTTTTATTTATGATGCAGAGGAAGGGAACTGGAAGAAGGTGTCTGTGGGCTGCCTGAGATCTAGACTTTTTCCTTCCTCTGTTGCAGAGTTTCTAAGGACTCAACCTTTTCAGTGGTCACTATGAATAAGTTTTTTTGTATGAGTTGTGAGGTTTGGGATCCTAGTTGGTATCACACCATGCCATACGTAGAAATATCTAGTTGCACACCTGCAGCTGAAATCAGTGGCACGGCCAGCCCATGAAGAGTCCTTGAGGGCTAAATACATACTTTCAAAATGCAACATTACATTACAGGTGTAATAATCCACCTGTCAATGAAAGACCCACCATGGCTGCTACAGGTTGTTAACATATCTTAATAACTGTCTGATGAAACTGGATGTCATTCAGAGGAAAGTAAGTAATACACAACAAAGATTTGTAGGTGAAGAGGTGGGGAACCTAATAAGCTCATCCAAAACATGAAACCTACCTGAATAGCAACTGGAAAAGGTTCAGCAAAGGACTGTATTTCTTCAACATTTGAATGCTATCAATCTACTGGGAGAAATTCCTAAATAGTGTATTAAATACTTTAGACTGGCAAGTTTGATGCACAGTTTTGGAGATCAAAAACCCAGAACTGAAAAGTCACACGGGAGAACCTGATTTGAATGATGGTAAATTCAACAAAATTTTCAAAGATGATGAGCATAACTTAGAGGAGGTTTGAAGTTTTGGAAAAGAAACAAGGCAAGCAGAAAGAGATCAGCATAGAACCAAGCACAGAGAAACATGTAGAAGACTCTAAACTACAGAACTACAAACATAGTGTTAATGTTACTCAGCGCCTCGGGAACGCCTTAGTTTTGGATACCTATGTGTAAGGGGCAAAACCATCCTGCAAATAATTTTAGAAAACCCCAAACATTGCTAAAAAGAAACAAGACACATACACTTGCATGTTGAAGAAGTAAAAGTCACAGAAACCCTTTAAATGAGAGAAATCTCAGAATGAGAGCAAGAGAAATGAATGTTTCTTTCCCCTATTTAGAAAACCAGTGTTGGAGAAACAGATATTTCAGGCAATGCTGTTGATACTTCAGAGAGTCACAAGACAATAGAGATTATTTAAGAAGTTGTTGCTGTCTTTTTTATTTATAAATTGTTTCTTCTTATTTCAGTTCTTGTAGCTTCTTATTTTAGTACTTGTAGCTCTTAACCCAGAACTTTCCTTAATCACCACCCAAGCAGTGATAAGATGATAATATTTACCCTCTTTCATTGGATTAACTATTGCACATACATCTTTGGGCCTATAATCAGTAGGATTAATTGTCTTCTCTGTTCTACAAGAAAGCCACTGCAGATTCTCACTCATCTGCTTAGAAACTTCCTTTAAATTCTCTGCTAATGTTTTTCTCTACAATCCCTTCAGTCTGCGTGTTTTTACGCCAACAATGTTTCTTTGCATACAATGTTCTTCCCTCTACCTTCAGTCTTTCCTTTTGTGTGGTTTATAAATATGTTTTGATTTGTTAAATTATATTTATTGTTGTGACTACACAACTAAATAAATAATGTAGCATCTAAACATCTAGTCCAAAAAAAAAAGACCTTTCCCAAATCCACAGCATAAAATTCCAGCTCCAGTACTGGAGTTGTTACAGGAACAATTCAATTACAGTGAAATTTTTATGCAACTGCTGTTTCTTCCACCTGTTTGCTGTATCTGAAAAACATAATCTTTTTCATAAGTAACCTGTATAGGAATAGAAGTGGTCACAGCACCAATCCTGCCTTGTGTGGAGGACCATATTAAAGACCTTACAGAAGTCTAGATACATACATCCCCTTGTCCACTGATGCAGTCACTCCATCATGGAAAGCCACTAGGTTGGTCAGGCAGGACTTGCCCTTTGTAAAGTTGTGCTGGCTGTCCCAAATCACCTCTCTGTGACCCACGGGCATAAGTTCTAGGAGGACCTATATCATACTGTACCACTGATGTGGCCATGAGATTTGAGCATATCAGTGGATAAACTGCAACTCTAAAATCACAGTTGATCAACAGCCTAGAAGAGAACTTTCTGGTAGTAGCTGTCTGTGGGTAAGTGAATTGCAAAATGCAGAAGGAATAGCACAGGGACAGCAATTTTAATCTCTGCTCCCAAAATGCCACTGCTAATGTTCAATGAGATCTCCAAGCACACCCCTCTTTCTTGGTCCCACTATTGTCCTGTATGATGATTTTTGACAAAATACATTTCTCATTAAGGTTTTTTTACTGCTGTAAAGCTCTCTGCATTGATGTCTGGAATGCTAGTCACAGAAAAAAAAATACTACAAGGATTGCAGGACATTTATTTTTTTTTTCTCATCATGTGGTTATAAATACAAGTTAGACTTTGGCAATTCAGAACCTTCATTGTGGCTTTTCCTCATCTGCATGCAAATTAGCTTCTTAAATATAATGTTCCTCCAATTTCCTCTCTGGACCTCTTAAGGGAAGCTTGTTATGATGCTTTTAATACAAGTGTTATCATGTGCTGGTTTCTCAGAAAATCCATCCTCTATTCTTGTCCTCCTCTTTCTGCCATTCCCCAAGATGAACTCATCCATAAAAGTGTAGATTGTGGTTTAAAAGATAAATGGAAAGCTGTGGGTGTCCAGGGCAGCCAACTTCATCTATAGGAATGTGATTAGACTCAGCCAGTGGAAAGTGCAACTACTTAATGCTTCCTAACCTATGAAAGGATAGTGAGCTCCTAGGAGACGTCAATCATGTTTGGAGGAGGTTAAAAAAAGAAGAAGAAAAAAAAGATTACAATTCAAAGGGTTAAAACAGAGTTGACTTCTGAATCCTTCTTTCTTCCTTTTCCCTGGGTTAATGACAGCGGGGTCTGTATAAGTTATGACTTATGGCATCACTTCAGCTTGTTTTCACAGTCTGCCAGTGGCCAGGAAAGTATGGAGCAATAATATTGCAGTATTTATTCGAAGACAATAAGCAGTCATTGCTGAGCTAGGGAAGCTGGGCCATGTTTATCTTCATGGATTTAGTCAGCTGGGAGATGAATAAGAGCCAAACTTGAACAAGCAAACATTTGCCTTCTTCTCCACAATGCAGCTATTTCACTTTACATGGCTGAAGACATAAATCTTTCCTCAGTGGCAAGCAAACAGCTTCAGATACATGGCACTAGCTAAGCATCACAGGACATCAACTGAATACTTGTGACCCTGAGTGTTCATGAAAACAACTACAATCCATCTTAAAACAAAAAATGGCAACAATCTTATAGTGCTTCAGCAGCAAACAATAAAAAGCTGTAATTCCTTCTGTGAACTGGCCTCTGACTAAATATCAGCTGTAAAAATGACTTCCTCTCTACTGTTCTGCTCACAAAAGGAATTATAGGAAATTATTGATTGTTGCAACCAATTGTTGCAGTGCAAATACAGAAATAAGTGTTTCAAGCAGGTATAAAGCAATTTAACTTCTATTGATGCCTTCATGGGTTGAAAGGGAATGTTTCAAAAAATACCTACCATGCAGGCTAAAGACATAATGATTTAATTGATATTTTCTTGTTGCAAGAATTAAAAATTCTTTGCCTCCTTTTATGGCCAGCCAGTCTCATGTCATAAAGGATGGCGCTAGGGAATAATATTCTGTAACCTTTATCTTTTAAGTCGTTGCGCACTATGATGCAGGGAGTGTAAAGCTGTTGCATTCCCACATGCAGTTCCTTAGGAAGATGCTGTGCTACTCATTTGTTTTAATCCTACTATCTCCTAAAAGTCTTTCACACAAAGCCCTAGGTGCAGCTGCACAGAGATGCCTCCTTCTGTCTGTTGACTGCATGAATCTACCTTTTGGAGAGAGCTGAGGCAGACTTTCACCTCTCACCTGTTGGCTCTTCTCAGTTCATAAATGGGTACTTTGGTATCATCTGCTCAACACAAACTCTGTACCCAACTATGTGACCCATTTCAGAAATTCTATGGGAAAAAAAAATAGGGTGTTTGAGTCAGAAATAAAACTATGCCCCACTAGAGGGTCCCCAGATGCAGATTATGTATGTACCAACCAGTCAGTCCATTTACCCAGAGATTAAAACACTGGCTCCTGCAATGCGTTTTGACTGGAACTGAACAAAGAGGGAAGGGGGTAAAGAAAACCTCCTAATGTTGTTACTGCTCCAAAGCTTTGTGGTGAGATGCATTCATATTTAGTAAGCAGGTCCTGTGCTTCTTTAAGTATTGTTTTCCTCAACAGGAGCTGTGAATGGCAGGAGGTAGCTATGAGTGATGACAGTGTGGAGAAGGTCACTGAGTGATGCTGTGAACATAAGAGCTTTACGTGGGGGTGCCATCACCAAGCTGCTCTGATAAACTCTGAGAACACATAGAGGTATGTACTTGGTTTGAGGGGCTCAAAACACCCAGAGGGATCTCTCATTAAACTGACAATCCAGGCGTTGTTTGTCTCACTGAATGGACATTTCGAGCCCTTTACTATTGACTCCTTACTGTCAATGACAGTGGGTGAGGGGGGAAGGGCTGAGGCCTGTGTGCAGGAATAAGGGCTTTGGCTGTGAGCAGGACCAAGAATAAATGGCATTGCCACTGTATTCCTTGTGACATTTAGCTACATGCCTTTCCACCTCTCCCAGTACTAGGAAGAGAAAAATTGACGTGAGGTTATAAGACCAGATAAATCCAGAACACACTGAAAACTACATTGCATCTTATTAAAAAAAAAAAAAAAAAAAAAAAAAAAAAAAAAGAAAAAAAAACACAACAGAACAAAACAGGATTCATTTGGTAACCATGCAGAAGTGTTTTAACTAGAGCAGGATGGTTTCTGCTGCTTGCTCCTTTTAACTTTCAGTCATTTACAAGACACTCATTGCAAAGGATCTGCCTTAAGCAGCCAGACCCTCTGTTGCTGTAAACAGTCGGTTGCAAAAATGTCCAGGAGGAGAAGGCAGATGGTACGTCCAGGAGTATAACACAATATATACTGTGATCTGCCTACTGTGTCTTCCCAAACTGTAGGTGAGATATTGTGTGAGCAGCTGTTAGAGATGTGGGAGGGGAGACAGCATGAAATGAAATGGATTAATAAAAACACAGAGAAAAGTACACAGAAATGCTTTCTAGTAATGAGAGTATAAAAACCTCAGCAGCTCCCCTGTACCAAACATAATGCTCCCCCTCATATGCACAGTACATAAAATAGCTCTCCCCAGCCTATGGGGCTTCCTGCTGCTAGAGACACAAGCTAAAGTGCTGTGCTTTCACATCAGGAAAGAGCAAGTGGCCCAGAGCCATTACTGGGCTGTTGAATCCAGGCCTGGCATATATATTAGGCCATATACTCCTCCTGTATTTTCAAAGTGTTCTGATTTGGAGTTGTCAACTGCTGGAAAAAGGAAGTTGTTCCCAGATAAAAAAATATTCTTTTTCTCATGCTGTATATTAACAGAACTGAAGGACAGTCTCATTCTTCCACTTCCTCCACAGAGAAAAGTCTGCTTCTTTGGAACTTCATCAACAGGTCAAAAGACTGGACCTTCTACAGAGCTCTGCCTGGTTTTCATGGGCAAACCTCATGGAAAGGTGCCTGATGGTGTCCAAGAGAGCCCAAATCCAGCTGTTTGGCCTCTGAAGTATTTGCTCTGCAAGACAAAGTAAGGCTGGGAAGGTAGACAAGGTATAAAATATATGTTTTCGCATGCAATTGGTAAATGTGTCTTATAGGTGAGAGAAGTGAAGGAAGTAACATTATTCTAATTATTTTTGACATTGATTTGCCCTTCAAGACAAACTTAAGCAAGCAGACAGATTCAGAGAAAGAGCAAAGTTTCAGGGGTGTGTGAAACCTTCACCTGGCTGCTCACAGTCAATAACTAATGGCTCACAATTTGATGATGTGATTTCTTGTTGTTATTTCTTACTGTACCCAGAGTGAAGTCAACAGAAATAGGCCCTAATCATCCACCTATAGTCAGATTATGGACTGCTTAATTACCATTCTCTTATAATTGGTCAAGAAATGGGGCATAATAGGTTGAAAGTTAACAGTCAATGCACATGTTACTACATTCAGTGGGAAAAAATTAGACATAAGGTTCAAACAACCCAAGTAATTTATGGTGCATTTGCATGCCTAAGTTTCATTACTTCATCATTAAAAAAATAAGTAGGTCTCAGAATAAATGTTGCACATTTCAAAATAGGTTTTAGGTCTTGAAATTTTTAGCTGATGTGATTTTCAAAAGATAAGGTCTGTCCATGGACAGAACCCAGAGTTAAGTATAAAAATTGATTTTGTTACTATCTTGTTACAGGTAAAGGAAACCAGCTTTTATCATACACAGTTGATCATTTTTTTACATGCCGACTAAACAAACCCACAGTTACAAAAACCAGACGTGCAGTCTACTCCACCTCTGTATATTGCAGTAAAAAAGTCAGATACAGTAGGTGGGATGAGACCTGTGAAGAACAATATAGATTCACTACGCATTGGCATAGGTTCACTCAAGACACACCAATTAAGACGCAGTGAAGTGAGGTTCTGATTCAATATATTTATTTATTTCATCATTACTATTGAGTAGTTATAGGGGAGAAAATTAATGGAAAGAGTTTTTAAAAAAACTACTCTCGCTCTGTCTAGAGAGCCACTCAATAGTTCCCAGGCCATCCAAGCTCTATGGGGAATGATGTAGGGCCAATTAATATGGGCTCATTGGTGGTAATTGCAGCAACACCCAAAAAGTGCTCAGGTGGAGAAGAGTAAACTTTGCCTTGAATACTGTACAGAATGACACTAAAAATGAATAAATACAAGTAGGAGTGGATGAGATTTCAGCAGGCCACTTGCTATCAAGTAAAATAATGAAACAAATAGAAAAGCCGGCTTAGGAACAAGGAGGAAAAGGGTGAATGTAATGGTTGGAAAGTAAACATATAAGTGTGTGTTAACTTTACTTGCAGGAATAGTAAAAACAATTAAATCAATTAACTAATCCTATTAGTGAAGATAGGCATATGCATGTTCTCGTGAGTGGCGTGCAATTATGTAATTGCTATATCCAATGCTATATCACTGCATACCTTAGGATCTGATTACATGTATTTTGTCTGTTTGAATGATCAAAGCTTGTGCAATTTAACTCCTAATGTGGGTACAATCCTCAGCAACAGCAGTTACACAAATGCCTTTCATCAACTTCCTTGGCCTTCTGTTTTCCCAGGAAGATTTCTGCAGTGCCATAGGAAACATGTGAGATATTTCAAATGTAGGATTTCTGCCAGCTAGTGATTTATCCCATTGATTACATTGTCATGTAATGGGAAGAGGCAAACCATTTTAACTGCTCACATAAACTGCAGTGGCATGCTGGATTCTTATTTAATACAATAAATTTAGTTGCAGCTTTGTGTAAGTTGCCTGATTCACTCCATGCATTCCTGTTACAGTACATTATGTTCACTTTGGTCCCGTACAGTAGGTTTGTATCAGAGTGGTGCCCACTAACTTGTGTCTGTCTAAATAATTCAGGGGAGAGAAGCACATACCATTTGCTGCTGAGTGGTTTTGCTTATCTATCACAATTCAATGGAATTTAGATTCTTGCATATTTAAACCAAAAGTAAAACCTAATTTTTCAATCTTGTGTTACACAAGTTGTGCTTTTTGATAGTTACTTTTTCAATTTTCCAGTCACCTAAGTTTTATTACATTCTCAAATAAGTCTTCTATAAAAAATATTATTTAGTAAGTAGCTCTATGCTGATTCTGCAGTATAATAACACCATGTATTTCTTATATTGTGCAGATGTCAAAGAACTTGTGTCAAGGCTTTTCTGTACATCGAAGCACTGACTGAACTCAGGAAGTTCCATTAGTGTTGGAAGTGTGAAAATAATAAAACAACTCCAGAATATTTAATTTTATTCTTCTGAAATTCAAGATTCTAAGAGACCAGGATGTCACCAAGATGTCTGATCAACATGAAGTAACATAGATTGGGAAATTACAAGCTATCAAATTACTAACCTGTCAATTCCACTCTTAGACTAATGCCTTTAGCCTGTTGCTTTTTCACAAAGTAATATGGTTTAACTGAGGAACAGTCGCTCACTTTCTCAATGCAAGCCTGTAACTTCTTCAGAGTGAAAGCCCTGAAATAGACCAGAACGATGTGTGACCCAAAACTTTACTACTTGAGTAGTCTTGGTAGTCTGGACTCTCATTTATAACAACAATCTTGGTTCAGTTGGTTCAGTTTAGTCTACAGTAGGGCTTCTGCAACTACTGCAGTGCTGGGAGACAGACCTGTGAAATCTTGGACCTGTTCTCTAAGTTACCCACAGGTTTTCTGAAGCTCTAAGAATGCTTGGACCCAGAGCTTTAGACCAAAATTTTCTTCCAAGAAAAGCTCCTATCTATGAGAGGGTCAGGAAAGAAGAAAATAGAAGGCACTGTGCTTTTTGTATTTTTCTGTATTTTATGTATATTCCCTGTCCCATCGCTTTTTACTGATATGGAGTAAGGAGCCTAGTGAGTCTGTAGACCACACTTAGGTTCTAGAAAGGAAAAAAAAAAAAAAGAAAGAGACACAAGTAAGATGGAAAAGAAAAAAAAATAAATTGCACTATTCTCTCTTCCTGGGCACCATTCCCCCTGATAAGTATTGACCCTACAAAAGGTTGGGGCTCTGGATTCACACACCAGCCAACCTTGCAAATGCATGTCTTCAAATGCTTTTTTTTTCTTTCTTTCTTTTTAATCTAAACAAGGCGATTTCCCTCCTCCTCCCCTTTGTCTGATACTTTACTGCACATTACATTATTTAGAAAAATGTCACTGGAGGAACACTCTGTGTGGTCTCATAAAATATTAACGACTCCTGAAAGAAAACTTGAAATCAAGATGCTCTTTCATGCTGGGGTATGTACTCTCTTTTTTTTTTTTTTTTCCTTTCTTCTCCCTTCATAGAATCTGAATTGCTTGTCTTTCCCTTGATATGAGCTACTCCTTACATTTATCCTATTCCTCTGAAAGAGAGGAATTCAGGGAACAAATAGTGTGATGCTGATGTTAAGCAAGAAGTGACCTGTCTGTGCAGCAACAGCTTCTGCAGATACTGAACTAAAGTCCTGTGCATTTTTAGGTTAATGCTGATGAACAAGAAAAGTGTAGGAGTGGAACAAAACAAAAAGCCAGAAAAAGCTGATTTCTCAAACACAGATTTCTGGCAATGACTGATACGCTGTTTTAAAACATATCTGAAGAGACAACTGTTTGCAACTCTTTTAAGGAATAGGAAAAAAAAAAAAAGTAGCCACCAAGAAAACCTCCATGTAAATTGAAAAGCAGTCTACACGGGGGAAAAATAATCTGACCGAAAACTAAAGGAAAGTAAATCTTCCCGTAGTAAAGGCCTATGAATTCAGAGGTGGACAGCAGTCTTGAGTAAAGAATACCGACATTTTAAGTGAAACATTTGCTGGCAAAGTGGCCGTCGAAAGTGGTTATTGAACGTCTTGTGAGAGAGCAAATTGCAGACTAGAGGTCTTTCTTATATTTTGTAGCAAAGCCAACTTCCATTGATACCACCTCGATGTCAGCCCCTTTCTGCAGCCATTTGTAAAAAGGCTTGTGATGTGAGATTGACGACTTAAATACTTCATCAATCAATGCTTTAGCCAATGTGTTGTTCAGTGATTGGTGGAAAATTCAAGTAATCCATCTTACCCCATCACCCTTGTTCTTTATTCTCTTCAGGTATTTTCATTTTTCCCCCCCTCTCTTTATTTGTTCACTTTCACTACAATCTGAAAGAGAAGCTGGGCTGGGAGGAAAGGGCCTGCTGCTATCTTTGAAAACCTAATCATTGCAGCGAAACTCTCCAGTGCAAAGTGCTACTGAATTAACTGAACTTTTAATGATCCTAGAGGTGGTCCTCGTGCATATGGACTAGCAAAGCGCAGGGTCAGGCTGCAATTTGTGCCATTCTGTCAAATTAAATATGTCAAACATCCTGAATCATTTATATAATCAACAATAAGGCGCTTATTTCTGCTGAATTAATCTGCTAAGTAGCTTTAAGGAAAGAAATAGGTATGACACAAAGCTAAACAGCGAGTGTAAAGAAACAAAAAAGGGTTTAGGTTATTCATTTTGGCATAATGGAAGGACATCCTTTGCTCAGAGAGAGAATATCCTTTGCTTGTGAGTGAATATTTATGTTGATATCTGGTACTCCTAATTTTAATCTCAATAAGGATTTAAAATCTTAACCGCCTACTTGAAATTTTAGTATAGAATATACAGCCACAGCAGAGGCTTTATAGTAATCTAGATGAATAGGCTTTGTTCACCTAGATTTTGCTTTTGCATCTAAGAAAAAAAAATTCTAACACAAAGGAGCAGCTTATTTTTTATACATATGCAATGTTTTTCTTAATGCATTATTATTACATGTATGTTTACAAAATTGCAAATAAATACTGGTCCAGAGGTATATGTCTTTAAAGACTTGAGGTCCCAAAACATTTATGTATCCACTTACCTTAGGCAGGTGTGCAGATAATTTCTGTTTGTTGGATCTAATAAGCGTATTGGCTTTCTGTGCTTGTTTTTGGAAGAGATAGAAACTAGAGTTATCTTTAGGACAGTCCTGCCATAAAATTTTTGATTTGTAGTGAACAGAGTTTATGAATATTTTGTAAAACATATACCTGTCTGAAAATATATGAAAAGTGGCAGATGTCTCAAAACCTGCTATTTCAGTGGGAAATTCTAGCATGCATTTTTAAATGAGTTTTCACTGTACATTTATTCAGATACTACTGAGCTAGATGAAAGAAGAGAGTCATAAGCTTCTAAAATTGGTGTCTGATTTATTTTGAGCTTCATGCATATTTTTTTGTTGAGCATTATCTTAAGCACATCCGTTTGAATCAGGGCTGTAGTGGAAAAGGAGAGAGCAAGAGTCTAAACTACATTGGCTACTGCAGAGGGAACCCACTCATTCCTCATTATGCAGTTTCTCAAATCAACATAAGGAAGTAAAGTAAAGTGAATTTTGTGATACTATTTCTTTCATTTCTATTAGTTTATTTATTTTCACTTCCAGGAATTTGTGTTGCCAAGACATTTGGGTATATCAGTTTGGGATATTCTTGGTCTGCAATATCCCAGATAGAGGCAACAATCTGGACAAAATACTCTTAATGTTTGCGTAACAGAAAAAAAAAAAATAGTGAGACGATAACTTAGGCCTAGATTATGACCACGTTTATATCATGATTTTGTTAGTTTTACACAAGACAGACCAAAGTCTGTAAAACAGATTCAAGATAGTTCTGCCTACAGTGTACATAACAGAATTAAGAAAAATAAAAGAGACAAGGAGGGAGAGGGAGAGAGAGAGAGGGAGAACTAATAAAGAACTAAGAACTACAAAAGATCGTGAGAACTAACAGAAAAATCTTCTATCCAGGTCCATATTAAAACGCTGTACACACTCTTTATTCAGCAAGACATTATTGCATTATTAAGCAACCCCATCTGAAAAAGATATTTGTGTTGGAATGTCAAATTAATTAAAAAAAGTTCAAAACAAAATAATAAGAATTTTCATTACTTGCCTCTACCAATTATCAGGACATTAACAAAATTTGTGCCAGGAGGCCAGTGACTACTCTTACATAAATTTTACCTTTTATTTCAAAGCTTCTGATGCAGTGTTTTGCTAAGTTGATATTTAAGGGACATTTGATACTCTTTCACCTGAATAAAAGCAGATTTCTTTGTGTGCATTTGTGTGTTCATAAATGAGCTGCTCAGTGAATCATTCCTGTCATTAGAAGGTAGATAAACTGCAGGGAGGGAACAAAGTCATCATTTCTACCTCTGTGAAAATGATGGGGGTTTTTTAATTATTAAAATGCAATTATTTCCATTATTGATGAGCGTGATACCCAGGACAGCATCAATACAAACTGTCCAGGACACACACTCACTTGGATCTCAGGCTGGTCTGGCTGCAATAGAGTATTGATGCCAGTGTTTGTTTCACTTCTAATTCACATAATGGATGAGGACTTAAATACAATCCATGGCAAATTAGTACCTAGGAGATTGGGTTTATTTATTTATTTATTTAATGTGTTTATTTTTGTTACATGTGAGCCCTTCAATGATACCAAAGTAGTAGACCTTCTGTATTAAGGCAATTGAAGAGCACTAGAATTTGAAACATAAAAGCTGATTAATATTTGAGGTATCTTATCCAGGCTGTAAGAAACGAGTCACCAGCACAGGTGTCAGGTTGCTTTCTAGCCCCTGCACACTGCACATTGCTTTAATTTTTCTCTGTAATATATGTACACATACATATTTTCATGCATTGCCTTCATTCATATGTACATTTGAATAAAAAAGAAAAAGGCAATTATTTTCATCTTCCATAAGTCGCTGCTTTGCTGCTTGTTTCATATAGCCACTGAGAGACAGACATTCCTCATACTTTGGCTTTGGGAATGGGTATGTCCATTCTTTTGGACCTGGACCATGAAGAGAGGTGGCTCTTAAAATGATCAAGGCTGAAGAAGCTGGCTCCTTCCTGTATGGTCATAGGTGGGGCAGAAAGGATGATGATATCCTCTGCTGCCTCTCTCCACTGGGTCAGTACCTTCTCAGAGCTTGCTCCTTCCCTGCTGTTCCCTGCTTAAACATTAACTGTTTGAAATTAAATGCCCATAAATGTGATTTATTCCCCAGGTCCACAGCAGTTTGTGGATATGCAAGTGCCTCCTATGTTTGGATGTTCTTCTGAAACCATCTGCGCCCTGTTCAGCAGTGATCCAGGTGAAAAGCATGCAGGAACCCTGACCTGAGACTCATGGGCCTGCCCTGGGATGGGGGAGACGTGAGGGTACCATGGTTTCCAGGCTTCATTGCTTCATTTCCATGGGAATCAAACCTGGGCTTTTAGAACAACAAAAAGACTGATCCAAACTCCCATTCCAAAGTCACTGTGAGCCCCAGACACCCTCATTTTGTGACAAAATGCTAGGTAGTGACTCATACAATACTTCAGTACAGCCATACCTACTCTTACCAAAAGGAAACTAAAGAGGCATCTTTCAGTAAAACGAAGTCCATTTTTCCTCTATCTATACACAAGTCTAATATAGGTCCTACTTTTCCTGATTTCTGGTAAAGGTTGAAAGCACCACCTGTACAAAAGCAATGACAAAGGCTGTGTTTGACCAAAACCCTGAGCTAGGCAGGTTTTCTTATAGACAGGGGATTTGGTTAAATGCATGAAAGCAACTGTGGAAAACAACCAATACAATACTGTATATCAAGAGTAATTAAAAACCTTCATTAAAAATGTGACAACCAAATCATTTTATATTAGACAGAGAAACCACTATCGACATTTGAAAATAATGAATAAACAGAATGTCAATTCACTAACATTTGCTATTTAGACTTTGATGCATACTCTTAGCTCTAAAATCTGCTCCTGGATACACACAGGAAACTCCTATTGAAGTCAGTTGGAGTTGTTTATGTGTAGTTGGCAGCAAATTTTGGCCCTCAGACATTTTTTGTGTTCATTTAAGAGAGTACAGGCTAGCATAACCCTCAGTTTAACCCTCTGTTTGAAGGCACTGCTCCCACTGGATCCAAATGTCAGGCTATGGACACTTGCTTAGTATAGATCAGACTAATTCCTCTGCAGCTTTGGCAAAAGTCACAATGCTGGATTTACTGGCATAGGAGCTGACCACTGATATAGACAATAAGCTAGAGTGGGTCAAACATTTCCTCTGTTATTGCAAAATCTGATCTCTAGCAGTGACCAATAGACTATATAACTGTTATGGCAGCCTTTAAGGTCCCCTGTCCATGATGTATGGTGTTGTAATGGACACAGCAGAGACATGCCACCTCACTGATGACACCCTGGCTGAGAGTTAGCTAACAAGCAGTGGCAGTGCCTGCAGATTAGAAAGACTCTGCTATTACTGTAATGATCAAAATAATGCAGTGTGTAAAAATGGAGTTGCAGTCCCACATTTACATGGCAGCAAAAAGGACAGCAGGTTGTGTTTAGTTCGGCCTTTTCTCTGTGCTCATCTCACTTCAAATGGTGCTTTTTTTTCTGCCTTCAGTCAGCAAGCATTTAAGTATATTTAGTGCACAGGTTTTCCTTTACACCTCTCCCTGCCACATTTCCAACAAACACTGGCATGCTGTACTTGGCACAGTGAGAGGCTCAGGAACTCGCCAGACAGTTTTGTGCACAATCAGCAAACATCACTTTTCCTTATGAAGCAATAGGGATTTTCCCAGTCAGAAAACCCACAGGCATTTTTATTTTTTTTTCTGTGCTTGGAAGCCTTAGTTTACCTAAGCCTCCCAAGTCTGATATTTGATGTTGATGAGCCATAACTGGTGTAAGCATACGTATGTCCATGGCTCATGGTTTGCCTGAACATCACTACAGTACAAAGTGATACAGTACTTGCAGCACTTTGGATATAAGAGGTCTTAAAAGAAAGTGAGGGCTGCTTCATGTTTTCTTCTCTAGCAACCTCCTGAGTGCTTTTCCTTCTTCAGTTACAGTCTAAGGTTTTACACATGCAAGCAAATAACGAATTATTCACCAAAGCCAGTGTTGCAATTGTAGTAATAGGGGTTAATACCATTTTATAAATATGCTTTTTCTTTAACCATATTTTTAGACACAAGAAAGAACTCTTTTTCTCTCTATGGGAGATCTTAAATATTAAGATTTTCTTTTAAATAATTTTTTGATGTAAAATTGCATCATTTTCATGGCAATACTTCCACTGCTGTTAATTGCTATACACTTAAGGCAACTCCCAAAATACAATTTAAATGCAAATTTTTAATGTCATAATCTAATTTTTCATTCTTCTTTCATTCCACCAAAAAAAAAAAAATAGAAAGTAATAAATATTAGCTAGTAATAATTTTGCTATTAGATTTAACAGTTAAATTTACAGTTTAAAAAAAATTTTTATGACATCCAACTGTACCAAGGTGAAAGGTCTACTGGTAAAACAACAATTTCAGTGCTGCATTTACAGTCAAAAACATTTTTTTTGTCACTCCTCAATTGACAAATTTCAACTGCTCTGTATTGTTAAAAACAATTTCTAAAATTACACAGTGAGAACATAACAGTCTCTGTCACTGTGTAATTAAGTCACTGGAACTATTTGCTATATATAGAAATACTGTATTATAAAGTGTTAGTTACTGTTAAAAAAATACCAATTACATTTATAGTGAAAACCATTAAACTGATTTATTGCAAAACAGTTAATTCACTGTGTTTGTGCATAAAACTGCTAGTAATGTGACACAAAATGTAGTTTCCATTTTGAACTCTGCAAACTTAGGAAAATTATAAGCAGGAAGATACAATAAAGCTAATGAACATCTGAAAAGCTTATATTCAATAAATTGCTTTACACTTAGAAAATACTTCTGCTGGAGAGACAGTTCACTGGTTTCCATCACAGTGCAATTCTTCGGTGTAATGAGAAATTTTGAAAAGAATTAAGAAGAGTCCAATTCTTCCTGCAAGGGTCCAGCTCAATTATGGGCTGAAATAAATCTTTATTTTCAACTTAGTTTCAAGTGTATCCCAGTGCTTTGCTAACCTTGGCCTCCTAAGTGTGGAACACAGGTGGTGTGTATCAGTGTTAGATACAGTCACCTTCAGCATATTTTAATTTTTGTCATGTCTTCTTTCATAGCTAATAATTAATGATAATTTCTTGATTAACATTTATTCTGAAGTTTTGATGTCAATATTAAGCATGTAGATGTTATTTCAAGGTTCAGTATAAATGTAAAATAATTATTTTCCATTTTATCTATTGTTACATTATAGACTATATAGTCACATTATACACTATAATAACCAAATAGATATTTACCAGCTTGTCTACACTGCATGTGCAGAAACTAAGCATATAAATTTTGCTCATGGAACAATGAATTTAAGTATAGTCAAAATAAAACCATAGCAAAGCAAACTAAATACATACATCCCTTCATTTTAAGTATTGTGATTTCTTTTAACAGCTTTTTGGATTTTTTTTTACTTAGAGGGAGAGATTGCTAAACCTTGTTGCAATCAAGCCCTCATTACATTCAAGGGGAAAGATTACTTTATTTTAGCTTTACCTAGAGTGATTTGAAATCATTATGTTCCTGAAATGCACCATTTGGTAGCTGTTCTAATAATATTTAAAGCATTGGTGGATATAGTAAAAAAAAAGATATGGGAATCCGTGTCTGAATATAGATTTTTTATTAATAGACATTATTCCCATTGCTTACAGTGATGGCTTCTTGCTTTCTTACTAGTTAGAAAAAGAATCTCCCCCTTCTCTAATAAGAATATAGTAGGACTTCAGTATTTGCACTACATCTTGATATTTAGATGACAGAATAATGTTCAAGAATAAATACTTTCCTGACTTAATACCAATGTTGAGAAAAAATAATGAAGCATTACCACTACGCTCGCTTTCTAATTTAAAAGGACACTTCAATTTTTGATGCATTTGCTTTACAAACTTGAACTTCCAGAAGACAACCAAGAAATTTGCTGAATAAAACCCTTCCCACTAATCCAAATAATTCACCAGAATGAGGAAAAAACCTCAATTATTTACCTGTTTCCCTTTTAATTTCTGATTTGGCATTGTATTTCCTTTATAACACTGGATACCAAGTAATAAAAAACCAATTAAAGACCAGCCCATAAGTGCAACTTTTGAATCATTGGTATAAACAGCATGAAGAAGGAACTAAAAACAAAAGCGGTGATTTAATCCCGCACTTGCAACGTACATCACAAACTGTTGAGTGCAGGGCACAGACATGCTGAGAGTTATCATCTCCTTCTCAAACAGCAAAGGCATAGACCCCCACTGCCTGGGGTGCTGCCGTCCTACAGGCGAATTGAGACTAAGGTGAGTGATTCATTTGGAATCCAGATATTTCTCAACAAAACCTTCAATACTCTGGGACAGAAAGGGTAATTACGAGGAGAGTGATAGGGGCTAACAAGGCCAATACTGAAGCTCATTTCCTTTGGCAATCTCCAGTTTTCAAAACGATTGCCCTAACTAAGGAAAAACAGGTTGTGGTTGACTTTTTGTTATCAGCCATTTCCTTTAAAATATGAGATAGGTTATATATACTATGTTTTGTGTATCAGGATCATTAATTCAACCAAGCTGGTTTAAAGTGTCTGTACTAAAATGGAAATAAAGACATCACATTCAGAAGGAGATAAAAACTCAAAGACAATGCAAATTATTACTTTCAGTCAAAATTTGGAATGAATTTTACTAGCTCTGGAATGGTGCAACATTCTGATTTTTAATTAAAATGAAATCAAGTAATTTCACTTACTTTAAAACCGAGACTGGCAGTAATATAACAAGAGTGTCAAGAGTTTATGTTGGCCTCGGCTTAAATCATGCCTGTTTTAATGCAATGCTTGAGACATGATCAATTGGCTTATGTAATTCAACTGTTGCAGGCATCAGATTGCAGCTCAATGAGCACCACACAATCACCTGTTTCTCATACATTTTCTAGGTACAAACCGTAATTTCACAAATATTTTTATATTTAGTAAAAGAGGAAGCAGGCCCCTGATATTTCACTTTATTGGAAATATATTTTTCATTATGTGGGTTGGTCTCTGGATTAAATGGTGCGTGCAGTGTCAATAATATAAGCAAAAATCAGTGTCTCTAACTATCTAAAGTATGGAAAGGGTTACATTTCAGCAAGTTTTATAATATTAATTAATGAGCCTTTTCATGCTTTCTTAACTCTTATTTTACGATAAAGTTTTAAACTAGAAATCACTGTGACAAGTTAATGACCTCGAGTTTAATGTTTAAACTGGGACGTTACTTAGGTCACAGCGTGAATGAAAACAAAAATCTTTTTATAAACTTCCTCCCTTTTGGTGCATGCAGCCTTTCCCATTCTGTGCCTCCATGGGTGTCAGCTGGTCCTTGGCAGGAGAAGACATGTTCTTGCATTCTCGGACTCTGTGGTCATCACCTATAGTGAGCTGAGCAGTTAACACAGCACAGCAGCATTGAGCTCTTCACTGGTCACCCGGATTTGTTGATATCCTACCCCGATGGGCTTGTGATTCCAGTCATCAGTTTTATAGTAAAAAATGGAATTCTTTCAGGCACTATAAATGCCAGCTCTAACAGAAGCACAAGAGCTTCAAAGTGGATCAAAGCTAACTTTTCTGGCTCCTGGTCTTGCTCACAAAATTCCTGATTTGTGTATGTGTGAATGAGCAAAAAACTGGAAGACACAAGACTGAAAAAAAATCTAAACCTAACCTTTTAGTTTCAGTGAGGGGAGAAAAAAAAGGTGGCTGAAAAGCTAAGGTCTATCCCATGATGACCAATAATTCAGCATTCCAGAGTCCTACGAGTTCAGGGATTTTTACCCACATGTATAGTATTCTTTTGGATATAGTTTTTAAAATGGTAATTTAGATGAAATTGGGAAATTTTTCTCTTCCCAATATATCTGAATTCTCCAAGAATGCTGTAGGTTCAAAGTGAGATTGTTCACCAGTACTTTTCTTTTCTTTTT
>VWZU01001943.1:634421-659954 GCA_013397095.1 Sterrhoptilus dennistouni
TATTATTAAGTTGGAGCATCAGTGACACAGTATCCTCTTCAGATACTAGTGTGTTTATTAGCTTTGACTCATGCTGCTGTGCCTTGGATGATATCTCCCTGTGCTCTCTGAACTGCAGCTGTTAGCTGCTGGCCCCTGGGAGAGAATGCCTGGTAGTCCATGGGGCAGCCCTGAAGCCCTGCACATCTCCTCTCACTGAATCCGTGTGAATGGAGGATGTAGTGAAAGGGGTCTGCACAGCATCACATCTGAGAAATGACCTCCTCCCATGCTTTCTGAGCCTGAGTCAGATGAGGGGGATGTTCCAATCACACTGATTTCTACACCCATGATGACTGGCTCCTTTTTGATCTCTGCGCATTTTACTTGCAATCAAATGTCACATAATATTAACAGACTTAATTAACTGAGGAGGTGAACTTACTCTCATTCCAGTCAAGAGGAATTTGGCTTTGAGTGAAAAGGGAGGGGATAAGATGAGGTAGGGTCAGAGGTCACCCCGTTTAAGGAAATTTATCTAGGTTCACTTTAAAACCCACATAAATCTTTCTCTTTTCACTTTGGGGATAGACAGCTAGAGGAAGTAAAAAACATGGCAAAAGATTTGCAGACAGCTTGTCATTTGGAGGCAAAGGTAAAAGGAGCAGAAGCCCCCCCACTGTGAGATTTTTCCCATTTCCATCACTTTCTGTTTTTCTGTTCCCCAGTAAGGTGCAGAAGGGGAGAAAAAGCAGCCTGTGTTCACATAACTAGTGCAAACTTGCAAAGTTGAGGAATGTCCAACAGACAATAAGGACCCTATTGACAAGTGTATCATAGTCACACTGTGGGATACTCATCACACAGCAAACAGCCAAGTGGCTGCAGTTCCTGTGCCAGGTGCCCATCACAAGGGCACAACTGCATTTCAGATAGGTTATCATGGCACACATATCCCAACTGCTTCTGCCCAGGGGGACCTAGTATCTGTATCTCCACCCCCATCATGTGGATGGAAGCACAGCTGCCTTGCAATGGGGAAACCCACCACCTTTTTCTGTGACATATGCACATTTGGCCAAAGGTGGGGGAAGACCACACATCCTAAAGGGTAGAGTATGGAATGATCTTCTGAAAATTATGTCTAGCACAGAACCCATTCCATCATAATGCCTGATGGGCTTTTGAAGAAACTCAGGAGTACATAGAGCATGCTGCAATCTGCATCCAGCCCGCAGACTCAGCATGAACGCTCTTGGAGTACTTTAATCAGATATAATGTTAGGAGGGAAAAAAACCCAAACAACTAAGAATTGATATCCTGTAACAGAAAGGATGAAAGACCAATGAAAAACTTGCCTGTTTTAAACCAATCTACTAACACAGCTCAGGATTGTCTAGTTTATACCCAAAGGGAGTAAAAAGGGGGATGCTTTCATTTATTCTCTCATACTCCCTGCATCTTCCAGAGGATGCACAGTTTATGGAGGGCAACCTTATAATTTATATTATAATACATTGTTTATTATTTACATAATAATACTATTTTAATAATAAGAATATTACTATCCCATTCCTCAAAACATACATCATATTTTGTTCTCACAAGTACCAGCTTTCCAATGATAGAAAGCCAAAACACTGCAGCAGGAAAGATAAAACCTATGATGTGAATGCAGAGGCACTTAGCCTATTGAACACTTATAAGTATTTGGCATACTTTTAGTAGAATCCTTTGGTATACTATTCACAGAAAAAAACCCCAGAAACTTGAGAGATGAAATTTAAAAATTATGTGAAAAAGACCTGATTTGTCACTCCAGCCTGATTTCTGAATGCTGTTTAATTTACAACTATTTAGTGATATATTTAATACTATGGCTAAAATAATAATATGGAAAATCTACAGAAGATTAAAGTAAATTTTTCTTGTAGATATCCATGGATAACCTCATTATGAAACAGCAAGAGAGTGTCATTTACTATGAAAATAATACTATGGTGATAAGACTACTATAACTTTTTTGCTTTGATTTTGGCTTTAGAACTTGACTAAAGACGCAATCTCTTTTCTGAAACAGACACCCATTTGCACCAAGTGTATTTATGTCCATGAGCATTTGGCAGTGCTAGTGGTCAAGGAGCTGTGGAAACTGCTGCTGTCTGTGAATTTTTTCCTCAGAATTTCTTGTCACTTAAAAAAGTTTCAGCCTTGTCACATGTTTTCAAGGCCACTGCAGGACAGCATCAGTATGTACTTCTGAAGTCTGCCACGGAAAGATGCTGATTACTGTAAAAGGGAAATGTTTTCTTGGTATGGGAGTGATGTGGAGGGGAGAGGGAGCTAAGGGTCGTGGCTTAGCACTAAAATGGCTGCCAGGCTTACAATGGCAAGTACTGAGGAGCTCCTGGGTATGATCACATAGGCTTTTCTTTTTCTGACAGGATGTCTATGATGAAATTACACTTTCATTGACACTAGCTTTTATTGGAACTGGAATTTTTCCTCCTTCTGATTTAACTAGTAAACTTGCTGCTAACAATCACTTACTTTTTTTAAAGGAAAGAAAAAGTAATCTAAAGGTAAAATCTCTTTAACCAGGGAGAGTGAGTTGTTCATGCACTGTTTCTCCACTCTTCTTGTAGTAACAAGAAAAGACCAAACCCAAATAAAAGAAGGAAATGCTTAGTCCTCCTTCCACATTTAAAACATACAATTCTTTTGTATTGTGGGAAGAAAATACTATATTTTGTCAATAAGAAGATATAAAGGAAAATAACCAATTATTATACTATTTATATTTATTGTGGTAGATTCAGCTCTGAGCCAGAAGCAACACATTCCAAAATATCAACTGCTGCACCAATGAAGGTCTAGCGGCACTCAAAATGCTAAGAAAAAGCAACACTTACTTGCTCATCAAAATTTGGGCCTTCCATCTTACAGACTGCTTGAGTCGCAATATAAGGTAGAACCAAAAGTATGTATTCTACTACCATCTACATGAGCTGTTAAAATGGGTGAAGCTGGGTTTATCTTCTCCATGACTCAGCCCTGATAGCTCCCTCAGTTATGACTCAGCAGCCACCCTGGGGCTGGGAGGGGACATCTCCACTAATGGGCCGTAGAGGTCACCCACAGAATTGCATCATCCCATTGTGAGATGCCCCACCCTGGGGGAGGAGCCAAACATGCCTACCTGTATATAATCTGAGGCTTGAAACATCATGAGAGGACCACCACTGGATTCCCACAGGACAGGAGCTCTCAGTAATCACCGCTGGACCTCCAGAGAGGGATTAAACCCTTCTGCAGGATCACAGCTTTGACAGAACCACATCTATCACTCCAACAGGATTGCAGCCACAATTTTATTTGACTACTGCCACCATCCTGACCAACAGGGTGCCTGTTGTATCCTGACTTTGTTGGTTTTAGCCAGTGCTTCTGTACTATTGCCTTAATTTGAATTTTCCTATTAAATTGTAGTTCTGACTTGGAATCTCTTGCAAAATATTTGTGTGTAGTTAATTCCTCATGCTGGTTTGCCTTCAAACCAGTATGCAGACGTACCAACTGGAGCTGAAATTCGGAAAACCAATCCTTTTGCAGACCTGAGAGGAGGAAAGAATCAGCAGTGCAAAGGGAGCACCACAGCACTGACAAGAAATCCTCAAGGTTGGCAACTTCACTTTTTACTTCTTTGAAAAAATTTGTGTTATGTGTTTTGAACTTTCCTACTTGCTGATGTAGGGCCCACTGCCATCACAGAAATACAAGAAAAATTACACTAAAACTGGCAGGAGGGTGCTTTGGAGGTAGCTACCAGTTTTTCATAGAAATGGTCCTGTTTCTCCTCAGCTGAGACTCAGTTCTAACCCATACATACGTGGTAGGAGCATATGGCAGAAACTTTTCAGGTTAAGTGGGCCAGAACCATAAATGGGGAACAGAAAAAGGAAAGACTGTCTCTCTCACCTTGCATGAACAACGGCACTTTTATCATTTTCCCTGTGCCCTAAATAGAGTGGATTCAGTAGCTTTGAATTCATGACGTTGCTTCTCACACCAATCTCCAGCTCATAACAAGCTAGTAGCTTAGCAGTCTTTTTTTTTTTTTTTTTTTTTTTTTTTTTTTTTTTTTTTTTTTTTTTTTTTAAATTGGCTAGGAAGGCAGGCAAGCTTTACAACCAAAACAATCAATTTCAAGCTGCCGAACCCAATCAGGCCGATTTGAGAGTGACCCTTTAAATTGAGTGTGAAATTGGGAGATGGAGCTCCCCTTTCCTACTCCAGAGCTGGTGGAGAAACCATCACTTCCTTTTGTAAGTGGGTGCATTAATAGTTGTGCTGTTCTTGCAGACATTATGTGCTAACAAAACTATGTGTGCCTGGTTCTGTAGCAGGTTACAGGGGAAAAACAAAGAGAAGGCCATCTGGCTCCACCAGTTTGTATGTATAATGTCCAGATACTAATGCTTAATGCACTTGTAAACCTAAGTTGTGTCTCTCTCTCGGGGTCTGATTTTAATTTGGGTAATATTCCCGTTAATAATAACATCTAATTACAACATCCATTAAAAGTTAGTAACATTAATTTAACAGGGAGAAAATCTAATAGAGTTCTTAGAGCAGTATTGGCATTTTTCCATTAAATTAATGTTACAAACTTTTAAAAGGATGTCTTAAATAGGCATCGTTAGTGGTGGGAATATTAAACAAATTAAACTCAGGCCTTTAATATGAGGTGGGAGCCTATTTATGAATCCAAGCAAAGGTGTCTGCTATGCCTTTCAACCCATTTAAAATGTTCAACAGGAAGCATAAGGCTGTGCAAAATTTGCAGTACCTAAGTTTCCTTCTAGTAAAGGCTCAAATGAATGACTTTTTTTTTTACAGTATCTCTTTGGCTGGCCGTGTGGTCCACACATTCCTTGCTTGGCTGCTGCTGTTCTTTCTTTCCAACAATGATGTTCTGGCCTATTAATTTCCCTCCTTCTGGTTATTTTGGTTTGTTTGTTTGCTTGGTTTGTTTGCTTGTTCAAAGAAGGTGATCATGAAACCAAAGGATGACCAGTTCTCCTGCTACTTAGGCAGAGGCCTTGGTAGTTTTGAAAGAGACTCACGTATTTGTCTAAAAAGGAAAAATTGTATCAGAAATGTATAGGTTTTGAAAGGCATGTTTTTTGTCTAAATCCATACCTCATCTGCGGTAGGCAGCACCTCCAGTTTAAACATGAGCCTGCTCAGATGGTCGAACCAAACTGCTAAGGGATTAATTTTTTTAAGATGATTCTTAGTTTTCAGGCTGACTAGGGACAGAACTTTTTATAAGGCAAACATTGGATTAGACAGATTATATTCCCCTTGGGGGAAGGACAAAAGGAAGAGGTACGTGTGAGAGAAGTTAGTCAGATGCTTAATGTAATACTGGAAGAGGATCAGAAAGGCACTGGCCTCATTTTGTGCCCCATGTACAACACAAGCTTCTAGCACAGTCTGTTGTTAATGCTTCAATAATACAACAAAATTTAATAAAGCAGCAGTGACAGCAAAACCAGCAGAGCAGTGCAGTGTGGTCAGACTCAGCAGGCTTTAATAATGCATGGCTTCAAATTTTCAGCTGGCACTTTGCTGTTTCAAGACTTTCCAAGCAGACATCAGCAAACACACCGAATTCAGACTACCTGGAATAGATACCAGGATGGGATCTAGATATGAGCAGTTTGTGTTTGACGTCTCTGGACTTGTGCAGTCCTTCTGACTACACACTGTTAAAACTTATTAAATCCCTTTTCAGAAGGGTCTGATCTAATGTAAACACTGAAATAGGAATGCATTCAAGCTTACAAATCCCCACAATTCATTGTATCATTCATTAGGCAAAATGCTAAATTGGTGAAATTTTTTTGTTTACTTGGCTATATGAACACCCTTCTCCTACTTGTGTTTGCCTGCTTCACCAGATTTCAGCCTGTGATGCCCAGCTTGGCCCAGTTTTGCTGGGCAAACCCTATAGGCTCCTTCTGTCTCTGTCTGGGCAACAGAACCATTTTCCCACAGTACAATGTGCAACTAATGAAGTAGTGAAAGAACCATAGGTTAACAAACAGCTTATAATCTTGCTGAAAAATGCATGCTGGGTGGCCCTGTGATAAAAAAGCTACCCTGGCTAGCTCTTAGCCCTTTCTAACCTGGTGTGGGCAGCATGGCAGGATCCTTTCCCAGAGTTGGACTGTGCAGACCCCAGCGGCAGGATGTGAGCCTCCTTGCACCAAAATCAGATTTAAGGGCTCATTATCACTACTATACTTAATCACATATCTGAATTTTAGTCTTTTTCAGTCCCAGGGTGATCTGCACACACACAGGGTTGGCACACAGTTTTCCAGCTCACAAGTAGTTCTTGCCTGGAAACTCAGTCCTTATGAAGCAGAGGCAGTTTTTCATTATCACTCTGAGTGCGTTTTGCTTGTGAATTCCAGCAATAAAACATAAAAAAATTCCCAAGACAACGACAGCCTCAAACCCTCTTGACTTCAGGGTTTATTGCAATAAATAATGGTGATGGGAGAGTGGACTGCAATTTGAGTGGCCATTTCTGTGAGTCAAGTTGTTCATGTCTCAGACAGCAACAACATTTTGACTACTTATAAATAAAAATAATGTAAAAAAAGAATAGAAAAAAATATTATTGCTTTATTATTTGATTATTAGCTATCTTTTATTTTTATACTATTATTTATGAAGTACTAAAATGCTATTTTCATGCTGGAATATGGCAGCTAGAAAAATGTAGGAAAAAAATAGAAATAAAATCATGTTTTGATTCCGGGTGGCAAATTGAATGACACATTATAACAAACACGCTTGGTGTTTTTTTGTTTGGTCTGGTTTCTTGGTTGTTTTTGTTGATTTGTTTTTTGGGGTATTTTTAATGCTTGGGTATCTATTTAGCTACACTTCTGAGCTCAGATAAGAAAAGAGATTTTACATTACCCAAATCTAAAATACTCCAGCATCCAAGTGATCCAAGTAGTTCAGTGATACTGTTTGAAAGAAGAAAAAGGTCTAGTATGCCATTAAGCAGATTGGTTTTCCTCTTTTGTTCTACAAGAAGCTGTTAGTTGGGAAAATATACAGCTATTTGTATCATCCTACAGCCAGTAGTGTAAGATGCAATAATATAGTGTAAATTTATAACCAATGCAGACTTACAAGCAGACTGTAGAGATGTATCTTTCCTAAAGCAATTAGATTATTATTGTAGTGGTATCAGGATAAATTCAATTAAAATGTTAAGGTTGGTATTTTAAACAAGGATATTTTGCTTTCTCCTGGTATTTCTCAATATATTTTAGTTAGAATATATTAGTTAAACTAAATCATTAGATGATTTTATGCTAGCAATTTTAAATATTCAAGACTTTACAAAAAGCATGTCGAGCCATTGTAAGGGCTGTTGTTTACTTTTACACTTTCCTCTGTTATTCAGACACTAACTAAAAATGATTCAGCAAAGCATAGGTTTATGTGCAGGTTTACATACCTTCACATATAGAGTCAACATGCCCATGAAACATAAAAAATATAGAATAAAATCCTTAAGAGCAATCAGTAAACAACCAGCTATACTGTCCTCCCTAACAGAGGTTTTTCACAATGAAGTAGAGGCATTCTTACGGCCTCCACAACAGGGATTGGTTCAATCAATAGGGATAAGCTACTGTTAATTAGTCTGATCTACTTTAATAACTTTATTCAGAAGGAAGGATGGGGGGAGGCTAGGGGAAACTTCCCTGCTGTCAGTACTATGCCCCGTAGAGGGGCCTTATATCAGCAATTCAGTGGGAGGAAGTCATGTGGAAGCATTTCAGTATTGTTCCCATGAGCATTCATCTCCTAATTTGCATTAAACCAGTAGGCAGTCGACACTGGTTTGGGTCCATACCTGTAAATCTATTATGAGATGAAAGTATTTAAGTGTGGCTCTCAGACAAACTTGCTTCCTCCTCAGGTTGAACAAAAGCAGCAATCTTTAATGCAAATAAGATTAGCTGTAGCGTTTGGGAGGGGGAGGGGGGGATGCTCTTGGTGTATTTTTGTTTTTAAACTGGAAATTCGTTTTGTGTGAAATTCTCCATATACCTTTGGTGTTTACCTAAACACTTCAGTCACCCCCGACCCTTTTGCCAAAAGAAGCCCCAAAACCACTCAATCTCCCTCCACTGCACACACCTCACACCACCACTACATGTAACCCCTGACCTGCAGTAAAGCAGCATTCCCTCAAGCATTTCCATTGAAGGGGCAAATTTTCTATTTCTGTAACTCTGTGCCCTACTGATTTCTAGAGGATTAACTCTCACTTGATGTGCAGTGCTGGCCCAAAGTTCCTGTTAGGGAAGTGTTTAATTTTCACAGCCAGATTTATCCCTGTATATTTCTCAGAAAGGAATCAGACTGACCAAATGAATTATCTTGTTCTCTCTGTTTCTTGTGGTGCTATCTCCATATGTGTTTGTGCATTTTCTATCTCTCCATCTATCTATAATTATACAACTAGAGCTTGGCTTGGAGGGCAATAGCAGTAAACTATTGTTCAAAGGAGATTGCAAATTGCTTGGAGCAGGGAACTGTCTTCTTAATTAGTCTGGAAAACATCACGCACACTTATAGCACTATAGGAATAATAAATAATAATAAAAATAGTTCCTGAATGTGGGTTCATGTTGCCCAAAGGCAAAGGCTGGGCAGCTGTTGAAAAGATGATAGTTCCCAGCAATAAATATGGGTGGAATAAGCATCAGCTCCAGGAAGGATCTTGTCAAGCTGCAGATTCCTTCCCAACCTGATACCTGACACTGCATCTACTGCAGGTATATTCACTGGAGATATTTTCTCTGATAGTGTATAAAGTTCACTCTGCTTTTAAATGACAAGGTAAAAAGAGAGAAATAGTAAGGTAACTTCTCAGGGTGAGTTGAGCAGCCTGCTTCGGAAGTGTCCTTGCTCTGACCTTTACAGGCTTTTTTTTTTCAAGGTAGAAAGTGTGTAAAGACAATCCAGCAAGACTGCTCTTCAAGCCCAGCAATACAGTGACAGCCTTTGGAAACAGCTGTGCAAGGAGACTGACAGATTCATCAGGTACAGTGTGGCTCTGCTGCAGGTCTGCCTCACTGAAATGGTTTAAGCTTTTTTACAGCTGCTTAACCTAGGGGAGAAAGGGAGGGGACAGAGAGAGGCTGGGAATTTTGCTATCAGGGGCTGCAACACTGCTCTGCTCTCCCTTGAGACTACTCCAGGAGTCCGAGCTGTTTAGTAATGCAAGAGATAGCCTGCCTATTAAGGGCAAACAAAGGCTATAGAAAAAAAAATAACCTGCCTGAATACAGCTTATTTGGTGGAATATACACTTTTCTGTAAATGAATTAAATTGCTAGATAGTGAAGTTATGTATCTCAGCAAAACCCATTCATTGAAAACCAGCAACAAACATAAACTTAAGAGTCAAATCCTGCAGACCATATTTAGAGATTACTTGGGCAAAGCTCCCAGCAACTTAAATGGAAGTTTTGCCTGAGGAAAAACTGTTAGATTTGGTACCCCATGAGATGGTAAATCCCACATTCAAGTCTTTACAGTTTCCTTTACACAGTTTCCTTGCTTTTTGTTTCTATCTGGAAGTATTCCATAAGTGCTTTTTGACAAAAAAAAAAGCACAAAAAACAAACAAACAAACAAATTAAATTTTTCAGTTGAGGTAAATTAATGTAGGTTACCTTTGACATTTCATCCATCCCTGACAACCTGTGTAGTATAGGTAAAGCCTAGAACCTGTGAGTTGAGATAGCAAATCTGCCTTTATCTTTAGCAAAGGTCTGTATTTTATCCCTATATCTGAAGTAGATTTCAGAAATGGCTGCATGTCTGCCTGAATCCACAAGTGATTCCCCCAGTGTGCTGCTGCAATTCCCCATGGCCCAGGAAAGCTGACAGGACGCACTTCTTGTTTGACCTTTGCAAGGTACCATGACCAATAGCAGTATCCAAAATACTGGCAGGCACACTGCTGCCAGGAGGAGACAGAGCTGGGACCACACTAGTCTTTAGTCTTCTCAGGACATAACGCATATTTTCTTTCCCTTGGATTTTGTTCTTTTTCTGTTGTTTTTTCCCCCCATGTACACTTTTTTTTTTTTTTTTCCAGTGTTCTGGGAAGTGTAATGCCTTTATGATAGCCAAAGCTTACCTTTTGGGTACAAATGCAAAATCCTTTTTTCTAGACCCACAGTTATTAAGATTTAGATCATGATATTTCTCTTGGTGTTATTGTCCTGCCATAACTCCTTCCAAGAACACATGGTCAAGTTTACCAGTATCCTTTCTTTCCCCCATCTATATCTTAATTGTTGCAGGCTTGCTACGGAAGCCAGTATGAGTTAAAAGAATTGAAAACTGAGGGGGTGGAAGAAAAGTTCAGAACTAACATAAGGAAAATATATTCCTTCAAAAGTCCACAGTTATTCTCCTGGAAGGTGTTAGCTTAGATCCTAATCAAAAAGGGAAATAGAGATATTACTACAACAGTCAAGATCTGGAGGATGCAAAGTACACTCAAAGAAACGAGGTAATTTCAGTTCACAATGCATCTCACAAACAGTATGATTATCCTTATTGCAAAGAGTTTTTAACTGTTTTACAAGAAGAGGAACAAGTGACTCAAGATGGAGATCTGTGAGACAAGAGTTTCTTAAACTCTGGCTTTCTCAACGGGATAAAAAATCTTCCATGTGAGATTAATCTTTGTTCAAAAGCACTTTGCCTTCACATAAGTAGTTTGTATATATTTGAAGGCAAAACTGCAAAGCTGAAGAATTCCATCACTTCTATGCAACATTCTGGAAATGGGATACAAGCACAAAATGGGATGTGAAAATTCCAGAGCTTCTGTGAGACACATCATTTGTTCAAGCTGCTGTAGGCTGTTCAAGATTGAATTCTAATACTAAAATCTGGTTCAACAACAGATGTACTAACATATAGCTAAACCAGTAATTAATACAGTCATCATGCTTATTATTTTGACTGCAGTCTTTCCTGTACAGAAAACACTAATTTTTTATCTGTGCTTATGTTAAGACAGCAAAAGTCCTGTCAATCTTCCTGCTATTATAGAGGAATAATTTCTTACAGCAGTCTCTGTGTGGTGTTTTGGGAGGTAAATAAGCAATGAAAGAATTAACTGAACACTTATACTAGTATTAATACTAATACTAACAATGATAATAAAACTCAGTAATAATAATAAAAAAGATTATGATTATGATAATGATCATCATCATCATCTATACAATATACTGATAACAGCAATAAATATAACATACTGGTAAAAAGAAGCCAGCAGCCTGACTGAAGACTAAGAGTGAGGTACAGACTTGTACTTTTTAAAGTCAGAAATGCATTTATAAAGTAAGCACTCTGTTTGAATGAAGTATGGATACAGGGCACCACCAAGCAAGACCTACAAAAGTTCAGCAAGCTACATCAAAACAAACCTAGAAGTTTTGTGACTGCATTGTAAAATTCAGTATATTCAGAACTCCTTTTCTGAAAAATAACTCCTTCATCTGGAAAGTAAAGAAGAAAACAGGGCATCAAAATAGATTTCTCAATCAATATCAGAAATCAGTGCTATGAGTATGATAAAGAGGTAAAATGTTAGTTTCTTGTTACTAATATCTTATACTCAGTGGTGTTTAGTTTCTGAACAGCCAGATTATTGTCACTTATTTGTTGAAAAATCAAGAACATATGTTTTCAGCCCTTTTTAGACATAGGACAGACAATGCCACCCTTCCTTGCTACCTTGCTTCAAATATTACGTGTTTTACATGACATAAACTAATCACTCCATATTTTAATGCTTTTTCTTTCAAAAGAAAGGGAATACAGGTTACATTAGTCAGATAAACATTTCTTGTCCTTTATATTGGAAAATAGGTATATATATAATATACTTGCATTATTTAGCCCTTTCAAAGCAAAACTCTTTAAAATTACAATTTTTTTAAATCTAGATATAGGCTTCATAATCAATTTCACTTAATTGAGACTGATTTTCTCAAGAAAAACAAGCAAATGTGGCCAACTTTGCAACAATCATTAGTACTGTCCTTCTACATAAATGCATAGAAGCAAGTGCTCCACTGAATGGTCTCAGAAAGGTCATTGAGGGTGAAGGATGATATAAACAGTACCTAAAAGCATGGCAAATCAATCATAATTAACGCTTGGAGGTACTTCCTGCACGCAAAGACCCTGGAGGGAAAGATCACAGGGAGGGATCACAAGACAATGTGCAGATATAGCAGCAAACAGGTTTCCTCACTCCAGGCTTTCCTTTTGGTTGATGAGTTTGTGCTCTCCCTACAGTGAGAGGGATGTGAGAAATCCCACCTTGCGCATAGAAAAGGGTTCAGGTCTGAGGAGGAGCTGAGAAGGTGCAATGGATAGGCAGCCCATCAGAAAAAGAGTTTCAAAGAACTTAACTTTGCACATAAGCAACTATCAACACTTTTTGAGTATCTGTGTCCCTTGTCAAGGCCCTGGCCACCTCTCCTGATATTGCACAGGCAGTTATTATAAAAACCACCCTTCATCTTACTGGAACGTCCATGGAAAAAGCTGTGTTTTAAAGACAATTTCTAAAGGATTTAGGCACAGAAGGTGAAAGGTGTAGGCATTTACTGACCACAAAATCTACAGTTTTGAAACACCTGCAGAGGGCATCTGAGCCAGTCTTTAATTCATGTATTAGTATTTTCACCTGGAACAGAAAAAATTGCAGATAAGGAACTGAATTTCCCTCTCTTGTACACTGTGCAGTGAGAGTTATTTAATGAGAGAAGAAAAAGTTGAGACCCTTTCTCTTTTCTCTGTTTTTTCTCTCTTTTCTCTTTTTTCTAGTCTACCAAGAATGTCTTCTGGACTAAACCCTGTGGTACAATGCCCATCCTGTGCACCCTCCTCAGTCTCACAAAGCGGAGAAACATGCACATATCTAAAGCTGTCAACAGCTGTGTATGCCCAGAAACAGACCCTTCAGCACATGGCATGCGTTTTTGGCATCCCCAAGGTCATATGGCAGTCAGACTGGGTGTAAGGGAAGACTTAATTTGAATTAAACATTTACTTACACAAAGAATGGAACACAAATGCTTGAAATCCAAACGTTTGAATACATGATGGTCCTTCATTACAGATCATCAATGAAGATTTGTTGTGGGTTCAAAACCACAGACTTGATTTGTTAGACATAATCAACAGTTTTTGGGCAGATTAGATGAGAGAAAAGCATAGCCAATGCTACAGAGCTAGTTTGAAATTTGTGGTCACTAGAGGTCAACTATTTAAAACTTCTTTTATGGAAAAATTTAATTTGTGTCTGATATTAAACATTCAAATGCAGAACATGTGATACATGGTGTGCTATTATTGCTGGAGGCAGAAGTCCAGGGGCCTATTGCAGTGGGCACGCCAGACTTGAAACTTAGTGGCAATTAGTCTGTGTCTACTTCATCCTACTGTCCTGAGTGTTGAAATGATAGTGACCAGTTTGGTAATACATCACCTGAGGTAGTATACACCACTGGTATGTCCTTTAAACTTCACCCTCCTCCACTCAAATCCACCACAATGTGTACTGAAGTTGTTGAGAGAATCTGCATCCCTGCCTCTGCTTCAGGATTTTCATTAGTGAAAAAGTAGTAGAGGCAAATAGCTGGAGTGTCTCTGTTGCAGAAGAAAACAATAGCTGTGCCAGTGGATAGATGGAGTTCCCTCTTCACCAGACAGAGACCTGCTGTGGTGATGGCAGGCATTGCTTCAAAACTGGATTTCTATGAACTATTTCAGTGCTCTCAGTACCATCATGGACTGAAACAAAGATTTTGCTTCAGCAAAGTTTACACTAATGTGATTATTTTTCAATATCTAGAGCAATAATGCATAATAGCAAACAAACAAAAAAACAAACAAACCAGCAAAATGAGTGATGGGTACAATAGCATTAACATTCCTCACATTGCAGTTACCATACTATATACTCCTGATTCTGGTGGCACTTTTTTCTGTGAGCTTCACTTTGAACACAGTGATGGCACTGAGTGAAGCCTGGCCTCTTAAATGAAGCCTAGCCCCACTTAGATTCTGAACAAGAATACATTTACTATGTAACAAACCCAATGCATGCATAACCAATTTAAATGCAATTTAAATACTATTATGGGGGTGAAGCACAATTAATTTTAAAATCATATTTAAGTGTTTTTTAGTTTGTGATCTCCTGCCTCATTTAACGTAAAGAGAACACCACTAAATCATTTACTTTGCACATAGAGGAAGCTTACTTTCTGCTCAAGTGTTTAGCATTTTTATTCCTTTTTGTTCTCTTTTTAAAACTAGAAAATTCTTTGCTATTGCCGTGATTACATTGTAAACTGTTTAAAAGCTTCTGTTCACAAAAGAATCATGCAGGAATGCTGAAGCTTTTCCTCACTTCAATTTAGCAGGTTTGTCAAATTTTTCTAGTTTGAAACATGATGAGACAAATAAGTTTCACATTCGGTGTTCTAGTCTTTTAAGGCCTAAAAACACTTGAGTTTGTACACATAGCAGCAGATCTCAGGCAACTGAAATAATCCAGCCAGTGAGTTTAAAGGAGATTTTCCAGTCATGAATGGTAACAGATCATAGTGCATGGTGGTCTCAGGTATGTGATGATGTATCCTTACAACACAGACACATAAATGGAATTAGTGGCTGTAAACAAGTATGAGTTGAAAGGTTACAGTTACACAGAAGAGGCCTTAGCATTAATTTACACAAGTGTACAGCATAGCACCACCCAGTACTTAAGACTTGATACGAAGCACAGAAGAATATATATAACTTGTCATCTAAGCTAGTGATCAACTACAAAGAAATTCAAGCACAAACATTAAGAATTTCTTGCAACGAGATAAGGTCTTTTCTGGTTTGAGTCCTCAGGTCTTTTCCTGAGGTTAAAAAGCTTGGGACAGATGAAGAGATACTGTACATGATGAGCAGTTGCTAGTTTTCGTTGCATTGTAGCTCACATATCTCTCAGAAATTCATCACACAAGAATTTTTTTTGGTAAAAACATCTGAACTTGCAATCAGATATAGAAAATATTGTAGGACTTTCTCATACTTGGAGGACATGCTGGGATGAGGGCCACATAGGGCACAGACTGAATATTTAGGTTTGTATGGATGATTCAATATAGTCTTAGAGACGGATGCTTGTGCCAGCTGCATCAACTCCGAACAAAGAATTTCTCAGGTGGATAAACTAATGCAGAAAAAAATGCCATGCAAATATAATTATATCCAAACTAGATCTGATATCTCACATTGCAATACACAGTGGAGCAGATATCATTCAATACATGCTTTTAAAGTGGTTAGCACAAAAAAATCCAAGCAATCTTCAGTTGCACAGATCTTGCAAATGGGAACAGAATCTCAGAATTAGTATTGCAATTTTCATACATGATACATACTCAGAATACTGCCTCAAAAACCAGTGCCATTACTTGAGCCAAGATCATTCACTTGAAGTAAGCTGGGTTATCCAAAGTAACAAATCTATATTTTTTCCCAGCACAGTTCTGCCAAACAAACGCAGCTCCCGTGGGCAGACTCAGCTTGAGTATATCTCTCTGTATGCCTGAGCTGTATGGGGAATGAGAGTGGTAAGAAGGGTCTTAGCGCTGTAAGTCCTGCCTAACAGGAGTACTGGCCTATACTCATATGTTATATCACTAAAGGTGTCAGCATGTATTTCTCAATAAATACACCATTTTATGTAAAATAAAATTTATCACACCCTCTTCCCCTCGCCCTTCCCCCCAACTCAACACAAACCTGCTCCAGTCAAACAGACAAATACTCCCACTCATTCTTTTCAGAGGATTTCTGCACAACAGCACAGAAGACAAGATTTACACTCTGAAAAAAATTGGAGACAGATTGTTTCCTTTTGTCTGTACCACACAGCTTACTGGGAATATTAAGGGCATTTCAAAGCTATTGTCTTGAATTGGTGTTAAAAAATCAGATATTCAAGATCCTCATGCACAGACACAAATGTCTGCAGATAACAGCAATTTACCTTCTGCTTGCATATATTGCTTTGTACAGTATACATTCACAGCACTGAAGAAACCTCTTTGAAAATGAAGTTGTCAACCTTCCTTGATACTGCTCCAGTTCAGTCTTTCTACTGTCTTCAGGAGAACCAGCAGTCCCTCCATGGCATTTCTCAAGTTCATTTGCTATGGCTCAATGAATTGTCTTATTTATCCTTTCTCTAAATAGTTACATACAATTTAGGAGTGGAGTATTTTAAGTGTATTTTACACTGCCTCAGCCTATGGCCTGATTATTTCATTCACTAAGTAGATTTAGGCTCAGTACTTTAGTTAAACAGCCATGGAAATCCTTGCTGCTGCAAGAAGCAGAGATGAGGATCCATGAGGCAGGTGGCTCACTTTCCTCCCAACAGGTCTGAGTGACAGACTTGCAGAAGTTTGCTTTTTTACAGATGAAGTCCAAGTTTAGAGAAGATTCATTCATTCATTCCCAAAGCCCTTGCAGCATGCCTCAGAGTGTTAATCTCCAAACTCCAGCCTGGGTGGTTACACTGAGCCTGTTGAAATTCTCTCTGTAGTCTCAACTGGATATGTGACTCTTCCAATTCCTAAAAATTGCTAAGCAATGTTGCTAATGCATTTCAGTGGGAGTGGTACATTTCATGAGTGCTTAAAATATCTTCTGTGTTCCTCACAGAAAGAGGAGAAATTTCAGAATGTGATTTTAAGCAGTATATGTAGTATCTTTTCCATGGGCCTCCATGTTTACTAAGGCTGAGGTTTCTTGCTTGATTGCAGTAGTGCATAATCCCATTTAAGAAGCCTGCAGTCTCCAGCAATACCAGACCCTTACTTCTGCCCACTGGTTCCAGTGGCCAGGGTGCTCTGTTACATGGTGAAGTAGCAAGGGATGTGTCTACCCAAAAAAGAGATTATTTCCTCTTTTGTAGATTATTATTTGGGCAAGAACTGAGCCAACAGTTGTGCTGACACAACAAACAGGCAGTTATGGGGTTCATTACAGAGAGAATGCTTAAATCATCTTTACCAAAAGAGCAATGCCATGTAACTTAGCTCTAAGCATGCTAGTGCTAGTCCAATGAGGACATCTGTTAGAAATCTTGCAGAAAGAATGGATTTTTGATTACCTAACTGAGTAGTTTAATAAAATATTCACCATTTGAATGTCTCTAGCTATAGATTCCTGCATGTATACTTTAAAGGCAAAATACATTTACTAGAACAAGTCAAGTTAGAATCTATCCTAGGAGCAGTGACAATGTGAATCTGTTTCCTTATGCAGGTAAGGGGTCTGGTGACACATCTCCTTCTAGACACAATAACTAACTTAGCAAAATTCATAGCTAAACTGATGATAGCACAGATGCTTACAACAGTCAACACTTGTTGCCATTACTGGCATGTACTGCATTCAGACCACGGAAATGAGGAAAGCCATGTGGACATTCCAGTGGTCCCTACTGTCAGTGGTTTGTTTAAAAATCCTTGTATGATGTGGGCCATTAGGTCATGACTGCCTAAAGGACAAATGATCTTTTTAACTTTAGAGGTCCAAAAATACAGAGTCTAGTTCAAACACAATCTGGTATATTGGACTTCATGACAAACATAGTAACTTGCCATCCATCTCAGTAACTACATGCAGAATCTTATAGCAGCTGAAGTTACCTGCTTTGCAACATTGCAGGTTTTGGGACACTTATATGTGAATTTGTTACATATTCCACACAGTACTAGTTTGACTTGGAGGATTGAATCTTGCAAGAAATCTGCTTCATTTAAAATTATCCCATCAAATAAAGGGTGAAAAAAAAAATTTAAAAATATACTAGAAATGGGGAGAGTGGCAGGAAAGAATGAGGGAAAGTGAAACAGTAATAACATCAGAGCATTTTGATGTTTTATAGGATGCAACAGTGGAATGCACTATTATAGAAAGTGATAGGAAGTTTTTGCAATCTGAGTGCAGAAAAGGCAGAATCCTGGACTGTAAATGTGTATGCTTTTTTTTTTTTTTAAAAAAAAAGGGGAAAAGAAGCGGTATCATAATAATCCATAAAATAAGCAAATAATTTCTGTTTTCTTTTTTCCAAGTGCATTAAAAAGTTCTAACTAGAAGCAAATGTTTTAAAATTTGAGGTTCTGCACAAATTTTACCTAAAAGCTTTGTAAGAATTGGCTAAGGAATCACAAGAATTAGCAATACAGACTTACTAAATTTTGGCACACTGGGGAGCAAGATAATCCTATCAGGTTTTTAAATAAAGAGTAAACCTGAAAGAAGAAAGAACCAAAATACTGAAAAAGATCTGGAGATCATATTAGACAATTGTTGGCCATAATAGAGATATTGTCTGTTCAGCTGCATGAATCCCATGGTAAATGTAAATCCTCAGTGTAAAATATTGAGCAAAATAGAAGTGAAACAGATCAGCTTTAATCACAAGTGGGCAAGGGATATTACTTTTATTTTGGCAGGCCATTACCAGCATATACTGCTAAATACAAAAGTATTCTGATCAATTTGAGAGAGTTCAGAATAGTGTCATAAAATGACATAAGGCCTGGAAAACAAATTCAGGCTATTCCACACTGATTTTAAACAAGAAGGACGGTTAATTAATAAAATATCCACAATCTCTGTGATGCAAGTGGGCTTTTGAATCTTCCATCAACTCAAATTGCAAACAGTTCCCTAAATTAATATCAGGTTAATTTTTGGCACACAAGTTACTTCTGTGATGTGCTGAATACAGATGGATCACCCTTCCCAGCCAGCTGGCACACCCAGACAGGGAGATACAGTGCTGAAGTCAAAATAGCCAGGGATGAAATTCAGCCACACCGTTACTTTTATTTCCGTGAGTAACCAATGACAGTAGCTTTCTCCCAGCACAAGGTCTTCCAAGAATAACTCTGTCCTGCTGAGGGGCTGGTTTGGTTTTTTTGTGGTGGTGGAGTGGCGGGAGGGGAATGAGGGGCAAGAGGAGACTTATGCATGCAACAATTGTGCTTCTTATCTCACTCCTATGTGTGTGAGTTAAACATCAACCTACTCACAGTCCTTACAGAGTGAACTGGTTTTGCATTCATGCACATCATATTAAAATGCATATGACACTGTAGATTAGATGTCTTACGTAAAAATCTGTTTTACTCTCACTCCTAAGATACAATCACTCAGAAGAAAATTCCATTTAATTCCGTAGAATTAAAGTGAGGTGTATTTGCTATTAAAATGCTGCTATTAAAAAGTATTTTTGTATAAACCTATGTTTTCACTGACTGGGATTTGAGATCATCTTCAACCATTAAACTTGGAAAAATAAATCTCCATAAATTTAGGGATTTTCTTGAACACTTGGAATTTGTGAGCATACCAGCTAAGTGTATTTATGTGGATAATCATTCAGCAAACTCAAGTTATATGAATTACACTACTAATATTTTGAAATTTGCAGGTGAGATACTATTCATATCACAAGGAATGTGATATTCACATATGAAGATATATATTTTCTTTGTATTGTTTTCTATATCAACAATTGTTTTCTATATACAACAATTGTTTGAGAAAGATTTGTTTTGGAGGAAAGTGTCAATTACATAAGAACTTCTTTAACATGTCCCAATTCCATCCCACAATTTTTTCCACGGTTGAGGGAACAGAGAGGCTTTTTTTATTTAATCTGCTGTGTGTGAAGTTGCAGAAAATGAAACTTTTGCCTTGTTCTGAGTAATTATTGGGCACCTTGGAGTCCTGTTGAGTCAGGTTACAGTGTGGAATAGCCATTTCTCAGGAACCCCCCATTCCTCCCTCAAAAGGGGCCACTCATGGAAAATCCCTTCACAGTCTGCTACAAAAGCTTTTCTGCTATTCTTCTTCACAATAATATATATTTTACCCTTCTGAGATGAAAAGACGAAGGGGCTCAAGCTAAGAAAAGTTGACCAGGAGGCTGGTGACAGCAGTCAGTTGAGATCCTTTCAGAGATGCTCTCAAGCATAAATATTTAATCTCCTTCGTTCCCCCTAGTGTGAATAATTTTTTTCCCCTTCAAGTATCAAAACAAAGTTATTGAAATGCATATAACCCTGATATTTGATCCATGGCCTCTAAGGGTCAAATACACACTGACCAAGCTCTTAAAGCCTGCAGGACTTTCAGGTGGTCACTTTGCACACACCAGCTCATCAATCAAGCAATAATCAGCAGGACAAATGGGGGAAGATGCTGGTACAGACTACTTAAAAGGCCTGGGCAGCTGGTCCACTTCAGAAGTCCCCTTTATATAGTTGCAGCCTTTAGCCCTCCATGTTTGAAGGGAATTAAATACACTTGTTACTTTCAATAGTTTATCCTCACATCTGTTTGCATTAGCAAGCAAAACTGATGTTGCTTCAGCATCCCTTTTCAAACATTAGGATCACTTCTTCCAAATTAAGAAGTGACTTGAAAATACTTTGGCAATTTCAGTTTTCATTTAAAGTATGTAACATATCCAAACCCCTGCCCCATCTTGTCTTTGTAATAACTGGTTTGGTAGAAGATGAACATAGAAAAAGAGATATTTGTCCTAAATAATGTGCCATCACATTAATAATATTAATTATAATCACATAGATTATAATAAAGCTCACTGAGTTCAGTCCTCCAAATAAAAACCATTGGCGAATACGTATCTTGGACTTGGCTGGTATTTATTTTTACAGGCTGTTGGTTGGTCATGTTGATGACAAATTAGTTGAAATTCTGAAATGTTGATCACATCTTTTTATCAAGTAATATGGAGCAATTATTCTTAGTTTTACAATAGATGAGGATGGATTGGTTGGCAGCACAAAGTATGAAATCATTCTGTCTCTCACCGAGGAACAAGCAAAACTGACAACCTCCTCCACTCCCAGTATGTCATAATTAGAAATTAGAGCTGCATCAAACTGTTTGCTACAGCTGTAAACTCTGGCAAAAGAAAAAGCTCTCCAAAACTATCTGTCATTTACTTAATAGGTTTCCTATTTAGTGTGAGCATGCTGGAGATTGGGTTTTGAAGCAGTCAGAGAGCATGTTTTCAGGACTTTCTGGAGGTTAAAGAGATGCTTTAAAGCTGTTCTTTCTTTCCTTCTCTTTTATATTTTTGAGTAGAAGTCAAAAATAGCGTTTGAATTCACAGAATTTAGGAATGAAACTGTGGTGGATTCTCCTAACACTGAAAGCATACAATGAATGTGGAACTGAAAACCACAATCTAGGAAAAAGTAAAGCATTACTAGAATGGGAAGATTCAAACACAAAATTTAGGAGGAAATTTGGAAACAAAAAAATCATTCTGAAATTAAGTAATTATATTAATATATCATAATATAATTATATTCTGTGTGAGTATTATCTTTGGGCTTCTTAAGGAAAGCAGAAGGAAAGAAAAAAAAATTATCCAAGTGTTCACCTTCAAAATGCCATTATCAGAAAAAACAGGGTAAAGCAGATACCCCAATAAATAAAAAATAGCAATAGTAATGTGAAAACGGAAAACCACATGGCCATAAAGCCACAGAGCTACCAGCCCAGCTTTCTTAATTGCCACAGGGATCAACACAGAAATAAACTTGCCTGTTTGCTTTGGGTTTTTTTTAAAGGTCTTGAGTTTGGGCCTAGACTTTTCTTTATTGTCAATGTACAGACACTGTTATACAGTGAACAAACAGAATTGCAGAACACTGAATTTATCAGTAAACTGTATTAACCCGTGTCTGCAGTTTCACTGAAGTTATCTGAAACCTGGCATCAACAATAAAAACAACGTTTCTTGGCTGGGTTCTATTTTACCTTGTGGAATAAGATGGCTGAGCCTTCGCTGAGCCAAACTAGAGCCATTATCAAGTGATGCCTTACAAGCTGAATAAGCTAACGGATAAATATTCCATCATAACTGCTAGAGGTAACAGGTGACCTTCCAGGCACAGGATGAGGTGGCAGGCATATGAAATTAGTGTCACTGTCAAGCTGTTTGTAATCCAAGCCCTCTGCCTGGGGGGCCCAGCTTTGCAAATGGGCACATAACCAAATAGAAAGAGGCAAAGGCAGGGGGTAGGAAAAAAGGATAAACAGCCCTCTTTTCCTGTCACTTCTGCCATGGGTCCTCAGCAGCTTCTCTGTTGCTGACTGACTGGAGAATTAGGAATCCAGCATCTGTGCAACGTGCGTTAGAGCTGTACCTGTGCCACTGCTGTGCGAGGCACTGAGCATGCCAAGAGCCCAGCTGCTCTTCTTCAGGTGAGCCAGGAGAAGGCTGGAAAAGAGATGATCAAAACCATGATAAGACAGGGCATGTACAGGGGCTGGATTGTCTTGCTGGGCATTTGCCATGCTGCATGACACGTCATTATGTTGTCTGGTCTCTGTTGCTGGGAGAAATCTTTCAGGAAACCAGGACTGTCCACCAGGCTGATTTTTTCACTAGAGATTTCACCACTCTGCTGAAAGCTGAAAAGTACCTGAACACTTACCTTTGTTCAAGTCATGCAATCCAAACTGCACAACCTCTAGTGACAACAAAGCAAATTGTGACAGGGCAGGTTCATTTATGATACTTCTGTTGCCAAATGCTGTTTGTGAAAGGGCAAAATACAGTGGGGTCCTGACCAAAGTTTAAAAAAAAGTCAGTAGAAAGTAGTTTACCTGAAGTTTAGAGAAACATCAAGTATTTTAATATCAGATTCTGTCAACTATCATTACTTCAGGATTTGTATGTATGTTATTTTAGCTAAGGAAATGAAACATGATTCTTATCTGTAAATATACATAGCAATACTGTTGTGCCAATTTATAGCAAAAAAACCCATCAAATTAAATCCGAGAGCTGGTTAAATCCTTATTTTTCATGCTACAAGCCATGCATTTACAGTCCTTCCTCCCCTATTGACACACACTTTAACTATTCACTCACACTTTCATACAATTTAACAATATTTTTCTCATCCTCTTCTTCAAATTAATGACCTATATATTTTTAAAGTTGTCTCTGGAATGTCCAGTCTTCAGATATTTAATGAAGTAAGGGAGGTTTGTGTACTATTTATGAGATTCAGGCACTAAACCTGTTGCTGGTGATCAGGGTTTGTTTTTCAGATGATTTTCCAGAAATGTGTGTTTTTATCCTTGTACAACTTACTACTCCTATTTCCATTGTCTTTATGGATGGAGACGCTTGCTCTGGTGTCAAAAATACCATTGGGGCTACACTTCCTATTGGGCTTTGTTCACTTTTTGTTCACTCTGCGCCCCCGCCACCCCCCACCTCCCAGACTCCAGTAAAATACAGTTCAGTGTTTGGGATTTCCCATTCATCCCGATTAAAACAAAGCCAGCAAAGTTTCCCCCACCAAACTGCGTGCCTGTTTTGAAGAGGCGGCAGGCACCAGCTTTTGGTTTTGTCAGAGATGAAAAGAGGGCATCGCAGCTGTAAGGCAGCACAGACGTGTGAAATGGGTTTCACACGCTGCTCAGCTTCCAGTGGGGTGGCCATAGTATGGTTCAGCCTGCGCTGAGTCAAGAAAAGGAAAAGCCTTCAAAGCCACGCCAGCCATCACCTCTTACAAACCCTAAGCGCCCCTTTTGACTGCCGTTGCTTTGCTGGAAATAGCACATTTAGTCATTTGTCATAATTATAAGAGTCCCAGTGACAAGGCGTGCGGGTGCACCTCTCAGCCCTGCCAGGATGGGGATGATGGTGGCAGTGGGGGACGGCTGCTGCCCTGCCAGCCCCATCCCACCCAGGGGTCACGCCTGGCCCCGGCCAGAAGCTCGGCCCGCATGATTGATAGGCTCACGGCAAAACTAATAATTTCACAGATCTTCATTTCCATTCATCTTCCTAACATGAAATTTATCTCAGTGTGAAGGATGCTGGTCATGCAGCAGTAAATTGGGGAGCCAGAAATTTATTACAGCCTCAGAGGTGCCACTCAAACCTTCCAGGCCCCATCCCCCACCCCAGCCCTCTTTATCTTCTTGCTTTCTGCAAGTATTTCCCAAAGACAAATGAAGAACATATTATTTTGTGTCCATGTATCATAGCTCTAAACATTATCTGCACAACTCAACCAGCCTTATCCAATTTTCTCTCTCAGCCACTCTCAGTGTGCACACCAGTGTTAGCACATGTTTCTGAGACTCACAAATCTCTAACATCATTAGAAATATCCTTTTAACCACCTTTTGAATAAGGACATAAATACAGTTTTTTTCTTTCCCCGACAGTTACCTAAGCTCCTGAAGATTTTTGTGACAAAGATTGCTTTCTTGCACAAAGAAGACCTTCCGTACTCCCAATCAAATTCAGAGTCCTTCAGCAGTGTGAGTGAAGATTCCTGTAGGGATTGCTGTACTTGCCAGAGAACCCCAGCAGGAAAGCATACGCCCTATGTGTGCATCAAGTAAATATGGGGAGAAGCAGGTCAAGGCAGTAGAAGGTGAAACTTTCTGCTAAGGGAGTGAGTGTGTGAAGAGTATCTGTAGCTTGGAGTTATGCCTAGATACTCATGGAAGCAGTGAGAGAATGGTAGTGAAATAGCTTGAATTTCTACATTTCCCGCACTCCGGCCAGAAAACAAACACTCATCAACAAAAGCTTTGTTTGTAAATGGAGTATCAGTGAACCCTTGAGGGAGGTGACAAGGGGAAAAAATCACGGATGGACACACAGACACACACAGAAACAGTAAATTCTATACAAGGGCTTCAGGACAACATCACCACAAGCTGAAATGCTTCAAGACCAACTTGCTTGATGTCCCTTGGTCTCTTAAACCAACACAACTGGCTGTCAGGGTGCCCCTATTCTTAATAGGCTACCAGCCAAGATGTAGGAAACGTGTACATACAAAATAAGGAACAAAAGAGTTCTATCAAACCTTTTCCTTGTGCTTTTGGGATATGGCTTACATGTACCTTAGCTTGCCTGGTGAGGAGCCAAAAGTGTTTGGACAGCTGCATGCCTCTGACAGTCTAACACTGATCAAACCACATTCGGATTTTTATTTATTTGAAACATTCACTTTTGAATCTTTCTTATTTACCAAGAGTAGGCTCTGCTGTTTGTTTTCTTGCATGTGAAAAACACTTGCAACCGTTTTTACAGATTTTCATTTAATGATATTTTCTCATTAATAATCTAGCACTGAGTAGCATCTTCTTTTGAGAACCGTCAGCAAAATTAACCTACTCATGAAACAAGGTCCTGGTTTGCACAGGTAAGCATTGCAGACTTAAAAACTGTGCTATCAAAACCTTGGTGGCTACATCCTTATGGCTTTACTGTCTGCTTGCTTTTTTTTTTTTTTTTTTTTTTTTTT
>VWZU01001943.1:668514-694219 GCA_013397095.1 Sterrhoptilus dennistouni
AAAAAAAAAAAAGTGGCCTTTAAACAACTAAAATTTCAGTGGGTTCAAGGTTTGGGAAATATGAAGGAAAAGCATGACAGCATGCAGAGGAGATTAACCAATCTTGTTTATATATATATTTTTTACAGTATTGTGATCACTTGAGAACGTATTATTTCAACAAGAATCCAGATTTTGCTGAAGAACATAGTATATATTGTAGGAGTGCAGAAGAAATCCCTAAAATTGTTTCTTCTAATAATGTGAACTCATTCAAACTATGAGCAAATCTTAAAATATTGATCATAAGTAAGAATTTATGTGAAAAAAGAACAGTTGCACTGGCACTAAAGCAGGATAATTGTGCTGTAAACAGTAGAGTGACTCTGGAAATGCCAGACAGAGCTCAGAGTTGAGCTTTGTGATAATGGGCTGTAAAAGATGCCAGAACACAACTTTTGTGATAGACTCCAAGACTGAAACATGTCATCACCTATAATCAAGGACATTTTCATCTGGAACGGGCAAGGATAGGTATGCTCTTCACTTTGCAACTCACACACCTAAACGGCTGACACAAAATCCCTCATTTCAGCCCGCCAGTTCTTACCCTTCCTGTCCCATGTGGGCTATAGCAGCAGAACAGCTGTTCATCTCCTTTCATCTGGGATTCTGCTTTTGTTTAGCCTTGACGACCACAAATCACATCACTACAATGGCCATTCTCATTGTACCAAAGGCCGATCAAAAAACAGATCCACTTCAAGACTCCCTTTCAGAAGCCCCAGAGATGGAGGTGAAGATGAGCATTTCCCTGGTTCCTACCCCAGATTCTTTCCTAGTTTGTAATTAATTTTTTTCTCATACCTGACAAGGTGCTGTGTTGAGACTGAAGCCCATGTGTTGGCTGTCAGTCGTGGCTAATGTGCTATGCAGGATAAAGGGCAAAGGCAGGTGGTGCTGGAGGTGTAAAAGCAGAGGCTGCAACCATTGAAATTCTCTCTGTCCTAATTGGCAGGAAAAGGGCACTGATAGGCCTGGATTGTCAAGATGGCTCCTCTGACCCTTCTGCTTAATCCAAATGAGTAATTAATGAGTGTGTTATGATTAGCACTGCAGTAAACTCTTCACTAGACAAATACTTTAAAGCTCTCAGGCTTTAGCTCACCAGCTGATTGCCATTTGGCTAGCAGATTTGTTTGCCTCTGAGAGACTGAACACAACCATTAGTCGTGCAAGGGGAGTTTATGGCTAAAAAATAAAAATTAGGAATTCTACCAAAACGACACCACCGTGAAAGTGGGAATGCACGTTCTCTCAGCAGAGCTGACAAAACAAGTTATAACACATAGGGCTGTTGTGTATCAGGAGCAGTTAGCAGCTAATGAAGTGAAGAAGGAATTGTATACTGAGCATCAAGAAATTTAAAACCTGTACTTTAAGGCTTCTCTTCTCTTCCTCTGAAAGAAGCAGCAAAACCGGAGACAGAAACCTCTAGCTTCCCTTTTTCAGTGGAATGTACCAAATGGATTTGTAATGGAAAAATATTTGTATCCAACATCTTATAGTGCCAGTTTTGTGAAGAACTTGAAGACATACTTGTTTCGAAATCAGCAATACCTTATTTTATAAGGTCATCCCAGTTAACTTGTGGCTGCTAGACTTTACAAGAGAGGCTTGTGCATTAGTGGTGGTGGGTTCAGGGAAAAGGATATGCTCTTCTGCTTTCTCATTTTAATGTCAGCTGAGGGCAATGGGGCAGCAAAGTTACAAAACAGTTTGTCCAGGAAGACTAGATGCTTCTGCTTCAGACCTAGATACCTTTTGGATAAACAGTACTGGGCCAGCTAGCTCATGATGGAGGTGAAGAAGATAAAATGCACAGAAATCCAAGTAACCTACCAGCATCCCCAGAAAATTTAAGGAGATATCTACCACTGGAACGCACAGGAGAAGGAACTGTATACTGCACATCATATAGACTGTCACCAGTATGAAGGGGACAGCAAGAGCAAATTTCTGTCTTTGCACTTGCCAGTCAGTCACTTCTGGCCAACTCTGGATTTGTATAAGCAGCAAATGGAAAAATAAAATAATAAAATACAATAATAATAAAAAAATCAAACCCACTTGCAAAGCACATTTCAGGCTTCCCCAGGCAAGCCTAGCTCTATTTCTCATGCTAATTACAGAGATTATAAAGAAGGGAGACATATGACTGCCACCTATCCCTGCCACTGTCCTTAAAACAAATGTAAAGGACAATTAACAACAGATTAGCTCCATGTCCTAGTTTGCCATGTGAGGATGATCGCTGACCTTCTCATTTCATCCTCATTAGTGTCTCAGGCCAGCAGACCCATTGCTCTTTAATCATCGCCCATCATCCTTTGCTTCAACACATGGAAACAAATGACGTGCTGCCAAGAAGGTCAGAGGCCAAATATGAGTTTTGTTGTTGCTGGAGTGCAAACTGGAGGCAACGGGGTCAACTTTGGGGCAGATCTTTGCGGCAGTCTGTTTGAGCAGAGAAACTGTTTTGAATGCGTGAAGCATGACACCCACTGTGTTTTTGTTTTCTTCTTGCAGCTGGAATTTATTCAAAGATTTTTTTAATTTTCTATTTTTTAGTGGCATGTGAAAAACACCCAGGCAGAAAGGACTGGTGATTCTATTTCTTTCTGAAAACAAAAGGTTAAATTGCAAAGGGATGGGATAAGAGCATCCAGGGTGTCACATGGATATTTTTTGCCTTTCAAAGCTGCATGTTGTTCATAAAGTTATGAATGCTGGGAGCTTTTCAGGCTGCATCTCTTCATGCTGCTGCTCCTCCAGTGCTACTTTCCAATTTGCCATGGATAGCCTCTGAAGACTGACAGGGCTGAAGGCACCCAGTGCCAGTGTAAATGAGCCCCATTCATTTCTTGCCATGGGCATATGGCATGTCATTGTCCTCGGCCACCGAGGCAGAAGTGATGCAATTTGTTGGCATGTCCTGTCACAGCACAAACTATCTATCCCACTGAGCCCCTAGAAAACAACAGAAGCCAGAAAAGGGCAGCCAAAAACTTCACAGCTTTATCACAAGAACACACATGCACACACTACACTGGTTAAAAAAAAAATTTAAAAAAATCCCTGTCCTTTTTTGGTCCTCTGTGGTATTTATATTTTTTAATTTCCTCAGGGTCTAATAAGTTGTCTAAACTGGTACAAAGCCTGATCTTTTCTACATTTCCACATTCAAGAGAATTAGGATTTTAACTTCTTCTCATTTTAAAATCAAACTTTAGCATAAGACCACTGAACTTGCAGAAGTTCAGCACATGTTTGTTTAGTGCTTTTAGTGGGAAGTTATGAGTTAAAAAGGTAGTCAAATATGGTATCTTCGAACTGGAGAGATGATACTAGATACTCCTGAAAAACTATTAAAAAAAATCACATTCCCTAGAAGAGGAGAAACAAACTTGTTTGTTTCATTCTTGAATTAACTTAAAACTTGGAATGGCTCAGAATTCATAGCAGAACTTCAGGATTACTTAATGTTCCAGTTAAGTGAAACTGAAGAGAAGGGGGGCGAAAAAATCCAGTCACAATACAAAGCAACAACAAAGAAAAGGCTGAGCACAGAGAAATTCAAATGTGGGAAAGAGAGAAGAAAAAAGCAGAGGGGTGGAGGGATGACCAGACAACTTCTCAGTATGAGCAAAACAGTTAAACTTACTCTAATTTACTCTGTCCACATTTGCACCTAGCACACACAGTTGTCAAATGCTGCATTGAAAGCAAGGACACTGAAAAAAATAATTGAACAAAGAAATTGTAGAAATTCTGCAATGTTTACAGGACTGAGATCAAAATACAACAAACATTGGACCTATCTTCCTGCCCAAAAGCCAGCTACCCGTGCCTGTCCATTTTCTGGAGACAGTTCCGTGCTTGGTGTCTCACTCAGCATTTTCTACAGTGAGAAAAATAAATATTTCATTTAAGTCTGCCTTGGAGAAAATGTTTTAAATTAAGGAGAAAAAAAAAGAAGCTTTTGACATTGAACAAGCTGTGTGAAACTCCAGACTAGCCTGAGAGTTTTCTAAAGTTCAAATCCTACCATATTTCTGAATGTATTTTGCATTTGTAAGGTTTACAGCCTATTTTTGCCCTTCTTAATAAGCTGTGCTGCAAATAAGTTGTGTGCAATAAGTACTGCTGCAAATCAGGTAATTAGAGGTGGCTGTGATCAGATTCCCACTGTAAAGTAAGTATGTGGCAGAATGAGAGTGCAAGTTTTACAAGGGCAAATTTGTACCCATAAAATGAAGTCAGACATACTACAGTTTAGTGAGAGTTGGGTCCAAGGTTGAAAAGTTCAAAGCCAGAACTAAACTTCTACCAAGTTTGCAGTATTGCAATATTAAATTCAATCATTTTGATTTGAGCCCATTTCTAATTATATTACTAGGTTTCTATAAACCAAATCATATGCAACATTTAAGCTGGGATGTTCAGGCTGGTTGGATTTAGAAAACAAACCCATGTTAAACGTCAGAACTAATTTTTGCAGACAAAAAAGTATCATGCTCCATATGGTTCACATTTCTGAGCATGGAGTTTTTGCACCAGCTAGGCCAAACATAAGCCTGTGTGACACACATAATTGCATGGGCTGTAATTATTTCTATTTAACTGAATATCTATGATACAGTGCTTTCTCAGGTTTATTTGGCAATGCAAAGACAGTTGTGGAACATGTTATCAACTCTCTTCAGAAACAAAAGAACAAATAGTTCTTCCCAACACTTCCCCTTTGAGATTTTAGTCTGAGCTAGTACCATCATCACAAAAATGACACATTTGACAGTTTATGTGTCTGCTCCAGCCAACACCATGTTGGCTGGCATTCTCACCCTGAGTTTTCTGCTGAAAACACACATTCCTGGTGGACTGAAAGCCCTTATATTCAAAAGTGATATCTTTCATAAATGGACACTGAAAATCCAAGAGCACTTTTGTTTTAAAAAAAACCCCAAACCAATTCTTGGATCAGAAAAAAAAGAAGTTTCTTAATCTTTCAGTAGGTACAAACACAAGTGGAAGGCTTCAGGCATAAAAGAGGTGCTTGGACATGGAGTGGGTTCTCAGCCAGCAAAAGTCCAGAAATCTTTCAGGACAGTAGATATAAAGGTATGGAAACTATCCCCAGTGTGAGCTAATCACCAATACACCTAAATCCAACTGACTTGCAGTGGTACTGCTATGAGAATTTCTGAAAATGGACCTTTGGAGAATAAACTAAGTAAATCTGAGTTTTAATTTTCAAATGTTCAGACAAAGAAGCATGCCTATGTGCCTGACAGGGAATTGCAGTGGGCAAAACTACAAGAGTCACCATCCATCAACTGTGAATGAATATGCTTTGTTTTAAACCAAACAATTAGTTCTAAAAATAAAGTTGCATGAAGCCTCCTACATCTTTGTAGGACAGAGAAAAAGATGACATTACTGGCCACATGACACCATATCAAAAAAGGGATTCCGTCACTGCAGTAACAGAAGTGTTTAACTCAAAAATATAGGAATAAAAAACCTGGCAGGAGTGAAGTGGCTCAATCCATTTTGTCAACACATTGCCCATGATCACAAAATGTTTTGAGCAAAGTCTTCAGCATCATGTGTGCTGAGTCATGAGCGAGGATAATAAACATTGCCTCTAAAGTTACACTTGAAATATTTTTAAACTAATTTCTTTTAGTAATAATGAATTGCATTTTAATACAATAGTGAGAGGTTAGCACTGCCTTGTGATGTACGGTGTCTCTTCTAGAGCTAAACTGACTTTACCAAGAAAAAGGGGATTTGGAATATAGATAGAAAAGTATGAACAAAAATTCAAGAATAGGTTTTATCAGAAGGCAAAAAAATCTCTGAGATTCCATGATAGTCAATAAATGAAAAACCCATTTTATTTTAAAGGCTGGCTGAATGCACCCATTACAGCAGGGCACTACCAGTGCCAAAATAGAGGAAAAACATGAAAACCCAATGTAAAATATTAGTAGAAAATGGACTTTAGTATAGAAAATAAGGATGCCGGGAGCTAAGGCTTGTATAAAGTAATGAACAAATGAAAACCAGTGAGAAGGAATCCTTAAAAGTCCACTGGAAAGAAGTGGTGGAGAAGGGACGTTATCATAAATTTTTAATGCCACAATTTTGATTTTCAATAATGAATATAAATGCTATTTGTATAGATATCAAGAATAATGTTGTAATTAATCATAATTATTTTAATCAATAGTGCATTAAGGAGTACTGTGTTGGTAATTCAGAACACAAAATAAGTTTCTGAGTTTGTAGACTTGGTTATATGTAAGAATTCAAAGAGACCTAGATACTGAAAGATTTTGGGAAACTGAAAGACATCTAATGTGTCACTACTGGAAAAAGTATAGCTATCGAAATTTACTGGTCCCACAAACTTAACTAAAGGAATAAATGATATTTACTTGTGTGCTAGCTTTTGCATGGAATCTAACTTTCTACTCTGAAAAACTCTGATGTAGGATTTGGCCAAGCACATTAATCAAAGGTACATCAGAGCATGAGGAAACAGACAAGTGCCAGGTCCTTGCAGTGCTTTGAAGAGTGGCATACTTACTGAAATATTATTGTGGTTAGAACTTGTGGATAGCAAAAAAGTCTGTTAAAATTGGAAGAGAGGAGGAGGCTGGCTGGCCTGTTGAATGAGTGCCCTGAATCCATTGGAGGTCTGGGTTCATTGTGCAATACAGCCAATTCAAAGTGAGGTATGTAGCAAAACAGAAGTGTGGAACACTGTTTTTCTTCACAAGTTATTCTAAAAGGGGTACAGATGGCATAGGGAGCTCACAACTCAATGGGCTTCTGTTTTGATTTTATGGAAAAAAGTTAATCTAATTTTTGGGTGAATAAACAGAAGAGACATGAGGGCAACTAGGACCAGGTCTCTAGAGAACAAGACAAAGATATTACACAGAGCTTGTGCTCACTTTCTAAAAACCATATTGAAGAATTGGAGAGGGTGAGATAAAAAGCCACAAAACTTATTTAAGGCCTGAAGGAGCTGTTTTTTAGTGGAAGAGTTACAGAGCTCCATCCATTTAGCTTATCAAAAAGAAAATTGATAGGTGGTTTGATTACAGTACATAAGTGCCTTCACAGGAAGAAAATACAAGGTAGTAAAGGCCTCTTTAATCTAATACAGAAAGGAATAACAAGAACCAATGGCTAAAAGCCAGACAAATTCCAATTGGAAATAAGCCACAGTGAGAATGATTAACTGTTGGAACAAACTACCAAAGGAAATGGTGGATTATCCATCTCCTGATTGCTTCAAATCAAGGCTGGATGCTGTGATAGTTATAACCAAACACAAGGTAGATTTTACTCTAAACAAGAGGTGAAACCAGATGAACTAGTTTCTCATGCTCCATTCTCCCCTTAATTTATTTTTTTTTTTTNNGGGTAAATAAATCTATTCACTGAATTTAAAAAATGCATTTTCCAAAGTAACTTCTTTAACCAAAACTCACTGTGAAAATCCCCTTGCTGCCTCAAAGTTAAAAAAAAGCACAAAACTTTTACAGTTGGTTCTGTCATAGGTGATCCTCCCCCTTTATGTCTTGTTTTCATAATTGCACAGTGGTAACTCAAGTATCTTTCTTTCTGAAAGACCTGAAGTTGCACAGAGTATACAAACCAGTATTTCAAAGATAAAGCACATTAAAATAACAAAATCATGAGTCAAGACAACTTGGTTTCTGTAATTAAAATATCCTTCAGAAGCTGTTACATTTTTTTAAGTGTGCCCTGGCATGAGGATCAGCAGAATTGTCTAAAAGTAAGATTAGGCCTGCCTGGCATTTTCACTTCCTCCCTAAGTTATGGGAATGACATTTCTTCTCCTTTCACTTTGTATTTCTCTTACATACCACCATGTCTAGACTATTTTTATTCCATTTTAGCACGATGCTAATCATGCCTCCACGTACGCAGACAGTCAGTCAGTGTTTTTTGCGAAGTGTACAGGCTATTTTGACTCCACCATATCCCATCTGAGGGAGGGGCATGGAAACAAACAGCTCAGATCAAAATACTGCCCCCTCCTCTTGTGTTCTTTGTCCCATGACACGGAGTCACACGTCCTAAAAATCCACAGAGACACTAACCAATTTTGAAGGCAAATTCTGCAACACTTATCTGTTTTGAGTAGATCTTTTATTTGAGGATGCCTCCTTTTTTTTGAAAGTACACCAAATGTTCAAACTATGGAGCAGTCCATGAAATCTATTACTTTCCGTTCATCCTTGTTGTGCAAGAGAACAGAAAAGTCAACCTATATCAGCTGGAAATGATGAGTTCTCTAAATCCAGTCTAGATGTATTAGTAGCCAATGCATTATAAGAAGTGTATTCTTTGTCTCCTCCTTGGACCACCATGTTCAGCTCCTTTGAAACAGTGTTTGGAGTGGAAGAGCCCCATAGCACTGATTATACCCAACTACACAAACACCATGCTCTTTCAATCTTCTTTAGATACATGATGGGAATTACTGCATGTCTGTGTTAAGGCCTGTGTTAAGTAAATATTGTGGTGGTCCAAGAACTATTTTAGTGTGTGCTTTTTTTTTCTATGGACAAACCTCACCTTGCCTGGATTAGTATAAGTTAAAACATTTTTAAAACTTTTCATATGAAAGAAATGTATATAAACAGTCTTTCTTCTTAAATGGAGAAAGATTTTTAAAAAAATAAATTGTAGGTGTGTTTACCCTCACAGTCTTGTACTGGTTAGAGAAAATTCAAAAGTCTCTAAACAACATAAAGCAAAACAAAACAAAGACATGGCTCAGAAGCAAAGTTTTAACATGGTTTTATAGGAAAAAGGTCTTACCTTACCACTTGAAGTACACTATATATATGCAACAGTTTGGAGATATCACCAGCAAAGCAGGCATTAGTTTGAAATGCCAATGCAGTGTGTGCACCTGTGAGGATCTAGCAAAAAGGAGTGGAGAATAAGGAAAGAAAGGGCAAAGTTAATTGCTTGGTTACTATCCTTTTTTTCTAAAGCACAGTGAAAATTACGGACCTTTAACTCCAGGTATTGGTACATGAGCCAAAACACTAATTCAGGAACTCTGGTCATTTGAGAGGCATCTCTTTGATCCAAGAAACAGTGACTTCAGTGTGGAGCAAGACTGAATGTGATGGGAACAACTTTACTTGTTCCAGTCAGTGGTATAAGCACATTGCTTAGATTAAGAATGATCCAGATTTTCAGAATCTCCTTGCACAAGTTCAGAGTTAGATTTTCAAAGGGCTCCATGTCCCATTTAAATACTACAGGGTCAGCAGTCGTGACAGAACACAGGTTCCCCCTGGCTATTTAGCAGAATAGAGGCTGGAGGCACCAGCTAAATATGGGGTTTATTTTCTTGTACTTCTTAATATATAAGAATGTCATTTTTTAAGTTTAGGTCCCAAATCCATTTATAAGAACATTGCCAAAGGGATTTAAGTCATTATTTTTAAAATAATGAAACGTGAACTTCTTCCCTGAGTTTGCAATGACTATGAAGGGGGCTTAGGGAAACTGGACTAAACTCTCTGTCTTCCTTAAAGATGAGGTGGTCCTTGTAGTGCAGCTGTCAAAGCTTGCCCCCAAGTGCAAATATTTCCCCCTTTTTCTTCCCTTCATAGCAGTAGGAATTAATCAAGACTTCTTGTGTGGGGCCAAGAGGAGGGGGAAAGAGGGAAAGTCTGTCATATGTCATTAGAATTGTGATTGTACATGTCACCAATGACATAGGTGGTTTGAAATTCTACATATGATTTTACGAGAAAATGAAGTAATCAGCTATAAACACATTTATACATAATCTTGCTTTTACATTTATTTTTAATGAACCAGGGAAGTCTACTCTCTTCTTGAGGTCAACAAGAAAATAATTCTCACTGGAAGAGAAACGCTGAATGAAATGAGTTGTATAATAAACAACATACAGTGGGATGGATTCCATCTCCTCCCAGAGCTGAAAATTTAGTGGGCTGTGCCTTCCTTTTTTCCATTACAGTTATGCATCAGGTGCATTCAATATGATGTCCTTCTCTTAGAATTACAGAATATACATAAGGGAAAGTGTTGCCTATTACAAATTATTTTGACAGGTAATTCTTGTTGAGATGAAAGCTTTAATTTCTATGAGCGTTCTAGAAATCAGGTGAGACTGGCAGCAGGTAATCAATCACAATTACATTTAATCACAAAATTCAAAAGTCACAGCAGTTTAAAGTATGCTTAAACACATACAGGTTATACCCTGAAATGATTTCATTTTGCATAGGAAAAATAGGAGGAGAAAACAAGGTTTATTTATTTTAAACAAGATTACTTATTAGAGTGATAAAAATTAAGAGTTTAGACAAGCAAGAAACCCTGATTCTAGTAATAGGTTTGTTGCTAAATCATCAGAGAAGGTAGGTAGTTTGAGAGATTTCATGTAGTGACAGAAAGGATGCACACAGTCCACTGTAGACTTAGGAGTAAGAGTGGGGCATTAGTGAACACCTTATTTTGGCTAATAAAAATCAAACCACACTAAGTACTTTTTGTCTTCACGTTTTTCCCTTCCAGAGAGGAATGTTACTGCTTTACCTCATTACTCATCAGCATTGCAGGAAATCTATCTCAGTTGCATTCTCTCCTAAGGGACCTGCATTCCCTGCTCCTGCCTGGAATCCACACTATCCATAAATGGGTTGAACATGCAAGGAGGGCAAAGCAGGAGGGAAGCTCTTAGTTTGCTTGTTGAAGCTATTTTATCTGTAGAAATAAAGCAATCACTGGAGGAAGCCAGATGAGGTGCTTTTCACAACAGAACATCCTACCACCAGACCCAGCACACTCTTTTCTTCCCTGCCCTTATTTCATGATACTAGAAGAATTGTATAACCGGTTTTAATTAACGGTACTCCAGCCAAAATGAGCAAACCACTCCATGAAGAGCTTCTAGTGTGATGAGTAGGCACTAAAGATGGAGAAACTGATTAATTTCTGCTGCCTGCTTTGTTTACAGAGAAGTTTGAACAAAAATCCACTGGGTGAGCTGGATGTAAACATTGTCATGAGTTTGAGATAAAAATGATTCCCTCTTCTAAAAGCCACCTGGGTGGTGAGCAAGATGGGTAGCAACAGATGCCTGGTTATTTGGACAAACTGAATTGACACCAGCAGAGAAGACTGAGAAGAATAAATCCTCAAAACTTCACAATTATGGAAATTTTCTGTAGAATCAGACACTATAGGCAGAGACAGGGGCCCAGAGACAGGCTCCCATGTCCTCCATGAACTTGGCAGGCTAGTTGCTGGATCAGAGAAGATGTACCAAAGCCCCCAGTAAGTAACCTAACAAACCAGCAGAAGTTTGTTTCAAGCTGAAACAATGTAATCAATTCACTTAGCTCCAAACTGAAGACCTTGACAATAAGCGCTTTTGTTTTCTGTGAGTTTTTCTTCTTAAATGCAATATTTGAAATGAGACTCCCCCGAAATATCTGTGTGAAGGAAATGAAGAGAAATGAAAGTACAGAATATGCTCCTTTCCCTCCAAAGAATTCTCCACTCCAGTCTCAAAACTATAGAAAAAGTCACTGTCCAGCACACATTCAGGTTCTTTATTATTCTAAGGGAGAATTTTGACTGCAAGTACTCATGTCCCTGCATACGAGGTAATTGAGATTCCGTAACTGGAATCTCAGTATAAATGACTAGAGGAGTCACAGGCATTACTAGAAAACTTTTTTTTTTTTCTTAGTAAAAGTCTACCTCCTTAGACTTTTTGTTTCTCAGAGGAACTGACCAGCTAAGCTAAAGCAGTTTGCAGTTATAAACATTTACAAACTCTTTACCAGGTCTCAGAACTCAGCTCCTGCACCTCCTTTTTTAAATACATATTATATTCTAAGTAACAAAAGATGGTACTGCTTGTTAAAAACTGTGCATCCTATAGTCTGTTGTATAGGCTGCAAAGACCTCTGGTTCCACATTCAAAAGAGATTGTGTATTCTTAACACTGTGAACATACTTCTCTTACAAGATGGCCCAATCAAAAGCCCTTACCTAAGAAAATGCTCATTGATATGTAGGTTGTGACAAAATTATTGGAATTGAGATGGAGGTTTGGTATGATTAAACAGATTCACAGGACCATAAAATGTTTTTATATGAGCTTAATTTACCTTGAGTTTTCAGGCTAAAGTTGATGTTTAAGCTAGATTTCTGGAGAAGTATTTCCAAAAACAAGTAAACGAGCTCTGCAAAAGGGTTGAGAGTTTATTTGTCATTCAAATTCTTAAATTCTGTTCAAATATTAATTTTTAACATACTTCCTTTAAAGAGAATGACAAAACACCTATTGACTGTAACAGAGTAGAAACTTCTCTGCACATTTTACTTAGTGAAGTCCTAGGGGTTAGTATTATACAGCAGGTCAGAGGAGATGATCACACTGACCTTTCTTGACCATAAAAAACCTATGAAGAGTGATAAGCACTGACCTAATGCTTCTTCTCCTACTGATGTCAATAGTGGAGGAGTGAGGCCAAGGAAAAACCTGTCTGAATTACTACTTCATTGAAGAGTAATTTAAACAAATTTGAATTGAACCAAAGGTAATGCATTAGATAAAACAGGTAATGAAAAGAGTCATGATAATGAGAGGGGAATATCAGTTGTTTGGGCTCATCATCCAGAAGCAAGACAATCAACTTTGAAAGTCCATGGTCTTTGACCAGGTACAGAGGCCCCACAATTAATGTCAAAATAGCATAGAAACCATAAGAGTGAGACAGCTGGGCTTTGTGGCTTAGATAAACCCTATCTAACTGTATCACTTGAATTAGGTATCCAAATGGAGAGTCCATTTGCCCCAGACTTCTGTAGTAGACAAAGAGAACTCTATATTTCCAGGGGCAACTCATACCTTATTTTTTCTGAGTAATTACTATGCAGTGTGAATCTCTCTATATGGTCATAGGTTAAGGGAACTAGCCTCCTTTCCCTGGCTTTTCAGTTAAATGTGTACTTTCAGCTAGGATTAATCCAGACCTAGTCGTCAAGGCATAATACACAGCACCCTGGAGAAGACTAAACATGTCATTGCCCCTGCAATGACTAATCTTAAAAAAGAGCAGAATCTGTTCTTAGAAACAGCAGCATGTTTTCCAGCTAATCAATGGTAGTAGCTGAACCGACACCTTCTAGATCACTGATAGAGTAGACAATACCTACATTTTAAGCTCCTGAAAAGAATCTGAAGTAACATGGATTTAAAGTAATATGGTCTGAAACTATTCTCAGAAGGGTTTGGAAACCAATTCCTTTAAGTTTCTTTGGAAATCCTCCCTACCATATTGTTGGTATTATTAAAAGTTTTTGTAAGTATTTCTACAGGTTTTAAAAAACTATAGAGGTCAGGTGTTGGCAGATGGTGAATATACAAAGGCATAAACATGTAAGAGAGACAATAGGTACAAGAAGAAAAACATTTACTCTTTGTATTCTAATTATTCTCACTATGCAGCCAGATCTGTAGAACCTAAGACTGGGAAAGACACTGTTCCTAAGTTTAATTTGTTCTTGTTTGCTGTTACTTTTTTGTCTCGGTTTTCTACTCTTTGTGAATATATAGGTTTGATGAGGCTTCCAAGTCAAGAGCTCACAGGGAATAAAGATTGAGCACATTACTTTATTTTTCAGTCTTCTACTTTCTTTTGCAGTATAGCAGTAACTGCCAGCAGAGTTCATAACACACCTCAGCTTTTGAACCCTTCAAACTACATACTTACAAGCTGAGCATGGGATTTTGTATGCCTGAGAACACATCTAAACACTTCAACACATCTAAATCCAAAATTCTGTCACATTGAAAGAAACCAAAATTTCTTAAAATTGAGCTACTTTTTACAAAGGGAAATGGCTGAGGATGAGTTCTTATTTTATACTTTTACAGAGTCAGAAGACCTTTATGCTTGGTATTATGTGCAAACAAAGTAAAAGAGAACCCAAAGAGCTTAAAAACATCCACCCAAGTCAGACAAAGGAAGGATCGTTATCACTGATGGCATTGTTCTTAAACCAGGACAGGCATAAAAGTACATTAGCTGCCAGCAGTATTTGTTTCTCAAATATAATCTCTAAGGAAGAACTAAACTATGCCAGTGAGAAGGTAAAAGGAATGTATTTTATTCTGAAGTTCATAATGAAACAAAGCTCATGTCATTGACTGTTGTGTAAATACTCCATGAAAAGTTGAAAAACTTGAACTTTGTCAAATGTACAGCATTCTTTAATTTTATATTGATAAGTATATTGCAACAGCTTCAGTTCAGGCAACAATTTGATGCCAGTTTGCAAACAAGGGCCTGAAAAGTCTATGTTTGAAAAACAACATTCAGACAAAGTCCGTTTTTTACCTTCATCACTCTTGTGATTTGAGCTTGAAATCATTCTGTTCTTATTTTATCAGAAGGGGTTATACTCTTTCTACATAAAGCCAAGGCTGACCACAATTATGTGAGAAGATTCTCATATAAAATCCACAACTGCGGTACTGAGAAAGAAGAGCAACAGCCTCCTGATTTAACTAGTATTTGGATAGGCTCCTAGACCATTATTTGAGAAGCTGTCCAGATTGGCTTATAATATCCATAAAGCAATAGTTTCGCTTTCAAGGGACAATATATTTTCTGAGCAGGTGGGTGGGATGGGAAGGAGCAGAATACATATATGTATATATGTATACATTATTCTCTGTTTTAGTGCAGATAGTTTCATTATGTTCCAAAGCCTTACACTGAGGGTCAAGTTTGAGAAAGCAACAGGATTTCAAAAAAGACATATCATATTTCTCTGAGTTCTATATCAAATTCATGCATAAATCATCTCATAATTTTTATGATGCAACATAAATCGGCAAAATCGACTCATAACCACACTGAATGCCATAGGTTCCAAGATTTGTATGGCTCAGGGATTTGTTACTTGTATATTACTGAAACAGTTCATCAAGTGACTTCAGTATATTTACTGCATATGTATTCTGAATTCCTTATTGAAAAGATTGGATATCACTGGTATTTAAACATAAGTTTGGATATTGGAAGAATTCCCATTGAATAACTTTTGTTGACAGTTATTCTTGTTTGATTCTGGTTTGCCATTAATAGCTCTACAGTAAAACCAACTTATTAATAAGCTGTCTCTTTTTCCTTTGATCAGTGATTCTTAGTATTGAAAGGATGTGGAAGCCTGATCTAATTTTAGATCCAGAATTGTGATTATATGTAGGTTTCTTATAAGACAAATTTCTCATTTTGCATTGAGAAGACTGTAATGGACATTACATACATGTATATACAGAAATGCTTATGACATGGCAAAACTAAAAAGTAATTTTTACAATAATGTTATAATGTTTCAACCAAGAACATCAAAGCCAGCATAGCTTAACTAAATAATTTTTTTAGATTTCTGAATAGAAAATAATGTCATAATGTCATTGCTAGATAAACATATTTCAGAATATTGATAATATTTTAGAGAAAATATGCACTTCTGGTAAACACTTTCATGATGTTCGTACATTTTTCATCAAACACTGAGTCCTTGGAAAGATGTGTATTTTATTATTTATCACTTGCTAACCAGGGGAAAACTGCAAATAAGGATCAAACTGTAGATATGTGCAAAAAGCAGTCATCTGAGAAGGTCTAAATAACACAAAGACAAGCTTAGTCATAACAGAGGTGACAAAAATTTGGAGGGATGGACATTCCCACTCAGCTGATGCCTGTGTACCAGTACAAGAATAACAGATATAAATGGGAGGATCAAAATTTTAGTAAAATGGAGTGACCTTTTTATTCTCATGTTCTATAAATATGGAAGACTATAATTCAGGAAGGGTAAAGAAAAGCTGCCCCTAATATAGACAGGGAGAGTTGCTGAAAATCTGTTGGCAATGACTACAAAGACAATCATGCTACTGGGACAGGGAATATAGCACTGGATAAAGCTCCTCATGAATATCAACTAGAGGAATCCAAGACTCTGGCCTCAGTGGAAGGAGGATATTTCCTCTACTACCCTTGCCTCTTTCAGGAAAGGAGTTAATGGATAAGACAATTTTTTCCTATTGATGATAATTTTGTTGATTCATACAGAGAAAGCATTTGGAGGGGAAGATCTTTTAATGATGATTCTAAATGATGGGAAATAGTTGCATATATGAAGAAGAAAGTGAAATAGGTAGGAGAGACAATGGTCTCTGTGATTATTAGAAAATGAAGAACAGATATACATACAATAAAAATTAGGATTTTTAAAAATGCCTGTGAAAAAACTTGGAAAGCTTAATATGGGAGACTGCTAGTTAAAATACTTGGAGAGTTTATAAATGAACATACAATGTCAAGTATAAGAGTGGAAAGGAATGACTAAAAATACAAAACCCCACCACCTTAGATAAAACTTCATTGATTTGAAATATGGGAAAGAAGCAGACTGAAAGGACAGATTACTAAAGAGTTCAATAGCATCAGCAAAGGGTCTGCAGACCAAAACAGAGAAAGCACAAACTAATGAGAATTTAAGGTACCACATGAAATTACTCACCCTGATGAAAAGATAGGCCACTGTGGACAGGAGTGGCCCCTCGCTTCCCCAGGCTTGATTACATTCTTCTGTCACGTCTCTTGCGTGAGGTCAGGGAATGGTGACACTTCAAGTGAGTCAGGTCAGCTCGTGACCAGACACAAAATCTCTAATGTGCCAAATGAAAAAGTAAAAGGGCTGTTCTGTCAGATAAACAGTGTTCTGGCTTGGCACACAATTGCCAGATCTAAAACAGGAGGTACAGTTGGGACATGCAGATAGGGATAAGGGCCAGGTGCTGGAACTCTTTATTTTTTTTTTTTTTTTTTTTTTTTTTTTTTTTTTTTTTTGTAAAAGCTTACGCTTGGATTGAATTAAATTAATATGAAATGAACCTTTTATTTAATTTTGACTTCTTGAATAAACTATGTTTAAAAACAGTCATCCTTGGACACCCCACTAAAGGTGGAAATGCTGTCCGTGCAGACTGGGGACTAACTCAAGAATTTACTGATGAAAGATGAGGATCCAAACTCTGTAGTTTCTGAGATGCAAGGGGAGTAGATGACACAGGGAAGTAAGTGGAAAACATGGAATTACAGGGTACTGGAGCAAGAAATCAAGCAATGTGCCAAAAGTAACAACAACACAAAAAAAAAAAAAGAAAAGGAAAGACGAGGCAGTTCTCTATTAGCAGGAGGCAGACTTTTAGACATGGCAGAATCAACAAATGTCATATGTCTGGACTTCAACATATCTTTCAACTCTGACTCAAGCGATGAATTTTTTCATAGAGATAGAAGATGAGTGCAAAGTTAATTTAGCATTCTTAGGAAACCTCAATGAAAATGACGATGGTTTCAAATACGAATATAATTTATTACTGTTTAAACCTTGTGAAGATCTTTGAACCATACTGAGGAACTTGAAACTGTTAACCTAGGAGCAAAGGTAAAAAATGTGACAAGCTAATTTAGACCTTTCTCTAAGATCCCTTTATGAAATGAACAGCAATACAGCTAATGCTTGAAAATTGAAGGATTAATCCATAAAATAATACCCCTCTTTTATGGATTTCTATCCTTTTGTTAAAGCAGAAGGAGAAAAAAAGCCAAGCCTGTACAACATTTCTAAAACAAAGTAATCATTTTAATTCCTGGATATATTTATTAACTAAAAGTATAAATTAGAAAACAAACAAAGGGTAAATCCAAAGCTGCAGCCAGACCCAAGGTATTCTAAATATGCCTGTTTAATGTGTACTGCAGATTAATGGGTATAGCACATTGATTCTAGCTGTAGTTTTTAGAGGAGGTGGAGGAGGAGGCAAGAAACTGAGATAAAAAATGCAGTCTTTGTTTCAAAAACAAAAATGAGATTTTAAAATTGAAAACATGAAAGTGGAAGAGAATCACTAATGACTATATTCTTTATCTTCCCCAAAAATCAACAAAACCTTGCTTCGCTGTATGTTCCAGTGTACTACAGGCAGGCATTATCCAGCCCCTTTCTGAATGTTGGCAGGAGAGTTTGCTTTCCCAACTCTGTGAAATTCTAAAATATAATGAAAATGCAGCTACCGTACTTTCTAAGCTCTTGGTAGATATTTTCACTTACTTTGTCATTTTCAAGGGGGGAAACAATGGTGGCATCTGTGCCCTGGTGCTAAGTGCTCATTTGCATGCAGAGGCAGAGAGATATCCGTTTATTATCAATTTTATGCATTACTTCATTTCATGGTGTTAAAACAATTACATTCAAAGGGTTCAGCAGTCCACAGCCAAGCTATTCAGGGTTCCAGCAGCATCATATAATAACGTTATTCAGGGAGAGACACATACATCATAGTTTACTGACTTAGAAGTAAAAAAAGAGAGGGAGAGGGAGAGAGAGAAGCAATTCCTATAGAGCTGGATAGAGAATTTGTAAAACATCACAGATATAACAATAAGCAAGGAACTCAGGGCAGATGGACATGAAATTTATTAACTTGGAATTACTTTCCAGGAAAGTTGAGAAAATTTTTTAGACGCGACAGTTCTACCAAATTCTCTGCCACATTCTCAATGTCTTTTCTATAATGCTCTTCATCACCCACACTGCAAAGCTCCACTTGAGCAAAAAAGCAGAGACTGTGCCCATCCCCTTGAAGATCTCAGAACACATACCTTGGAACAGCAAACAAGCAGTTGGGTCTGAAGAGACTTTTTGTGCTCCCTATGTGCAGTGGATTTGCAATCTGATTATCTGGTTACTACTGACAAGGCTCTGCCAAGCCTCCCATGAGGAATTTACATTTGTCTATCAATTTACATTAGCTGAAACAGCTGTCTGTGCAAAGGATTTCAAGGTTTGAAAATAAGGACCTACCCTCTGACACCAGTCAACTCTCCAAAAACCAATGAAAACTGTGGCACAGTAGTGAACAAATTTAAAAAGCACATCCACCTTCAGGATTTTCCTTATTGAGTTTGGAGAGATGCTTTTTTCAGCAGAAAGCAAACTATTTGATTGAACACTTACTGAAATTTTTAAAAATACAAGAAAAAAAATTAAATCAAAGAACTTTTAATAATACTTCACTGCCAGAGGAAGATAAAATCAGTGCTGTCCCTGTAAAACAAAAAAGCAATTACCAAGTTTTTGATTATAATTTCTGTAATAATCTACCTTCAAGAAAGCAACTTCAGTGAATCACAAGAGAAGAAAAGTCTTTTTGAAGCATTTCAACATAGAGGCCTCATGAAATAAGAAACTGAAAAGGAAGTGTTTTTAATCTGGGCTATTACAGATTTTCTATCATAGAAGTTTTCTATCAGTCAATGCACACACAGTGCTGTGGTATGGTATGGATCAACTCAAGCAAGAAATGCAACTTCTAAAGAAAATAGCTTGGCAACTTGGAAAACCAGCTGCTCCCTGGTAATCACTGCAAAGGAAAACAAATTTTGTAGGAGTTCTCAAGCTTTGAGCCTCTCACAAAAGGATGGGGGAAAATATGAAGGCTGTTGCAAGGCCAGAGTGCTGACAGAAGCAAAGGACAGCTTGTCGTTGAGGTAGGGATAGGTTTAGTGGAAGGAGAGCTACCAAGTCTTTCAGCTTTTCTTCATGGCAAGAATGTACCCTATACCAATACTCCCAAGGAAAGTTAACCAGTGGATCCTGGCAGATTTCCTTCATTTCTGCTCTAAATATCTCAACAGCCAGAATTTCTTTCTGAGCTTTCTGCCTCTGCTCCTGCCATAGCCAGCTTTTATCATTAAAGTAATCAGGATGGCAACAGCATGCAGCTGTGCCACATCTGAGTCTAAAAGGATGGTAAATACTCAATGAATTGGCCCATGTTGATTCCTCATTAGGCTACTAGCAATGTCTTGTCTAGCCAGTTTAAAGCTAGCATGGTTATCTTTACACTACATTGCAGTCACAACACTTGCCTTAAGGGCAAAGAAATTGCCTAAGTACCAGTTTTATGAGGCTATACAAATCAAGTAACTTCCAGAACTTTGGTCTAAGTTTTATGGCAGAAGCTTCTAATTTATTTCACCCTGCAGGTCTCCTGAGCTCTGTGGCAGTGTCTCTGTACCACATGCCATGCCTCAGTTCAGGGATCTGGGGTGTGCTGTAGACATGCTGCTGCTGCTAATGGTGGAAGACAGTCCCACAAGCAACAGTTCTTCAGTCAAACCCCTCCTGTTACAAAAACTGGACAATAATGCCAAATCACCATAAAAATAATCAAAAATTCCTATTACTTTGCTCCTCTTGTCTTCAGAGAATCACAGAATCATTAAGGTTGGAAAAGGCCTCTAAGATAATCCGGGTAAACCACTTACACAACATGACTGTGTTCACCATTAAGCTGTATCCCCCAGGGCCACATCCACATGCTTTTTGAACACTTGCAGGGATGGTGATTCCACCACGTCCCTGGAATGCCTATTCCAATGTCTGAGCCCCCTTTCAGTGAACAAACTTTTCCTGATACTCAATCTAAATCGCTCCTGGAACAATTTGAGGACGTTCCCCCTCATTCTGAAAAATACAGTTTCCTTCACTATGTGGTTAATTCATCAAAATCTTCAAAGAAAGGATGGTCCTTTCATTATCATGCCTTCATGATTAAGTCCTGATAACGGACCATGGGTCTAAAGATAAAAGCATTAATCTAAAATAAAGCCTTTTAATTTAACTCATGGCCTTTGAAGTAAATCTTGTAATAAGGAATAGGAAAGGAGAGAGAATGATGACCAGTAGGAAGAGGTCCTGGTGTTTGGATGAAAAATACAGAGATTTTAGAAAGAAAAGCTCAGTAAAACATTAATATTAGACAGTATTAGCATTAATTATTAATTAACCAATAAAGGTATACAATAAAATTAGACAACGTCTAGATGTGTGGAACTGTAAAGACACACAAAAAAAGTCCTATAGTCTGACATGAAAAGGAGGTCCAGCTTACTGGAAGGATTGTATTTGGCAGGCTTAGTTTTTATTTTTTCCCTTGTATCTGCAACAAAATATTTTAAAGGCTATTATTATTATTGTTATTATTATTGTCATCATTTTTTAAAAAAAGCACTTCCCTGTGTACTGTGTTAAAGATAAGCAATTTTATAGTTCAGGGTTTTTGTTATTTTTTCTTTTTAACAGTAAAGTATATAGAAATTGATCAGTTTGCATTGTTAATATCAATACATTTACTTCTTTTGTTGAAGATGCTCATGGATTTCAAAAGACACATTAGGAATACCTCTTGAAGTCATTGGTTTTCATGACTTTTCAATAGAAGCATCTTGGTTTTATGATGCTAAATAGGTTCCATTTGGACTGGTTTCGTTCATCACAAGAGTTCAAGGAACATACAAAGACACTGACTATATTCTCAGTCTGAAATATCCTGTCTCCTTTGGTTATCAATGATGGATGTTCAGGAAGTGCAAGAAGTAGGGTTTACAAAGAGGTTATCTGCAATAACTGTCCACTCAACCTTATGCTACTGCACTTAGCAGACACTGACATGAAAAGCTTTGGAACTCCAAAAGCTGTAGCAGCTAATTCTACTTCAAGTCTAACCAGAATCTTCATGTTGTCTGCAACCTGTTAGAGAGATCTGTGAAAACTTAGCTAAGCATTTCAGACGACTATGTTGATGGGGAATGTCCTGAAATAAGCAGTGGATACTCTCCTTCCTTGTTTATAGCTCTGGAATAAATGATAATAGCTCTGGAATGAGTGATGCCATTTCAAACTGCAAAAAATGGAAAAGTTCAGATGAAAGATACTTTCAAGGTGACTTTGGTACCTCCAGCTCTCTTTTCCTCTAGTACTTAAATGAGGACATACTTTGATTAAATATAAAATTTTATTACTACACACTACTTAGTGTCTGCACTTTACACTGCAGTGAATCACAGAAAAAAATCACAGAATGGTTTTGGTTGGAAGGGACTTTTTAATAGTCATCTATGCTACACCCTCTCCAATGGAAGAGACATCTTTCATTAGGTCAGGTTATTCAAATCTTCATCCAATCTCACCTTTAACACTTCCAGAGATAAGGCATCCACTTCTCTGAGCAACCTCTTCCAGTGTCTCACCATCCTCAACATGAAGGATTTGTTATTTATAACCAATCAAAATCTAGCCTCTTTCAGGGTAGATTTCTACATCTAGAAGCAAATTAAGCATGGTGTTTTTACTGTTAAATTACAACAAATATTAGATTAAACATTTTAGATAAAAGTTCAGATCTTTAAATTTTTATGAAATGCTACACATATATAAAGAGATTTACATATGAAAACACTGGACACACTCAGTGTCGGAATAAGCTACTAAAATTCCACTAGTATCTAAGGAATTATAGCAAGATTTACAAAAAAATATTTTTGGCTCTGTGAATTCAAGAAATACAAGAAAAAAAGTGTGACTGGAAGGAGATAATTTCAATATATATTTTTTAAATATGTCAAATTAACCCCTTGAATTAATTTAAAAAATTGTAAATCAGTGAACTATATAAAATAGAAGTAAAACAAAAATAAATCTCCCACTTCCCAGAATATCGATAAAACAGTGAAAATACTGGTTCAATATGTGTGTCATCAGTATTAGGTGTCAAAAACCCCATAATCAACAGTTTATATTCCAGTGAGATTATTTCATTGTTCATTACTGGAACAATGCTAACTCTCACCATTCCTGCTGTCTCAAATGAGAGCCCAGGTGGATAGGACAGACATTTAATAAGTGGCAGCTCAAAGTCCAGTCTGCCTGAAGAGCTAAAACAGATTCTAACCTTCACATGGGTGTGAAAACATTTATTGCGGAGATAGTAAGGAAAAAGAGGTTTTCTCAAGGAGATGAGAATTAAAGTTTGAGTAATATGGAACACTGGCTGGCAGTTCACATTATGATCCTTGGTAGCTATAGGCAAACAGCAAATCCTTAGTCACTGTCTGGACGTGGCTCATACACAGCAAAAATACATTATGAACCATAGTTCATGAGTCTACAAATAATAAATATGTAGCAGAGATAGCAAATACACAGCTAAATGGCACAGCAGAGTCTGGCTTTACCCACTGTTTTGGTTTTTTCCTGCTTTGGCTTTTGATGTTGCCCTCTGGTTTGTCATACAAGCTAAATAATCTTGCCAGTTGGGTGCTAACGTATTTAGGGGAAATCTTCTAAAACATCCCTAAAGTCATAGCATATACCTTTCTGGCTGAGGATGTTAGCAGGCAATCCATTTTCAGACAGACCTGCAACTGGAACACTTTCATGCATAAAGGTATTCAGGGCAGGCAGGTGGCAAGTTGTTAAATAGCCCCCTGCTCATTCCTAGAGATGGCATGATAAAATGAGCCACATGCTTATGACTTTAATGCGCTTGGTGCTCAAAACCAAGATGATTTCAGGACCAAACAGCATCCTCACTAGCAGTTGGCTGAGACATCAAGAACAAGAAGAAGAATTTCTAAGACCTTATTGGTGAACATATGGCAAACTCTGATTTCCTTACTAAATCAGATGATATTACTAGAACTGGGTCGTTATGCACACATTGTAATCTATCGTTAAGCCCAACGAAGTAATATTTAGCTGGTGTTTTACTTGTACTACTGGGATTTATCTCTGCTTTTTGAAGAAAAAAAAGTCCAGGAAGGAAGGAAGAGTGTTGAGCTTTCAATTTTAATAAGAGGAGATTGCCAATTTTGACAAATTACTCTAACAGCTTATTCAGATAATGTTTGCTTATATACATATTTGCACATATTTTCGGTGTTATTTAGGAGATAGAAGATGTTTAAATTATTCATTTTCTTGTCTGAAAAGTACATTTCTCCTCCCTGCATATGCTTTCAAAATGCAAGTTGGCATCATATGTTTCAAATAATTTTCCAGTGTGTTCTACAAAGCCTGCAGCCAGGCCTTCACTACCTGTGTTTCCAAATGACCATGAGGAGTGTAATGCATGTGCATGTGTTATAGAATTGATGACATACAGGAAGGAAATTAACCTCTTGGCCTGGAAATCAAGCACTCCCTCACAATGCCAATCCATATGGCTACAATCAATTAAAACAAAGATGAATCCTTCTCATCTGGGCTGCTGAGCGATCATGCAGCAATAGTTACAGGGTGGTAGAAACCAGGACTTGTAGGTTTTTGTGTTGTGCTTGTTTCCTTAGCTATACTTCACACATGGTTTCTGCAAACATCGGTACTGTCTATCCAGGGTATGGGACAGCAGGAAAAGGTGTGCATGCAATTCAGCTGTAGGCCAGTCAATCCACACCTGTTAAACACACTCATTTTGCAGTGTGTTAAGCAAAACTGTTCAGAGAAATCCCATATCTGTATCCAACAGCTGGAGATAAAGAACCCTGTTTTCCTTTCTGTCAGGGTTAATAAAAGAAGCAACTTATTAAATGGCATTTTGGCAAACACAGTGGATAATGGATCCTATTCCATACTTAAAGACTTTTAACAATTAAAAAGATTTATGAGCCGAGCACAGCGACACGAGTGCCGAAGGAGAGGATGGACACCTTGGGAGGAGCCAGGAGAGTAGGGCAGGTAAACCTGCAGCTCAGGACAGCAAGACGGACACGGCAGAAGCCCGGCCCTTTGATGGGGCTGAAACAGCCAGGAATGTCAGATACCACGGCCCCCCAGCCCATTGTTCCCCATCAGCTACAGTACATGTCCAGCGTCTGGTTTGTCAATCACAGGATTCAATGGCTGTTTGCCTGGGAAGCTGCTGACAGGGGGCTAGGGGGACTTGCCAGAGCTTAATTACCGTACCTCATTAAAGGGCTTCTCATTCATATTCAGTAAGGAATCATTCGAGCAGACAGATATGTCTTTGTTAGATGAACTGAAAAACATACTTCTAAAAAAATCCCTACCACTTACGTATTTACATTTGTTTGGTTAAAGAACTCTTTTCATTCCGCTTAAGAGAGAACGAGGGAGAGAGTAAAAAGGGGTGGGGGAGCGGGAGGAAAAAGCACAGGAAAGAAATAAAATGAAAGGAAAATTTACTAGAAAGAGTTTGCATTGGTAAGGTGACAGGCTTTTTTGAGGAAAAAAATTGATTTCATTACACAGAGTCAAATTCTGCTTTAATTTCTACTCACTTCACAAAGATACGTGGATGTGTGCATGGGGGCAGTAGAGGAGAGAGGGAAATCTCTGAATGAAGCTCAGGGGGTTAAAGTTGGCTATTTTTCTCCTGAAAAGGCTTGGTAAAAAAAAAATGTCACTTCTATCTTTCCTTAAAGTAAAAGTTTAGGAAAATTTTGCACCCATTTTTTTTTTTCCCTTAAGAATTTTCTGTTGTTAAAAACTCTCAAAGTTAGAGCCTTAACCAGCACAGTTTAGTGCAGCCTCCCTGCCACTGTTTCCACTGCTAAGGGTATGGGTTTTAGTCTTATTCTCAAGGGTGGTATTCTGATACTCTTCCCCCAAAGAGCACATCAGCTGGCATTCACTGACAAGCCTAGCAACACTCCCATCTTCCTGTGAA
>VWZU01001943.1:702274-774774 GCA_013397095.1 Sterrhoptilus dennistouni
CCCCTTTGTTATGGCCACTGGCTAATGCTGAGGTGGATACACTTTAAATGACAGCATTTTTGCCTAGGGTCTCATGGGGGCAAAAGTACACGCAGTCTCATCAGCAGTCTTCCACTACAGGAGAAGACAACTAAAAAGGTACCAAGAAGAATTAAAAATTCAAGTGCACTTTCCTTAGTACATTTCTTCCTCAAATACTTTTCTTTTCTGGGTACAGAGCTGCTTTTAACTTTTCACCTACTAGATAAAAAAACTGTAAACTTGCTGTACTACATTTTTACCTGTAAATCAGGAAGGATCTTTGGTTACCTTAATACTGACCCTCCAGAGTCTGCTTTATGAAAGAAAGTGAAATAAATCTCTGCTTACCTTTACCTTTTCTGAATTTACAATTCACTGTTAACATTTCCTGCAGTTCATGATTACTTGTACTCCACATACTGAAGGAATCTTTATGAGAAACCCAAAAGTATTTTATTTATCTTAGACCATGATATCTTACTTGGACATACATATAGTTAGGGCTTGGACTGGTTTATTCTGCTTCAGTTGTAGACACCTAAGATCTTCTCTGTAAATACTGCATGACAAACAATACCCCAGTCACAGCCTTATTAATATCTTCTTGTATTTTCATCACTGCTGTAATGCAACTTTGCAGTTACCACTCTTAGTTTTTTACACCATTAGAATACCATAAAAGCAAGTGAAAGAATACGTTACAGTGGGTTCATTTTTCCTATAATGAAATGGTGTATTACATCAAACATACTTTTGGAGTTATAGTGGTATCTTGGAAAAAAAGATTGTGCTGGTTTTGCCTGGGATAGAATTACTTTTCTCCACAGTGGCTGGTATGGAGCTGTGTTTTGGATTTGTGCTGAGCACAGGGTTGATAATTTAGCAATATTTTTGTTATTGCTGAGCAGGGATTGCACAGAGCCAAGGCCTTTTCTGCTTTCCATAGTGCCACACTGGCAAGGAGTGTGCTTGGGAGATTGGGAGGAGACAGAGCCAGGACAGGTGACCCCAACTGACCAGAGGGATATTCCAGACTACATGACATCAAGGTCACGTGGTCTGGACAACATAAGTTGTCAAATAAAGTGGAGGGAGGTAGGAGGAAAATGAGGAGACATTTGAAGTGATGGTGTTTGTCTTCCCAAATAATCATTACACATGATGGGATCCTGCCCTCCTGGACTTGGTTGAACCTCCCTGCCCATGCAAAGTAGTGAATTAATGCCTTGTTTTGCTTTGCTTTTGTGGGTTGCTTTTGCTTTTTCTATCAAACTGACTTTATCTCAGACAATGAATTCTCCGTCTTTTATCCTTCCAAGTCTCTCCCCAGTGCTGCTGTTAGGGAGCAAGTGGCTGTGTGGGGCTTGGCTGATGGCTGGTGCTAAACCACTACAGTGTATTAATACTCTGTCTTTTCTTTCTCCCTAGCTAATTAATTAAGAATTGGTGCTATCCTGAAAACAATTCTCTCTGAAATGCTTTCTCATGTGAAGGGAAGGTAGAGCTATCCCACCAAAAGAGGTTGGCTTTCAGTCTGAATGTCAAACTCAAAACAATGTCCTTTTTTGAAGAGCCAGGTCAAAACATTGTTAGCACTTTTTTTCAGTGAGTAACTTCAATTTATATCAATGATGCAGTAAAAAATATAAAAAACTTTTTTTGGCAATCTGAGAATTGAATTAGTCAAGAATAAAATTAATCATTATTTGACACTTTTCCAAATACATAGTTATTCTGACACAATGGAGACATTTCTGTAGGTACCCTCAGTGTTCACCCTTTGAGCTTTGAGGAGTAGGCTGCCATTCTGATTTATTTCAAATATTTTTTTTTCTTTTTTTTTTTTTTTGTCCTGCAATGGAATCACAAGATACTGACTGTCAGGTATATTCTCAGTGTGAAGAAAGTTATCATAATGTCATTTTGGAGATATGACAACGTCGTTATAAAATATCAGAGGATTTTGATAGATCTACCTATATGAATATTCATATTCGTATATTTGAGGGCCTGAAGAAGTCCAGACATGCATTCCATGTCATTCATATATCAGTCAGAAGTAGCCTATGTAGTACACAGAAGACTATATCAATATTTTTCTATCTTGACAACTTTTTTAGCACTGAGAGGTTTTTATTGTGAACACAGCTTTTGGTGTTGTCACATTCAGTCTTGATGTTTTTTGTGGTACAAAAGGTATAGATGCGCAGAAAGCTCCTCTCAACTAAGGGAAAGCTATCTGGAAAGCATACTGCAACTTTTAATTTTCCTCAATGTTTTTGTGTGCCATAAAGTTGTCTTTAAAATACACAAAAATGTGTCTCAGCTTGCTAGGTAATTTTGCACCCTCTTCTGGCCAAGATCTTCCCTTTTTAGGCATAAATCTTCTAAGATAGGTGGATTGAACATGAAATTACTCAGCATCAAACTAACTGTTCACATAGAAAAGTTTGTTCTTTATAGTCCAACTCCTCCTTAGCAGAGAAATACCTAGACCCCAAACCATTCAGGTCCTGGAGGTCAGCCCTGTTCTCACCTGCTGTATTCAAATACTCAATAACTAAGAAAGAAGGAGTATGTTGAAATAAATACATTCTCATGAAACTATTTTCTTCTACATTTCCCAGCAGACCTCTTATCACAGAGATAAAAGTCTTTTTTTTTCTTACAGTGAGACATGAGGCCCTTCCAAACTACATATATTTATGCTGGATTTTTTTATCACCACCTATATGTCTTCAGCATGTAAAGTAAAAGGAAAAATGCCATTTAAGATGGTCAGAATAACCCCTGCTGTGGTTCTGTAACTCATGCAACTATTTGAATAAACCAGTATCTTTCCCCATATTTCTCCTTGAGTCCCACACACTGCTAAATATAAAAGTAATTACAACTCTGATGGCACAAAAGCATAAGCAAGATCTGTAGCCATGCACTACCTTGAGCAACAAATCTTGGTTGAAAACAGCTGAATAGTTTGATTATTAGCTCTTGAACATCAACTGCAGTGGGATCTAAAACAGCTGATGCTCAGCTGTGGATTTCATAACAATTCACTAATTTGAAACTCTATTGAATCTTTTTAAATACAGATATTTCTTTTCCCTTTTTGAAAGGCCACTGATATTTTCATTGATGTCAGCTGAGAGATCTCCAGTTTTGGTCCCAGCTCATTATCTGCAACAATTTTTTAAAAATGCTCAATAAATACAGGTCAATTGAGTTCTAATAGTGGTCTTTTTTTTTATTATTTTTTTTTACTTGAACAAAAAGATACTTTTGTTGTTTTTGGGGTTTTTTTAATAGCTTGTGCATGGCCTAGGTTGACAGTTGAGATTCAGCATGTCCTAAACGTATTTTAAACATATTCTAGTTTTGACATTTCTGTTTCAATGCTGATTTGCATTTACTAGATGGTTCATGTTCTTCTGATGGTTTTCTCCTGCAGTGCATATGGATGACTTAAAATTAGAAACCATGCAGAACCTTGGAGTCTCCTTATCCAATAGCCTACAAATACAGAAAAAACCTTTGGAAGTATTTGTGTAAATTGCACCTCTGTTTCTTGGGCAATCAGGGAGGCATTATTTGCTCTGCTGATTTTGCAACTGAATTTAGCACTGGAAAGAAGCATTAACATGGCAAGTGCACAAGACACAGTTTAAGTAGAAAACACACTCAGAATCCAGACCAGCTCTGTTGGGCGGGTACTTGAAAAAATCCACTGGTCATGGTTAAAATATTGGTAAAATTTCTTGAAAGCAAAGATAGTTTATTTTTTCTGGCCATTTCTCCCATTTTTCCAAAGGCATAAAATGCAGTAGACACTAAACAGAAATTTTAGCCACTAGCCAAACCTTTATGGTATATTATTTCTTCATTGTTTCCTATTCCTTCTCTGAACTTCAGGCTTTAAAATTAGGAGCCAGCCCTAAGAAGCTGAACCGAATTTCCATCCTGTATTCCTGCTGGCCAATGGCCTAAGGTGCTACTCAGCTTGATTAAAACTTGTAGCATTTGGCCTTAATCAGTGGCATCAAATCTGATGCTTTTTTTCTTTTTGCAAAATCTTAATCTTTGGTTAATAGCAATCTTCTCATGGAAGTGGTGAAGGAGGATCAGGATTTAACAAACTGTGTATACCTGGTTTGAAAACAAACATAGTAATGTCCTGGGTTTTCAAATAGGGAGCTTTGTAGATTAAGCTATGAAGACCTCTAGTCCTCTTATTTGTTGTTATCAGAATATGTTACCAGCACATGCTCTTAAAGAGGGAGATTTCTGCAATATTTATACTTTTTAAGTGACTGTATATTTATATGGGGAATCTGTAACAAAATCTGTACTCTTTCTCTAAAAGATCTTACTTTTCTTTCTTATTATCAGAAGAAATATGTGGCCAACACCATTCCAAACTTCTGGCTAGCCTGTATTTCAGGCTTATTGTAGTTTACTGTTGAGTCACTGTGGGTTCTCGCAAAGAGTAGACTGACTGGGACTACAGCACCCAGAAGTTACAGATGCTTTCCAAAACCTCAATAAACTTTATACAGCAACTGCTTTTCTGCTATTCTGGATGGCGGGGGCAGGGGCTTAGAGGCTTGCACGGGATCAAAATGCCATCATTTTCACAACAGTAAATTTCAGTAGTTCCAAGCTTGCTGCAGTTCCCTTTTTATTGCAAATACATCAAACTGTCTCTGATATATCCTGCATGTCAAGGCTGAAAAAGGTTCACACATCAGATGCTGACTTGCAGGGGGTGTTTAGAGGTGTGGGGGGGGCAAGTTGACATAAGGTATAAGCAGCCTTTCACCCGCACTTTAAACATGCCATTTTTATGATCATTTGGGGTTTTTTTAAATTTTGTTTTTCTAACAGATGATGGGGGACAAGATATGTGTCAAGAAAGGTGGGTGTGTGCCTCCTCTCACACAAGAGCAACTGATTTTAGAAGACCTGAACAGTGCTCCCTACTATCTTTTTCTTTCATTTCTAATAAGCAGACTGTTGCCAGTTAGATAAATTTGTAGTTAATGACTAAATTTTTACTACTGCTAATAGTATTTTTAAATCAGAATTCGATTTTTACTGACCATTTTTTTTATGAGATAAAACGGTAGACTTCAGGTATGATAGCAATTTTGACATATTTTTGTGATGTCCAACTTTCTCTGTGCATGGCATGTAGAGTTCTACAGAATTACAGAATGTTCTGTAATTTCAATCATTGCATATAAAATTATGGCATCTTTACCTGTTTAATGTAGAGAACTTTCATTCACTCCTCATTTTTCTTCATTTATCCATCTGGCTGTAGGTTTGGTTCAGAAAGAAATATCTAGAAAAAAAATGTTAAGATTATAAAATATAATGACTTGATTATATGAACCTCCTTTATCCATTAATTTGTGTTTTCTGTGTTTTCTGTCTCTTACAGATGAAGTCTGGGCTATTGAATTTATCTGATAAATTCACCCTCTCTCTTTGTCACACCTAAAGAACAATATGCACATTTGGGCAGACAGTGAAAAGTAAACTGATGGCAGTGACTCGGAGAGAAGTCCCTGGCAAATAGTCATGATAAAATTGGCAGTAACATATAGAAAGTTATTCTGTGTTTTACTGTAATTCTGAGTTTCCTATAAAATCTGATTTATGTCTGTTAAAGGATTTTGAGAAACCAACTCCACCAATAGCAATTAAAAATCACCAAACTCAAGTAGCTTTGACATAAAGCCAAGTGTAATCTCCATACCTAGTTTTTAAGGGTGGTCACATCTTGAATTACAGAATCACAGAACCACAGAATATGCTGAGTTGGAATGGACCCCCAGGATCGAGTCCAATTCCTGGTCCTGCACAGGACCATTCCCAAGAGTCATGTGCCTGAGCACACAGTCTGAGCACTTCCTAACTCTGACAGGATGGTGCTGTCACCACTTCCCTGGGGAGCTGTTCCAGTGCCCAGCCACCCTCTGGGTGAGGAACCTTTTTCTAATACCCAACCTGAACCTCCCCTGACACAGCTCCAGGCCATTCCCTCAAGTTCTGTCCCTGGGAACCACAGAGAAGAGATCAGTGCCTGCCCCTCCTCTTCCCCTCACAAGGAAACTGTAACTGCAGTGAGGTCCCCCCTCAGTCTCCTCCAGCCTGAACAGCCCAAGTGACCTCAGCTGCTCCTCACAAGGCTTCCACTTAAGGCCCTTCACCATCCTCATGGCCGTCCTTTGGACACTTTCTAGCAGTTTAATGTCCTTTTTTGCATTGTGGCACCCAAAACTGCCCCCAGCACTCGAGGTGAGGCTGCCCCAGTGCAGAGCAGAGCAGGACAATCCCCTCCCTGTCCCCGCTGGCCATGCTGTGCCTGATGCCCCCAGGACTGGATTTGGCCTCCTGGCTGCCAGGACACTGCTGGCTCAGATTCACCTTGACGTTGACCAGGACCCCAGGTCCCTTTCCACAGCACTGCTCTCCAGCATCTCATTCCCCAGTCTGCATGTACAGCCAGGGTTGTCCCAGCCCAGGTGCAGAACCGAGCACTCTGTTGAACTGCAAATGGTTGGTGACTGCCCATCTCTCCAATTTGTCGAGGTCTCTCTTCAGGGCATTCCTGCCTTTGAAAGACTCAACAGCTCCTACCAGTTTTGTATCATCTGTGAAATTAGTATCCCTTCCTGCCCTGCGTCCAAGTAATTTATGAAGATGTTGAAGAGCACAAGGCTGAGGATGAGACCTGTGGAACCCCATTAGTGACAGGTTACCAGCCTGATGTCACCTCATTCACTATAATCCTTTTAAGATCTTCAAGTAAAATATGACTGCTTCATTTTCAGATATGAATATATATATTTTTCACACTGTCTCTCTTTTATCTTGTAAATAGGAAGGTGTATCTTCAAAATGAAGATTTATGGTATGGGCAAAACAGTGAATAAAATATAGTAGTTTTCATGGAAAGACTGTCTTTTAAACACAAAATACTTGATCACAACCTCTTTTTATTCCTCCTCATCTCTCTTTATTAATCTATTAATTAACTGTATTCTTCTCCAGAAGGCAATGTCCCTAAAGAGAAGGAGATATTTATGAGAGGTCCAGCTGACAACATTAGCAGGTGAATCAGTTAATCATATGTTCTGGGCTAAACAGCATTGCTGTTATATAGATGCAAGATCTCTGTTCTGGGGCACATATGCTGAAGAGAAGGAAAAGACAGCACCCCAGAGAAGAATGAAAGGTACCATTATTATAACTTGTATGACAGCATGATCTCGTTGATTATTCTCAGTATCTTATTTCAGTTTCTGTTTTAATTTCATTTACTAAAAATGGCAGCATATTTTCTGGGTTGACTGTCACTTACAGGATTTAGTGATAGATGCAGAGTAATACATAATTACTTCTGACTTCTTGCTATCTATAAATCTGAAGTTCATGAAATCAAATTTTTAATGTCTTTTCCTTCTCCTCTACTGTCACTTCTCATATGTTACCATCCAGCTGCTTTGGAGCTTGGGAGGTCAGATTTCCTATTTTACCTAGGCTCTCTCCCCTTGATTAAAGTAATCTGAATGGAATAAAGTAGTGAAGACATTTTTAAGTAGAACAGGGAGGAACGCAAACATACAAAGTTTATGTATGGATAGATTCCAAGATCTTACAGCTAAAAGGAATCATAAGATGATTCTGTATGAGTTTATATCTGAGGACAGTAAATTTCACTCTATTGTCTCCATATTAAACTTAGAATTTCCTATTGCTTAAACCCAACATTCTAAAATGACAACAAGAAGTAGGGCAATCCCATCTCTACTGGTATTCACCTTCAATGGGCAAACATCCTGTAGAATCATAGTATCATTAATGTTGGAAAAGACCTCTAATATCATCAAGTCCAGACATTAATGCAGCACTAGTAAGTCTCCAGGCACTTCACCAACTTCCTTGCCCTCCTTCGGATATGCTAATCTTCACTGGAATTATGCTTTATTTCATATCAAAATTTACTGGTCACATCTTCCAGACATTGGATGATGCTACATCCTTTTCTGCTAGATTACACAGCCCCTTAACGCCTGCCATTCCTAAATTCAGTAATATAAAAAAAGAAAAAAATCTAAAAGTAGGCTCTTAACAACAAGAACCTATCAGTTAACTAATCAAGTTCCATTTTAGGATCTTTACAGAGCTAACTTCATCCTTGATTGAAGTTGGAATTCCACAAGACATCTAAAATTAAACTTGAACAAAAGAAAACCTGCCTAGTTTCAGGTCACACCACAAACTCCTAACTCAGACCTGGTCACAGTTTCTCATGTAAGCCCAACAACAGGTACAGTAATTTTTCTCATTTGTAAAAAGACACCAAAACTAGGGTGCCACATGCTTTCAGAGTTATCATCAAGTAACACTGCACAAGTATATACTTTGCACTTGCATCATTGTCAAAAAGACAGGACAGTCTGTGTATTAACTTTGTGGCTTTTCTTCTACCTTTTAATTTTTGAAACGATACACAATGAATGCTCTGAGTCAGAGATTTGAATATATTCTTATATATCTCACAGATAATAGATTTGACCTAATTACCACTGTATTAAGCACAGTAATGTGTGTTTGACAAATGCATATTTACAGAGAATAAATTAGTATTTATCTGGAGGAATCAAAATAATAAAAATCCAGGTTTTCCACTGATAGTTCTATCTTTTAATAATTTGACTCTTATTAATGCATGCCATATTATTTGTTCTAATTTGTCTTTTTAATTAGCTTCCATCCATTAGCTTTTTTGTCATTAATTTCTTCATTAGGTTAAAGAACTGGTTTTTTGTCTTTTTTCTGCTTCATATTATATGCTGAAACCAAATCACCTCTCAACTTCTCTTTTGATGAAATAAGTGGACTCAAGTCTTAAGTTTCTCAGTGTAAGATATATTATTTTCATCTCAACAAACCTTTCATTTTTCAAGTTAAACCCAAAGTAATTTGTCTTTGGTGATTTTTCACTCATACTACACTAATACTTTACCACGACATTTGTCTCCAACATATTTTCTTAACGTAATCACCACAGTGCATATAATTTCATCTACTCCTTTCCAACTGCAATATACACATTAAATGATAGTGAGAGAAATTATATAAATACATAAGAAATTTTGAAAATTATATGACTGCAGAAATAGACTAGACATTTAAAAAAAAAAACCCAAATGGAATATTGATAATTAATTTGCTTCAGTCTGCTCAGATGAAATAGTCTTCCAGCAGGAAGTGGCTATCTTCTCAAGGGCCACAGAATGAGGTGAATAGAAGGTAAATACATATTGCTGGAATAGCACATTCTCACTTTATGTACAGAAACCTCTCTTCTGTGTGGGTGGAATACAGCAGCTCCTATCTCAACTGAAAAATCAATTTCAGTACAACGGCCACAGATTTAGGACCCTGCTTGTGTACATGACGAGTAAGAGAGCTACAGAATGACAGAGCCATGAGGCTCTGACTTACTAGAGAAAATTCTACTTTTAGTTAGACACCAGAGGAAGGAAAACATACTTGAGGCTTTGAAAAGGACTTTAACTGTGAGAACTTGACAAGAGCTCAGATGTGGCATGAGGTCGAGACACATTTCTTCATAGTGACCCTATATTTGGCCTTGTTGACACTCAATCAGTCATGTTTTCCAAAGCTACTTCTGTGTAATGAAAACATCAGCAATGTTTCAAATTCAGTTTTGTGTCTCAAAATCATTTAGTAAGAACTCAAATGCAGTCAAAACCAAGAGAAATATAACTAGAGTTTTTTCCCAGATGTTACATTTCTGTCCTGCAATAACAGTGCCATCAGCTTTGAAAGAAAGACCACACAATGCAATGCAGGGATGTTTTTGGTCTTCTGCCACAACCTTCTAAGAAAAAAAAAAAAGAAACAGAAAAGAACACAAAAAACCACCACCACCACCAAAAACCCCTAAAAAACCAAAACTCAACCAAAAACCTGAGCAGGTTGAACACACAGAAAACAAGTGAACAAAGGTCTTCATAGCACTGTGTCCTTAGTTATCACTAATTTACCTGGAAAGCACTATTCAATATAACCTCAAAAAACAGCCATCAGTAAAATAAATACTGGACAGTCATCAGTGGACCTTAAATCCTTCATCCCAGTTTCCTGCCAGTCTCCTGCTACATTAGGTAATTTAAGTCAATTAAGTTACCCTGGATTTCTGCATGTTTTCAAAGGATCAGTAAGACCAGTTGCCATGTAAGATCACAAGGCTGTGAATAACCAAGAGAGTTTCAGAACATTAACCATTGCCAGGTGATAAAGTGTTGGCTTGAAATATGAATAACTGTATACTACTTGTTGCAATGCCATATATATTTATCCACATAAGCAATGTTACTTGAATAAATATGCTCATTCTATTAGAAAAAAAAGATTACTAAGAAAATAGAAAATTAGGTGTTTTGTCAGTTCTAGTTCTCTGGTTTTATTCTAAATATGGTCAGGCCAATTTAATTGATTTGTATCTTTATATGATAGTTTGACAAAAATGAAAATCAGGTAATAGCTCAGGACCATATAGGACTATGCTTTAGGAAATTAAAAAAAGCACTGCATATCCCATATTACTAATTTCCCCCACACACCCCAGAAAAAAAAATTCAGAAGGTCCTTCTGGAGATTTTGGTCAGACGTATTTAGAAAAAAATTAGTGTTTCTCTTGTAAAAATATATGTAAAGCATCCATTGAAATTACACTAAATATATATTTTTCCTATCAGCTATTACTAACATTTTATAAAGAAGTAAACAACACAAACACCATACAGAACCTAACTCCCAACCAGTGATGTGTGGGCTGATTCTTAATAACAGTATGAGACTTGCCAGGACAGGTGAGATTGTCAGTTTTGCCTAGTACTTCTTCCAGCAAAGCAAAGTGCCTGTGCTGCAGGATAGGATGAAAGTCTTTTGGGATACTTGGCTACTTGTTGAGTACTTCCAATAGCATGTTTTAATTTCTGATTTTCAGGGGAAACCTTTGATCCCCTGTGATGGAAGAATGAATGTGCTGAATTTGACTATCACTTGTTTTGATTACGTAGTCACCAATGCTGGCAGTCCAAACAAGCTGCAGTCTTCAGCCTGTTCCAGTAAATTGTCTGATGCCTGCACTGACACCAAGCACCCTGACATCTAAACATCCTGTAAATAAATTATTTTTTTCATTCACTTTAAATATTAAAGCCTGTGATGCAGGAGTAAAAAATAAGAGCTGGATGAGCTGCGTCAGAGAAGAAATGAATGGCAAGAAGTGTCAGCAAGAATCCAATGCAATGAATCCTGTGATTGCTCAGTCAATTTTTCCTTCCTATGAAACTGTTGTGCTCTTTTACCTCTCCTAGCTCTAGAGCAGACCATGAACAGAAATATTACTGTCCTGACAAGATTTTGTGCTCATAGTTAAGAGACTGGAAATGAACAGACAAATAGTTTGTCTGAGTCTCAGGCCCTCTCAAACCTCATTCATTGTTTCTAAGGAAATGACACTGAATCATTCCTGCTGTTCCCACCAGAAAACATGTAATAGATGACATTTGATTACCCAAAAGATATTTGGAATCTAATAGTTATGTAGCAGAGGATGTCCATGTATCACATTGTGGTTAAGACTGTAAAGTTACTTGGCATTATCACCTGCAATCCATTTAACAGGACGCTGTTGACAAAAAATTTAAAACTAGAAAAATGCCCCAACTCATCACCCCTTAAAATGTTTGGTTGCAACACATTCAAATTGTAACATAAAATTATTAACATACCTGATGTAGACATATATTAATAATTTTATGTTACAATCTGAGGCATATGTTTCTGCTTTGCTACTTCTTTTGGACTCCAAATTGATAAATTCACATTTAAGAACTTCCCCAGGTGAAATCTTCAGCTAGATTGGAGAATTTTATTTAATGAACCTGGAATGGATAGCTTTACTATTACATTTTGGTCTGTTTCACCATCAGCTTTTCATGAGCAACACATCTAAATAAATTAATAATAAATAAATCACTATGTTTGTTTTTTGATCAAATTCGTGAGTAATTTTTTTCCAAGCTAATAAATTAGAAAAATATTTATGGAATTGTTTCTGTTTATCCCTGCTCGTGTGGAATACTCTTAAAAAAATCACACTAAACCTGGGACTACAGGAGTATCACAGGATTCCTTTAACACACAAAATCGGTCTAATAAAATTCAGTGTAACTCCTGGTTACAGTAAATGTCTTGAGGGATGCCTTGTTTTAAGAGTTAACATCAGCTATTTATCCCTTTAATAAATGTACTGACCTTTTCCCAATTTCTAAGAAGAAGCAGGCCTGAAGTTTCAAAGTTATTTTAAGAATAAACAGTTAGGTAACCTCTGCAACAGCGGATCTTCACTTTGAAATGTCACAGCAATGGGTAGGTGCAGGCAGAGAGCACCCAGGAAAAGAGAATTGTTCTGTGAGTTTTACTGCCATCTGAAGTCTTTGCGTGGATGACCTGAAGCATGAACTGAGATTCTTTTCTCTCTCTTATTCTTTCTTTCTTTCTTCCTTTCTTTCTATTTAAATAGGATTCCAGAAAACAGGATTTCTGGGCCTCAGTGAAACTCAATTCAGTTCATGAAGGGGAAAAGTTATCAATTAGTTGCATTTATTTAATTTTATTTCTGCAGAGCATCTGCCGAATTCTATGCAAATAGAAAAATATAGAGGGAACAGTGTTTGGCTTCAAAGAGCATGGAGGTTGGGAGGGTGAAACACAGTTTACTGTATGGAACCTTTTTTTTTTTTTTTAATTTGCCTTGATGGAAGTTGACAGCTCAGCCTGTATTTCAGCTCTGTCTACAGGCAGTGAAATGTGTGAGAAACCAATACTCTGAAAATTCTCATATGCATATGAAAAATCATGGTATGAAAAGGGGCCAAGGGATTAGGACAAGATAAATTTATACTAAGCTTTACACATTCCATTGACAAATTTGCTGTTTTTGCGTTGTTGCCTCCGACCTCCTGGTTACCGAGGGGATGACATTAAACTGGGAGAAAATGGCTTATTATGTGTGATAAATTCAAACAAAGATGACGCACTTTACCCACCAAGTATATCTAAGAAATTGTGAGGAAATGTCAAGCATTTCAAAAGAAAGCTGCCGTAAATTCTGATGCCGGAGACTTTAACGAATTTCTGCCAGAGTAGAAAGGTCTCTTTGTTTGGACTCAGCTGACACTCAGCGTGTGGAATATTATGAGCTCGGGGGTCACATAAAAGCTACAGGAGAAAGAAAGAAAACTGTGGATGTGACAAAACTCAGGCACTAGAGGGCTAAGAACTGGCACGGAGAATTTGCACTGACTCAGTGCAGACAGTACATGGGAATCAGCACTCACACACCAAAAAAAAGGTTAAAACCACAAACATCCATACTCTTCTGTTCACTACCTCTCATTCCCACTGCCCCCATTCAGTATGTCCACACAGTCTTTGGGCACGACTTTATTTGTGTCAATGTTATTTTTTCCTTATGTTATGGTAAAGTTTCAGAAGAGAGGAAAGGTTTGGGGAAAAGGGCGGGGGGATCCAGAGCCCGGAAAACCTCCTGTCCTGCTGATGTTACATAATTGATGAACAAATGATCACACGTTGTGTCCCTGATTCAGGTCAGGAGGTGGCAGGAGGAGGAAGTGCTGTCAAATGTTTGAAAGAAAAAGGAGGTAGAGGAGTAGCAATGAGACCCCCTGCCACTGTGGCAAATTAGCTATTTCACAGCGATGTTTACACTATATAGTGCTTTTCACATGCTGACCTCTTGGGTACAGGCAAGATGGAAAGGGCAAAAATGACAAAAAATGATAAGCTAATGCAGTGAAGAAGAGCAAGGGAAACAGATTTGGAGCTCCCTTGCTCTCTTCCTGCTTCCATACATGCAGCACCACCGGGTGTCATGGAGGAGAGCTGGTGGCAGCCTCTTCACACACAAAAACACTTCAGCAATGGCCCTTGTGTGTGGCTTTGGAGGGTGTTTTGGTAACATTACCTTGAAGCAGAGGACCGGCATGGCAAGACACACTTAATTTGAAACATTTACAGACTCTGTAGCTAAAAAAATCAATAAGTAACTGACAATTCATTATGGAGAGAGGTTGTTTTAAATTTATAACTTTTTTTAAAATCTCAAATATCCTCCTTGTTATTTATTTATTTCAAGAAAACAAAAGCAAAATACAAAAAGAAAGAAAGAAAAAAAAAAAAAAAGAGAGCGAGAAGCAGCAATAACACTTCTGTCCCCTGCATATGCCTCAGTTAGTTCCAAAAGTGTGCCTGCAAGAAAAAGACACCTCTGTTTGGTGGTGACATAATTTTACCCAGCCTCTCTGACAATGAGTATTCATTACATCCAGAAAAGGTGGTGTACATACTGTGTACAATAGCACATTCCAATTCTTCCCAGGATTTAGCCTTATCCACAAAATAAATAATAAACAGAATAATGCAAATTGTAGCTGAAGCATTGTCATCTATAAGATCTTTTGAGAGGGTCTCTCTGTTCCAGCCCATGGGTCCCTCTGCCTGGAGAGCTGCATCTGCTCACTCCCTATCCACAGTGTGTCAATAGCAATTAGGCAATAGCTTAACCTGGACATCTACCACCTGTCAAAAGGGTGGATCAATGGGACAGACTATAGCCCTGTGCCACCCACGTGTCTTATCCAGCTCTGAATCCTATAGTACAAAGCCTCTCTAAATATTTGACTAACTTGAATATTGTCCTAGAAAGGTATTTTTAGTTTTTTAAAATTTCAATGGTTGTTATATGCGGTTGTAAGGGCATTCAAACACATTTAGGCTATGTAAATTAGGCATGACTGCATCCTTTATTACAAATAGTTGTATATTTTAGTATTCATGCCTGACATTTTGAGTCTATGGCTAGTCCTAAAATGGGCATGTGAAAAAGGATGAAAAATGATGGGCTTGGATCATCCCATCTCCTGGAAAAACAAGGGCAGTCAGAGACGCCCTTTCCAGCTGACAAATACTTGTGACAATGGGAGCATTAGCCCAAGAGTGCAGTGTTTTGGTAATTCCACCTGTAATGAGTTACTGGAAAGTTGCCAGAAGTCATGAAAATGTGTTCATAATTTTATTTTTCTTCTTTGACGCCTAGCATTTTGATTCATAAACTTACTATATTAAAAGCATTAATAAAATTATGAACAGCCATCTTAATATTTAATTTGACATGAGGTTCAAATATAACCCTTCCCCTACTTCAGGGAAATGCATTGGCTTTGCACATTGTACATTTTATGTGTGATGGTTTAGCAAAACACAATTTGAATGTTGGGATAAAAATCTAAGTATCTCCACTTGAACTGACCAATCTTCCATCTTCATTTGACAGGAACAGAGTCCTGTTCATTTACTAGTTTATTACATTGGCAAACAAATCTCTTCATCCACTGCTAAAGAAGACTTTATATAAAAGATCACATTCTGTTTGCCAACCTCTCTTTAGGCACTTAAATATTATTTTTAATTCTCCTGTTCAATCCTTCTTCAACAACTGCAAGAGCTGAAACATCTGTCATTTCTCAATCCAGCAATCCCTAAAGAGTCTTGTCCTGAAATAAAGAAACACAAGAGCTGATTTTTATCAGTGTGTTTGGCAAGACGTGAGCATAATGTTTTCTACAAGTCAGAAAGCTTGACATTCCTTCAGCAAATCTCTGTTAAGCCACAAATTGCACTATTCTATGGAGCAGGTATCGCTGAGAACATTTCCCCACTATCTCTACATAGACACACATATGCTTATAGAAGGGAATCATTGACAATTTACCTGTCCAAGGCCTGTAGCTTGGTTTTCCTAAAATGAGCATTTATTTATTTGATTTTTGGTGATTAATAATTAAGAAAGTATTGTCAGGGTTCAAAAGTTTTGTTCTCCATTTAACTCCGGATTTTCAGCATTAAAAATACTGCACCTTGAGAATATTCTAGGCTAGATGTTGAGGGGGATGTAGTGCTATCTTTTATGTCTTAAATACATGCAAGAGCAAAAGTCAGTAGTTTATCCCTCCTGATACCAGTTGCTGTACACTGGGATAGGACTGAAAAGAGAAAGAAAGACAACCTTTGTATGTGGTTAAGAGCAGTCAGCGCTAAAACAGCAGGGAGATCATTACAGAGGCTAGAGCTGGAATTGCAGTGAGAAGAAAATGAGGACAAAATACTCCTGCAATTTGCCAGTAAGCAAGATAAGTGGTTTAAATTAATTACTTTCCCCTGGGATCCCTTATTTTATATATACTATTATAGATATATTGTTTACATTTAATTTTTTTACATTAGTGTGACAACTCTGCAAAGGATCAGTGTTGTGCTCTGTGTGACTTGACTGCACCAAAAACCAAAATCATAACTGTATTCATACCTCCCTCTTCTTTCCTTGTCCCAACAGCCTTCCATTAAAAAAGCAAATGAGGAGACAGGAAAAATGCTGTTTCCCTCATCCTTGCTTTGCTCTCAATCATGATCTCTACCTCCTTTTTGTCAACAAGTCAGTATAATATCCTCCTTGACACGTCCCCTCCAGGTGGGTCCATCCCTGATCTACGTTTTCTTTTCCATCCTAGTACTTGATCAGGTCCAGCAGGTGGACAGTTGGGGGCACAGGAGAGGCAAGCTCCATCCTCATTTCTGCTGCCCAGACCTATTCTCAGACACAGGAAGCAAAATAGCCTTTAATGCTCTAGTTTTATTTATACAATCCTATAGCCGTTTTCTTCATCTCTTCTAGAAAAAAGCTGCAGCTTGAGAAAACACATAACTATGGACAAAGAGCTTTGGTACTGAAAGGACAAAATACTCTCTAGTAATCAGCAGTAGTACCAGGCCTACCTATAATGTTTTAGAATTAATTGGAATTACAAAAATGTGATTTTTTTTCTTATTAAAAAGGAACATTTCTCCCTGATTTTTTTAGTTAATATTTTCCATTTCAACTTTTTCCAATTTAAATATTGTTCTCAAGTTCCATATGGGTTGTAAAATTTTTAATACAAGCTGAAGGGAAGTGATATTCTAATTATTAAATGGAAACATGCCAACAAAAGCAGACCCAGCTTCCAAAACAAAAGCACTTGCCATAAACTTTGGGCATATCCATATGGCCTCCAATGTTTTGGAGGCAAGGCTGCTGTTTGCAAATAAATAGAAAGGAAGCCTCAGTTTATTGACTTATCAGGCCATGTATTGAAAAAGTTCCCTCATTACAAAGAAGAAAATTTAGAAACAAACTGTTCAGTGCTTGTACTGGAAGCAGGAAAGGTCAATACACATTTATTCTCGTCTTTCATAAAGGAACTGAGGAAGACTAGGGATGAGAGTCTCAAGTTTACTTAGTTACATTTTATTTAACAAAAGACCCTGATGTTGCAGAATGCCAAGTCAGTGTTTTTGTTAAATAATTAAGGCTGCCTAGGAATCTGTTTCACAAGCCGGGTGCAAAATTAAAAAGTTCCAGGCAGGAAATAGGAGATCACTGTACTCTTGAAAGCAAGTAGATACCAAGTAAAGATTATGTAGCAGTACTTACTAAATTTTTTAACACCTTCCAACCAAAGCTGAAGCAGTGAAACAAGGCAATTACACAAGAGCAACACCGAAGGAGACATGTCAGTAGACATGCCCTGCCAATAATGTTCCAGGGATTCAGTGAAGTTCCTGATAAGGTGAATTAATTTAGAAAAACTTTAAATCATCATCTGCATAGCTACACTGTCATTTTAAATCAGTTTTCTTGAAGTTCCTCTCCTCCCCATCTCACTATGGGGAGTTCAATCAACTGATATGTGACCAAGATTTATTGGAGGAAAAGTCTTACGAAAGAACATTTCAAAGTCTCCTAGTGAGCTATCATGGAAGCTTAATTATAACTTTTTAAAGCTCTTTCTGCCAGAATTAACTGTGATAAAGAAGTTGAATCAAAAGCATGTAAGTGAGAAGCAAATAGTAATTTTGTTCTGGTTGTTTAACAGTGATACATTAAATAAAAAGATACGACATTAATATACTCATCACCTACTGAGACTATTCAGGAAAATTGGAGACATTGTCCAGCTACTTCCTGATACTTCTTGAGCAGAACTGAGGGTTCATGCAGAATTAGGTACTCACCTGGAAATTTACAGCTCTTTTAGGACATGTTCTGTAGTTAGACATTTGTTTTCACTTACTGCAGATCCAGTTTCTCTCTTTCTCTTGACTATAATGTGTATTCCACTTGGACAAATTTCAATATCTGTGATTTTCTCAGTTGTGGTTTTGCGGTCACTTATAAGTAGCATAGAATTGTGCCACCACAAAATGTAGTGGCCCTTAGCTACTTCTTCATGTTGCTGCCATGTCCTTTCTCCCATGATGATTGGGAATTAAGAAGAGGATACTGATTGCAGATGTACTCCTCTTCAAATATGCCACGGCCTGCCACAAAGAGGAGTGCAATAAACTGTTCTCCATTTTCACTGCCAGTAAGACTGCTTGTATGACTAAACCGCAACAAGAGAGACTTAAGCTAAGCATTAGAGAAACCTCATAATGGTAAGATAATGAAACACTTGGGTGGGGTTCTTAGGAAGATAGTGTTTTTTCTGTCACTGCACTGTTTTTAAAAGCAAATGGAACAAATACTGTCAGAAAGGGTTTATGTATTGTTGATTCTGCCTTGGGGATGAGAGATGGGACAGGTGACCTCCTGGGGTCTTTTTCCAGCCTCTTTGTTTTTATGACTCCATGTGTGTTGAGAAGGAAACAGGGATTATATTCTAGTATAAATCCAAGTACTAGCAATCCACCTCATTCTGTGCTTCTATTTAGATGTGAGTGTTGTTTGCTGGTCCCTGAAATAAAGGGAGGTGGTAGAAAGAATGATTGTATTACTTTCAACTCTCTTTTCCCAGTGCAATCAGTTGAAGACCCATGGTTTTTCAGGCTGTGAAACATGTCTGATACTTGCTGGGACTCAAAATATGGAAGTTACTTAATTTTGCCCATGGACAACTAGCTGTAATCTAGACTTAGAATTAAAGACATTCGACATAGTCGGCCTTTTCCTGATGAAATGAAGGAAAAAATCAAGCAGATTAATTCTGCCTTGACAATACTTTATGATTTTTCTATAGGTAAAATTCAAATCAGAATGCTAAGTACATACTCATTCTGTCTTTTCAAAAGAGATAGCCTGAACCCTTTTTATGAACTTTCAAATATTTTGCAAAATACTATGGTAAAATTGTTGCTAATGAATATCTCTTTTTCAGATTTATCCTGAGACTGGTAAAATCTTCTAGTCAATCATAACCACAAAAATTATGTTTCGAGTAAACACTATGATGAGTTTCATAAATCAAGGTCATTTAAGTCATCAATCAAAGACATTTTAAAGAAGATGTAGAATGTCACATTTACACAATACATTTAAAAGAGTGAGTAAAACCTGGAATTGTCTTGCATGTCCAGTCATTGGACATTGGACATTCGACCTTAATGTTGCATCTTCAGGAGAAAGAACAAATTTACAAAATAACCCAGTTGTAACATTAGGGTATATAAATCCTGTATTTCAAACGAAAGTTCTGAGTAGTGAATTCCATTTAAATGTTCAACTATCCATATATGAGGGTTTTTTCCTAACATTTGAATTTAGCAATCAGGGTCACAAAGAAAATACAATTTACTTGCTACTGTCTGATTAGCAAGTTCAAACGTGGCTTCCTACACCCTAATCAGTCAGAGTGTATGATTATTGGCAAATACTTAAGTGAATTATGGTTCATGTTCTCAAAATTAGTTTGCACATCAACATGAAGTATGGTTTTGCAGCTAATGGTCTTTGAATCTAGATGGAAGGGGGATTTTTTTAAAAAACTGTCCCTGGAGCAAATATTATTAATTTGAACTAAATTGTACTAATATATATCATATCACCCTTCAACATCATCTGGAAGTTGACGAGTTTTCTTACTGATATTCCAGGACCTTTCAGTGATGAATCCTTTCTTAGAAGTTATTGCTACTGTATTCAAATTCTGAAGTATAGGTGACAAAGAAAAGAACACCTGAAAGCAGTGCAACCTGTCATTGAAATGAAATCCAAGCTTGAATCTTTCTCTCATTTCCCTATAAAACTGTTCTAAAATTTCATCAAACTTTTATATATATAACTATGAAAATGTTTAGGAAAAACCCTTAGTGTGCAGTCATAATATTCTTCCAAAATTTCATATTAATGTACAAAATAATTTTGTATTTAAAACTTCTTTGATTCTATTATGTGAATCTCAAGTGATTTGACCGAGCATCACAGTGATTACTGAATCAACACACGGATCTCTCAGAATGAAGATGAACGTGAATATGATGGATTTAAAAAAGGCAGGGTGACAAAAGTTCTGCATAATCTGTTTAAAATCTATAATAGGAATACTGGAAAGAAGGAACTGGGGAAGTTTCTTATAAAAGCTTTTTACAACAAATCAAAAACCCCAAAATTGCACAATACTGATTCCTAGGGAAGTTCAAATATCTATCAAGATCCAAATACCATTCATTGCCTAAAACAGATCTCAACTGTTTCTAAACAGTTACAATACCAACTGACATTCTATGAATCATGTATTTTGCATTATTGCGTTTCACTCTTAAATTTCTGATAGTCATGTGCTTTTGTGGAGTTTTAATTCACTGGATTCCAGGTGTTCCAAGTCCCTTGATTGTCCTAAGTCACTATGACCAAATTGCCCTTTGTTCTCTGGCAAGTTCATTGTCTCCTGTCTTATTGAGCAATGAATCTTCAAACCCAGACTTCTTAAAGGAAGGCCTATCATTTTTTCAGCAACAGCCTTTGCTCCTTTCCATGTTAACCTGTTGTCACTCGTGTTTATCTGTGAACAACCCATGACACTTAATGCAGAAGCTGGGCAAAGAATTTCTCTCCATGGTTTCTTCTTGTCATCCATAGCAGAGAATAACTGTGAGGGGCATCAGTGCCAAAGGCATTGGACTTGATGTGGAGAGACAAGCTCCACATCAGAAAGTTAAAACTTGAGGTCTGAGAGCCCTCATTAATGTGAAAGTAACAAAGGCTTATTTACTAACTGGAAGAGGCTGAAGCTGGAAGGATGTTACATTCAGCTGGCAGGCACCATATGAAGAGATTTTTTTCAAAATGACAGTCTACTTGTCAATATTTGGTATTCCTCCACTAGAACATTGCTATCTTCAATTACTATAACAAAATTATCAGTGAGGTTTATTTTTCCTAACAGGACTATAAAATTTCATTTTTCCTGTAAAATGACTACTCGATTCTTAATTATTTGGCATCACGACTTTAGAGAAAGAAAATAAAGATCAAGAAAAGAAAATTGGTTTTGAAACATTAACAAAATTTCTCTTCAACTATTATTGCATGCTAAAGAAAAATCCATAGGCAAATTTGTGTTAAGCATAAAAAGAAAGATAAGTAAATCAAAGCATTGGTTTAAAATGTGAAATTCTGTTGACATTGGATAGCTAGAGAAAAGGAGGTGTGATCCACAGATGTTTTAATCTCCTTGTGCAACTCTGAGTATTACTGTTGACACTTTTTTTACCTCTTCCTGCTAAAGCCAGCAGCCATTTGTCACTTCCAGCTTCCACTTGCTGCATTTATTTTAGTAAAACATTGCCAATTTTAAAGTGTCATAAGAAATGATCATATTTTCTTCTGTTAATGTTTTGTGAATAATTAATTTCACAGTCAAGACCCTGTGTACCTAGTTTCAGCCTGGGAGGAATTTTTATCAGATGCATAAGCTCTGGAAAATAAGGGGGTTTAGTGGAAATGCTATCTTAAATTAATTATAGCAGCGCTAGCAGGCACCATTATACTGTAATAGTTTATGAAAATTCCCAGATAGTAGTAGATTACATCAACTGTAATATGACTTTTTATGTTATGTTCTACAAATACTCATAATTTTTAATGAGTTCAATGTGACTTACATAAGAATCAGCACAGAGGACACCAGGAGGCAACTTGGCAGAAAGTATCAGCAGTCACCACCAAGTAATTTCTGTTCAGTGGTACTTTCTGAATCCTACTGCATTTAGTCATGCTATTTCATTTTTAAATATTTTTTCTTCTCCTCTCTTCCCTGTCCCCATCAAGTGACATGCCAGGAAACAATTCTATACCTCTAAAATCCATTCAGCCACAAAGGTAATATTGCTGATTACTACTAAATGGCCACTAATTTTCTCTAAAAAAGTCCACTCATTTTTGATAGTGTAGAAATAAATGTTAAAACTAGACTCAGCTTTCTAGCATAGAATTTAAGACTTTTTTTTGTAAGGAACATTTGGAAATCTCTATTCCAAATCTATCCCAAAGCATATTTAATTAGATCACGTTGTGAAGGATATTGTCCAGACAAGTTTTGAGTATTGTCCAGGATGAAGATACTACAACCTCTGTTGGACACTTGTGCCAGCATTTGATCATTCTCATGGTGAAGGAATTTTTTCTGATGTCTATTCAGAATTTCTCTAGTTTCAGTATTTTAACATTTTGTCTTGTCCTGTTAGTGACACCTCCTAGAAAGATTTATCTCTGTCTTCTCTCTGCTCTCCAATTAAGCAGCTATAGACAGCAAAATGATCCTCCCTCTGCTCCTCTTAGTAATGCTGAATAACCTAATTTCTCCCAATTCTTCTCATGGGACATGTCCTCCACTTGCCTGAGCACCCACATGACAATGTGAAGCCAGTCACAAACTGGACACAAATGCCAAAGTGAGAGGAAGGATCGTTTCCCTCAACCTGCAGGTTGCTCTCTTGCTAATACATTCCACTATGTAGTTCACTTTCTTTGCAGCAGCTGAACACAACTGACTCATATTCAAGCTGTCCACCAGGACCTCCAGGCCCTTTTCTGCAGAAGTCTGGAAAGCAGCCCTGTCCTGCAGCTTATCAGTTGCCTTCCTCAACTAGGTATGGCCCACAAACGGTAGTTCACAGAATCCTGGAATGGGTGAAGTTGGAAGGGACCACTGTGGGTCATCTGGTCCAACCTCCCTGCTCAAGCAGGGTCATCCCAGAGCATGTTTTACAGGATTGCATGCAGACAGTTCAGGAATATCTCCAGTGAGGGAGAATCCACAGCCTTGGTGGGTGATCTGTTTCAGAGCTCAGTCACCCTCACAGTAAAGCTCTTCCTCATATGCAAGTGGAAATGGCTGTGCATCAGTTTCTGCCCTTTGCCTCTTGTCCTATTGCTTGGCACCACAGAGAAGAGCCTGAATCCATCCCTTTGGCACCCTCCCTTCAGATGCAGTGACAGACCTCCAACAAGACCGTGTGCCACTGACTACAACCCCCAGGGATCCACTATTCAGCCAGTTCTCAATCCTCTTCACTGTACAGTCATCCAGTCCACACTTCCTGAGTTTGCCTATGGGGATCATAGAAAGCACAGATGATAACGTGTATTTTAGGAAGAGATGAATTTCAACATATAAGTGCCATTGGGTGCAGCATTAATATGCATAAGGACAACTACAAGAAGAAACATTCAGCCCCATGTGTCTACTTGTCCTGTATTCCTATTCTCCACTTGTCCTGGATTCCTAGTCTTTCTGTTTATAAACAAGTAAGATTTGGCCCATTCTCTTATGTTCAAAATAACCATTTTAGCAGTATCCATCATGTGTAATAACATTCATATCTTGCTCAAGATTACTCTTTGGACAAGCTCCCTGGTTACAGTACTAAGCATAATCCCAATAACTACAAATGCTAAGACATTATCCATAGCAATGCCCTTTTCCTGGGCAAAGCATATTTTCTTTCTGTGCCACTGGCACTGACTTGTTCAAAACCAGCTTGGTCCAACTAGATATTCAATATAGAATTCTGACTCAGATGGAGAAAGTTTACCTAGTTAGCCATAACACTTCAGTTTCTTCTTGAGTTTACAAAGTGGAAGGAATTTAGAGAGAGAAACTTCTACAGCTCTTGATTTTACCCAGATAGACATAAAAATTAGCATAATCAACATATCTAGCTAGGAAAAGTACCTTTTACATACCTTGACTAATTTAAAATAAGAACAGGTAAACATTCTAGTTTGTTAAGGCCAGCCCTACAAATCTGACAATAATCCCACAAAAAATCTTCACAAAAAAGTATAATGCATTTTTAAATTTGAATATTCAAAATAAATATCATCATGTCTCTTCAATCTTCTATACGTCTGCTACTCTAAATTTTAATAAGTCAATGAAAATACCTCTGTATAACTTCATTTTTTCATTATTTCAAGAAGACAGAGAGAAATGGCTTCAGTATTTCTCAAAAACATCAGCCTTTCTATTACCTCTCAGTGTAAGGTTCATCAGGCTACACTTCACAAAAAAAGCTCTTTGAAAATCAGAGGGTTTTTTTCTCCTTTCAATGCATTAGACTAAAAAAAATGGTTTAAAGCACCATGCCATTATTTTAGAGCTAAACAGTTAAATGTTTTATACAGGAACATCAAAACCATATATGCTTCAAAGACCCAACATTTTTTTAATGGCTTTCAGATAAAACAATTTATTTATGCAATTAACAACAACATGCAATTTCTAATAATTAGCCGATAATAGTTATCCACAAAGTACTTTATAGAATTGCCTTCTGAACTGCATTCATTCTGTAGGGAACCACTGAAAATTAGACTATAAAATTACCAGAAAATGTACTGCATTAACAAGAATTTTCTGTATTTTGTTTCTCCTACAGATTTATGGACTTGAATATTTGTAACCATTTGTTTTCAGGGGAAGACATCAGGTCCCATCACCTCACATCTATAACAGAGAAATGAATACTGCAGCAGCATTTTTCTGAAAGATTAAACCCACATTATTCAGAAAAAATATGTGAGAAATATTCATGTTGATGTTTTGCAAATTGTACATTTCAAAAAAATAGCTGGTAATTTGTTCTCAAATGATAATAAGTTTGGAGTATTTTACTGGCTTAATGACTATCGAGCTCTTTGATTCTGCACTTCTGAGTTTTTCCTGACCAAAAAAAAGGCAGCTGGAAACAGCATTTATGTGAAAGTTTATTCACCTTATTTGAGATTCCTGCATCTAATGCTTAAGACCTTTGTTAATTTATGATAAAGCCAAGAAAGCTGAGAGCAGGTTTATGTGGGACACTTGGGTGCCTTCAGTTCAGCAAGGTTTATACAACTCCATTTAAAACAACAAATGTATTTACCATTTTACTAAGTACAGGAACAAAAGAGTTGTTGTTCCTCTCCTCTTTTAACACATAGGTTGCAGAAGAATCAAGTTATCCCTCTGACTTTCATTGGCACAAGTACACTTTTGAGAAAACTGAAAGGTCTTTTTCGTATGGGTATGGGTAATGTAGGAATGAGTGCTAGAGTGAAAGGGGCAGGAGTTCTTTACTGACCTTGACAAGCCACTATCATTAAAACACAAAAAACATTTTGAAATTTACATTGAAGTATTTATCTATATCTGGGTAAACAGAATTTGTTTTCTGTGCTCTCAGATATCTACATCTCTGATCTATTTGGAGTTCTGGAATTTATTTCTAAGCAGGGCTTTGAGTGTTGCCTGTTGTACAATTTGGTCTACTGTAGACCAGCCATAACACAGAGGGAAAGTGACAAATAATCATCCTGCCAACACATTTCCTTGGTATTAAAGGATATGTTGATCCAATATCATTGCAGACTTTGAAGAACATTATTTATTTATTTATATTAGTACAAAAGAAAATATTCTTTAAGTGCTCATGCTGTTGTGTGCCTGCCAGCTCAGGAAGGTGGTGAAATACCATTCAGGCCTAGAAGGAACAGCTCAGATAAAGCCAATCAAAGCAATTTAATAATGTAAAACTGAAAGTCAAGCTTTACTTTGAAGGCAACGGGGAATAGTGATGAGCTGGTGTAGCTATTATGACCAGTTCCTGAGCTGGTTTCAATTAATGTGAACTTTCTCTGTCTTAGAAGGTGTGACTTATGATGAATTTTTTCAGAATAACTGGTGTAGAAACTAGTAATGATTATGAACTGCTACTTCAAAGCAAATAAAATTTTAAGAATGAGGTGACAAATGTAGAGACAAAAAAGTAAATGGTATTTTATTTAGTAGAATTATATTAGATAACCATACATACGTTCATCTTGTGGAGTATTTATTTTGGGTTTATCTTTATGCATTGACAATATTCCTGATTCTTCTGACAATGATCAGGACTAATGTGACTTTAAGCAAGGGAAATGAAAGTCAGGATATTCTGAAGAGGAAGTTCCCCCACAACTCTGAGAGTTGCCATCATTTCCTCTCACTTAAACCATATAAACATGCTTTGCATGATAACCTTCACATTCTTGCAACAATTGCTCTGTTTTCCTAATTGATATCACTTCTGGGAAAGTCACAATTTGCCTGTGAATTCTTGGGACTCCCAGAGCTTGTGCAGATCACTTCTGGAAGTATTTATGAATAATTACTCCATTTTCTAAATGTTTTTCATTTACTAAAAACAAAGGATGATTAAAATATAAAAACATAGTATTTGACTTCTCTTTAGTTTTACTTAGGTCAACAACTGACAAACAAAGAAATTACTGAAACCAGAAATCTGTTTGTGTGACATACACTATATTTTGTTTGCAGTCAGTGAGTGTCCAAACTTACAATCTCTTGCCTCTAACCAAAGAGGATGAACTAAATGTTCAGGCCTTTCACCTGTGTAGTGAGTCCTCCTTATGTTGGTCACTCTAAAACTCTTCTGGGTACAAACTCTCCAAATTATCTGTCATAGAAGGTGGATTTCATACTGGTTACTTTGGGATCTAATTAAATATCCCCCCTCCTATAAAATACACCAATAAAAAGATGGTTAGCTCTAGGAAAGTGGTTTCAGCATAGCACCGAGGTGCCAGTAGCTGCTCTTTCATATTTTTTCCTCACCATGTAAGCAAAAAGTTTGCGATTATAATTTTAGGCATCTAAGTACTTGTCTAAATGATAAAATATAAATATTCTTGAATTATCTAAGCAGTAATAGTTTTGTTACTGTCCTAAGTTTCAGCAGAAGCTGGTACATCAAGATTTTGCATTCTTATTTAGTCCAGCTGGGACAGACGTCAATCAGCTATTTCTGTACATCTGAATGTAAGGTTCAAAAGTTCCTATGGAGCCCAAAAGTGGGGGATGAAGTCAAGGTTTGGTCCAGTCTGAGTTCACAAGACCCCTCAGTATCAGTTTCATATCCAAAGCTCGTTAGTTTTAAAATCTCTTAAATATTGAAAACATTTAGCACCTTGTAAAAAAGCCATTGTGGTCTTTTATCCCTGCCACAAATCTATGGTATATTTTCTCTCTGACCTAAATTGTGGATAAGATTACTTGATAAACGTAGCAGAAAAAAATGGTGGCACTTTCAAGCTCTTACCTTTCTATTTGGAGACATTTGTATATGTTAGTTTACAGTACTCTCTCAAGAAAACATGGGAGGAGGTTAGCAGTGAAGCACAATACAGATTAATTTGGCTACCACTTATCTTCTCCAGAGCTGCCCCCTTTCTTTCATTTAGAAATATTCAGAGAACATCTCATATTGCCTAGACTGATAAAATAAGCCTTCAGCTTTCTCAGTGACAGCTTTTAAAAGCATTTATTTAGTTAGTAATTCTTCCTGTTTCTAGTCTCATATTTATGTATAAAACCACTTTGTTTTTTCTGGTTCTCCTTGAAAAAACAACTAGGCAACTGACCCAATATAAATAGCTGGAGCAGCCAAATACACTATGCTTTTTGGCAGATATAATAAATGAATGACTGACAATTTTACTCATAAGGTTTTCTTCTTCTAAAGTAGATTTCTTTTAGATTTCCCCCCCCATATTCATGCTGGCATGCCTTGAGCAAAACTTAAACAGTTTCTTCTTCCCATTCTGAATATCTTTCAGCAGAAAAAATTTGTTGACCAAGATAAAAAATATCTTTCCTGATGAAGCTATCTCTGCACAGTGGCATTTCTACCATTCCAAGTTATGCTTGGCCTTATGACAGAGCAAAAAGTCAAACAAGTAGCGGATGCTTCTTATCTCTAATGGTCTGCACCAAAATTTGAGACATAATATAAAGCATTAATTTCTAATGAGTTAAACAACAGCATCTCTAATCAAACTGAGTAGAACAGCAATTTTTATACCACCTGAGAAAGAGCATATGTGGGTAAAAAAATTCTCACTAAATACAAGGATATGCATTCTTTTTCTTCCCCTTAAAACAATCTTGCATGGAACTCTAATACTATTTCACTGGAATGTTACACAATGTGATACAAAGGACCTTATCTGCTTCTGGATTAGTAAACATATTGTATAACAATGAAAAAGGGTAGAGATTTTCTCTTGGTCCAGTCAAGCACTCATTTCTATTTGTTAAAAATCTTTTCTTGGTTCCCAAGCCAGATATTCTTTCACCATAATGCAATGGTGAAGAATCCAAAGACCTTCACTTGTCATGCAGCCTTCTGATTAACAGCTGCAATTGATAACTGTGATTGATTCCTGAGAACTAATCTGTTCTGATTGTAGTTACTACAGTTCTTTACTCCTGTGTCTCCTGAATCCAAAGATAAGGTAGACAGCAATATTTTTTTCTTCCAAAACTCATACACTCTTGAAAACCAAATGCTGTGCTCAAATAGCCAGAGTTAGGCAGAATGCTTCAAATTAAAATTGTTGCTCATGATCAGAAAATTGCGAGTCACAAGCTTTTAGAAGTTCAGGACTGACTTAGGCCCCAGTCCTTTTAAGCAGACACACGCAAGTTTGACTTTATAAAGTGGCACCTCCATCCCTAGTTCATGATAACACACTTTGAAATTTTAGCCTGGATTACCAATAGTGAGGTCCAGCAGTGAAAAAATAATTGTATAAATCATTCTTTTGTACAGTAGCACTCCTTTGTGAAGCAGTGTCTTTAGTGTATCTGTTGAAGTAATGACATGAATATCCTAAAGAACAAATTATGATTTTAAGCATTATGTGGATTTTCTACTATAAAATGACAACCTTTCCAGTTTATGTAAAATAAATAAATTACATCCATAGCATTGACAGTAAGTACATTTCATGATGGTAAAATTTAAATCAACAATATATGATTTATGGGTTATTAATTGAGATTTGCAATTAAAAAAGAGATGTAGGTAGATAGTTTGAAAGTAATAGATAGAAGCTGGGCTATAAATGCAATTAAGATATTCTTATTTAAGCATTTTCTTTTACTATAAATGATAAAAATCTTGGAGAAAATGGAATGCCCAGGTTAGTCTTTGGGTGCTTTGCTTATAGCAGCCTCGGGCAGGAAAGGAATAACATGGCACATGAAAAAAGTGTGAAATAGCTGGGAGTGTTTAGATCAGAGAAGGGATCTTATCAATGCCTGTAAATACCAGGTAGGGAAGGGTAGTGAAGAAGACAGAGGCAACCTTTTATCAATGCTGCCTACTGACAGGGCCAGAGGCAATGGGCAAAAATTGAAATATATGAAATTCCACTAAAACATGTAGGGGAATTTGTTGTGGTTGTTGCTGCTGTTGTTGTTGTGAGAGTGTCAAGCATTGCATCAAGCTACCCAGAGAGGCTGTGGAAATATCCTTGGATATATTCAACACCTGACTAGACAAGACCCTGAGTAACCAGCTCTAGCAGACCCTGTTCTGAGTTTTGAACTGCACTATCTCTAGAGGCCCCTTTCAATCTCAACTATTCCATGATTAATTATGGGGAGCTAGATATGGTCTTAATTGTATCTTGCTCCATTTCCATAGATATGCACTTTTCTCTCATTTTCAACTATATGCTTTTCAAGCTGTCCTCAAGTACAGTTATCTTTGGTAGGACTGTATTTCAGTTTTCCATTAGACTTGCTTCTGTTTAGAATTTTCTTCAAGCTTCTTTTTGCTTCCCTCCAGTTTTCTTTACCTGCATTTGAATGTCTAGTACACAATCCTTTTCATTACATTCCTGATTGTTTGTTTTTGCTGTTTTAAATGCTTTTATCTAAATTGTACCTTTCTTTACATTTTCATCTCTTTGAAACTGATAGCTCTGACCTTGGGTAAACTCACTGCTTGTTAGAATATCATATTTTATTACAGTTTTTCTTTTTTATCTCCTCTGCGTCTTTTCTCTTTTCCTGCCTTACTCTAATAGATCCCTGGTTTTCTTCAGGCTATTTTCTAAATACATGTTCCTTAAATTCTCTCCAATGCATGATTGCAATCTAAGGAAAATAATTCATGAAACATCAACTATTCAAGGAAAAAGTGGTTTTTTTAAGTCTTTAGTTGAACGACTTAGAATAAACACTCAGAAGAGGATGTAAGTCACAGTTATCCAAATCTCTCTGAGAAGGGGCAGAATTTTTTACTGCCCAATAAATAACCTCTATTCCTACCACAGTTTTCAAGACAAGGAATGGATAGAATAAAGTCAAAATACAAAACCACCAATGTCCATTTCAACAAGTTTCCATACCACTGTGTAGATCAAGGCTATATGGAGAGGAAGCTTCCTGGCCACCATGAAGTAGTAGAAGACCCGACAGAATTTTCTTTCTGTTGTAACTCCTAAAATTAGTTATGTCTTTAGATACTAATAGAAATATTTATTTCTAGTAATAAACTAATATACAGTATTTCTTTTCCACTTTGAGTTAGTTTACAAAATCATCAAGTTTTTCAACCAGAAAATCACTTATATGAATACAACAGACTGAAAATTCACACTGCCCAAAGTGTGATGAAGAACTTGCCAGACTAGATCATACTCTTAGCGCAATGTTTATTCTTCCTGTTTTTTTCAGATATATTGTTCTAGATTACATGGTTATTTGGACCTGAAGTACACATGCAACCATTGGTGGAATGCTTTGCCCTAGTGGGGATGTTCATGAAGTCAGCATGGATCATGCAAGTCTGGTTTTGAATCAGTTTTCATTTACTGACACAAAGTTGCAGCAAATGAGCTTACTCATTTTTCCAAATAATTAAAATTATAGAAGACATTGAAAACTTAGTCCTTGCTGGTACCTTCAAATACAAATCATCTTGTAGCATATTTTTAAATATACACCGAGATGAGCACTATGAATCAATAATAGAAATCTGTCCCTTACTGTTCCTGGATTCTTCATTATGCTTTGTTGGATTTAATAAAAAAGCCACTAAATAATGCTGTAAGTGCAATTACTTCCTTGTTCTGCTCATCCTTGAAGTTAGGAAAATTTGTTAGGAGGCTTTGTTCTTTATGTTCTGCCACAGCTGCTTTTGTTTATGCCTGGTAATGTCACTGTGTGCTCAATTGTCTAGCACTCTTAGGCCTGATAGAAATGTGGAAGAAGAAGAAATACAAAGTAATATGCTACTGTTACTTTAGCAACTGCACTTAACATGATTTTTCTTTTAGAAACGGATCCTCACCTTTAAATAAAGACAAGGAAAGATCTCTCTGACTTTCTTCCTTGCAAAAGCACTTGGAGTTAAAGAAGAAAACAGAAAATGCAGGATTTCATGAAACACGGGCAAAAAAATTGCATACAACCCACAATACCTTTATAAGAAAGCACAGTGTCCTGTAAGAAATAGATACTTAAAGCTCCAATCATTATCCTGATGGCACACTAATAAATGCCATAGAAATGGAGTTCAAATAGAGTCACTTGGATGGCTAGCCTCATATCCACAGGATTGCAAAATGAGATTCAAGAATATATAGGTGAGTTATCATTGTGGTCACTAAGAGCTCATCTGCGTAGTATCACCCAGCCTCTGCCCCAGTTACCTGCTATGAATAAGAAAATTGGAAAAAGTGTAATTCAGTCTTGTTGACTGTCAGATTCAATAAGATTAGGTTGCATTCAGCAAAATTGAAAATTCCTCAATGCAAGAAAAAAAAAATCCCTGTTTTTTCAGGGCATTGAACATTACACCTGAAAAGAAATATATTTGTGCATGTGTTACCTAGAGGGCTCTGTTAATCTCAGACTCTACTAGAAAGAAAACTGGAAGATGTTAGAGACACAGCTTGTAGAAATGCATGATGAACCATGCAGCATTCTTCCATATCCTTTCTTTGTTCCTTCTTCCCAGCAGGATATGCAATGCTTTTAAGAAAGTAGAAAGTACTTTGCTCTCAATGCTGGCATTAGTATGGAATTAGCCTCTTTGAGATGAGAAAATTGGTCAACTAAAAATGGAATATAGGAAAACTGGAAATTTTTAATGTGTCATGAAACTATTTAGTATGGATTTGAGTTACATTTTTCCACATTTTTTTTAAATAATCAGGGCTAAATAATAGGAAATAAACCAGTCATTTAATGAAAAATGATCTCTCACTAGTAACTTATTTTTTCTGTCCTTATCAATTGCCTATGAGAGTTTATCTAATACATAATGGATGTTTGATTTCTCCCACTTGAAATAACAGGTATTTCATCTGCAATTTTCCCTGTGCATATCTTTGAAAAGATTATACTTTCAATGGTGTTAATATACTATAAATTAATATATCTTCAATATTTAAGGAAACAGATTAGGAGTTAGGCTCCCAAATACCTTTGAGAACATGCCCCAATTTAATAAAATAAAACAAAGAAAATTTGTTGATAGATCAGTACTGGTAGTGCTAACAATGATGATGTTAACAAACACAATAATAATATTAATAATAATATAGTTAATGTCAAAGAAAAGTGCAGACATTATTTTCTTCTACCTGAAGAAACAAAATGGAATTGGAAAATATGGTTCTTCATTTACATTTTTTAAAAAACGTCATTTAATAAAAGCTGCCAAAGTGAAAAAAAAAAAAAAAAAAAAGGAAAAGATCACTTGTAGTGGTACATCTAGTAATTGCCTATTAAATATTTTTCTGATAACCATTTTACTGAATAGTTAGTCAGCACGCAACAGAGAAACCTTTGGTGGTGAAGACTGCAACTTCCTGTTACCTATTGGTACAATATTAAGGAATCACTATTGAAGTGCTATTTAAGGACATTGTTTAATCATGGGTTGTGAATGTTCAGCGTGGATGACAAAATCCATCAAGCTTCTGAAAATAATTCCCAGAGTTTTCTGGAGCAGGAGCTATGACTTCTGAAACTATCTGGTTTGGGTTTGGGACACTCATTATCCAATATCAAGCACTCGGTCTTAGATTCTATTTCTGCTTTTTAAAAGTATCTTTACACTCTCTCTTCCTCAAGGAAAAAAAAATTAAAAATTTCATTTTCCTATCTAAAATTAACCTGCCACAATACAAAATTTAAAATGTATAAAACATCAACAAAGAAGTTTGTGTAATATTACATCTTCTATCACATACACAATCTTGGCATAAAAGAGGAACATAAACACTAAAATCTATCAGTTGCACATGCTTGCTGTCACATAAGAAAAGAAATTGTATAGATATGCACATCTCAGAAAAACAAATCCGTCCTTTCACGAGCCTAGAATAATGTATCAGATAGAACTAAAATGGTTTTAGATATTACCATATTTTCCTGTATATAGCCTGCTACTCAGATAACCCAAACCTCTTTTGGAAAGCAAATTCTCATACAACCCACACCTCAGATAACCTACAACTGTCTCCTCTTTTCCCCTCCAAGGCATCTATGTATCTTTCAAGTTCCCCTGGAGGTTTCTTCGTATGGTGGAAACAGGGAAAGAACAGAGGTAAGAAGATGATGGGTTTAAAAAGCAAAAAGAATAATTTGTGGCGCATCGGAGGCTTAGGGAGGGATAGGAAAAAAGGAACTCTGAAAACAGTTTTTCATAATATTACTAGCACACATGGACAACCCTAATTCTGAAAATGACAAGTGTGACTTTCATTATTTTTAACAGCTTATTTGGGTTCTAGTACTTGAAAACAAAGTACTTGTTTTCCAGATATACTGTATTTCAAACTTCAGCCATGCTTTTAAATTTGAAGATGAAATGAACCATCTAAATACACTGTCATATTTCCTAAGGCAAAATCAAATAAAAGTTCTTTCATAAATAGTAAAAAAGTATTTTTATTTATTCATTAATTAGAGACAAACACTGAAAGAAGATAGCATCACTTTCTGTTAGCTGTGGAGTTCACAGGCATTAAGTAGACTATCCGTTAACACTGTTAACACCAATTTCTTCATGGTGTAGAGCATGTGCAAAGTCCAGTTCTATGACATCATGTACTGCTGGAGGCAGATTTTCTTACCAAGAGAAATTTCTTGGGAAATGCAGAGGTGTGGAGAAGAGAAAAGGAGAAGTGAAAGAGAGAGAGAAAGAGAGAGAGGAAGGAGGGGAAGGAAGGAAGGAAGGAGGGGAAGGAAGGAAGGAAGGAGGGGAAGGAAGGAAGGAAGGAAGGAAGGAAGGAAGGAAGGAAGGAAAGAAAGAAAGAAAGAAAGAAAGAAAGAAAGAAAGAAAGAAAGAAAGAAAGAAAGAAAGAAAGAGAAAGAAAGAAAGAAAGAAAGAAAGAAAGAAAGAAAGAAAGAAAGAAAGAAAGAAAGAAAGAAAGAAAGAAAGAAAGAAAGAAAGAAAGAAAGAAAGAAAGAAAAAGAAAGAAAGAAAGAAAGAAAGAAAGAAAGAAAGAAAGAAAGAAAGAAAGAAAGAAAGAAAGAAAGAAAGAAAGAAAGAAAGAAAGAAAGAAAGAAAGAAAGAAAGAAAGAAAGAAGAAAAAAGAAAAAGAAAAATTCAATGAAACTATCAAGGCGTGTGAAAAAACCAAGACATCTGGTGATCTTTCCCATAACTTTTTCTCTAACCCTATGCATCCCCCCATCATATTTTCATATTACCACTAGACTGCAAGCAAACTGGGGCAGGGTCAAATAAGTTTTGGTTTATACTACCTTTGCAAGCGTATATAATTATACAACAAATTGTTAAACATAATAAACCTTAAGAAAAACAGACTGTGGCTTCTACCTGAAGCTCTGAAAATAGGGCATATCTTAAGTGTCTCCAAACCAAATTGAAGGTATTCATTACATGGTTGAAGCTAACTATTGTTTCTGTCCTGCCTGTGTCTTAATGCCACTACTTTACAGTATTACTGGTAAGCAAATGGTTGCTGTGTGAGCCAAACACTTTTTTATCTTCTGGACACTAAATGGAATGATGCACTCTTCTATTCCAATCCAGATCAGCTCTAAACCCAGTAAAACCAATGAGCTGATTTGAGCAGGAGGACTGAGTTTGCCCTCTTCTTTCCTTACCAGTTCAAAATGGAAGGGGGCATGGCTTTTCTGGTGCAGCGCTGGCTTCTGGCTTGTTGCTAGCCTACTAATTTAATTTCTGGTACAGCAGAAATGCTTGCCTCAGACTTGAAAAGAAGGTATCGATAATCTCAAATATCAGTGGATTCCAGAGTTGGATCTCTAATATCTACTACATTTTGAGTGGTGCAGAGGAATCTTAACTGGCTCAAATGATACCAAGCCCTAGTGCAGTGATTTCAGTTATGCCCAGAGGAGTGACCAAAGTTGCTTGTAGTCACTCAAAACTTCTCATATGTGCTCAGTTTACAATTATGTTGTCAGAATGTTACTTCAATCTGAATTTCCATGTTTTCATATCCTTGCAAACAGTATAGCTTCCAGATGCCAAACAGGTCTATTTTTCCAGATGTGCAAATCCATCAGCTACACTTGGGCAACTTAAATGGCCTTTAATGGCAATGTGATGTAAAAAATTCTATTTTCAATGAAAAACGAACAAACAAGCAAACAAAGCTCCATACTAAACCCAGTGTCTCAGGCACACTGGCTGTGTGTGGATTATATATCTTCCTTACAGATTCCAGAAGAGATTACCAAATAAATGAGCAATAGAAAGATTTCACTTTGATATTACGTCACTACCTTGCAATAGAAAGAAATCAAATCAAATTAAATTGCATTGGCTTTACAATATAATACTGAATTTCATTTTTAGTATGAATATCCAGCTGATTGAATTATGTAGTGTTTCTTCAGTACGTCTGCTGAAGGATCTCCAGCTAAGGTTAACACATCTGTACACTTCATGGTACAAGAGAGCTTAGTTTCAAGCTAATTAAAAGCCATGCATTATCCACTTAGCAACCAGAAACACATTTTAATTATTATTTTGTAGTGCTGTGTTGACTGTGATGGAAAACATTGCTTTTTCTATAATAATGGAAAAGTTTGGGCTGTATGTGTAGAAAAGTTCCATTATTCCATATATTCATAATTCAGTGAGGAGCAATACTGTCTTTGCATTCACTATTTGAATTTTATAATTCAAGAGTGCATGCATATGGATATGATAATGACAGAAGTTTTTGATTTACTGTATTGTCTTGGGAATGCACCTACAAAAACTATGTGGGTTTTCTTGCCTTTTGGTATCAATAGCCCTGAATTAACCGTCTAAGAATTAAACCAAATTTCTTCCCAGACAGGAATTAATAACTTTAGAGTACCTTACACAGGATTACTCTGAATTATGACACTAAATACATTGTCTGTGTGAAGGGTAAACAGGAGAGGGAAGGTTAAATACAATAACAGTAACAGACTTCTTAAATAGCTAGTAACTTGACTAGTAAAAGCTTTAATGCTGGAAAAATTGGCCAAATTCTGACCAAGAAGCCAAGAAACTCCATATTTCAAACTGGTATTTTTTACAAGGTAATTCTTGGGTTTAGCTCTAGGACTGACACCTACAAAGTGACTTGGCTGCTCCAAATCATAATGACTGAGGGGATACCACAACTGCGAGTCAAAATCCCTTGACTATACCTTCATCTCTGCTAATGGATATTTCTTCGAAGTGTTCCTAAGCAAGTAAGCACTGAGAATTATTATTAAATAGACAAATTCACAATAGAATTCAAAAAAGGCAGGGAGATAAAGAAGAAACTATCACAGACAGCAAGTAGTAAATTCTGGGAAGAAGAATGGTGACTTGGCACACTGTCACTCTAGTCAGTACTTCCCTCCTTCTGAGTTTCCTAGCTATTGTTCTTTTCCTGGTAGACAGAAAACCAAAACACCAAAGCAGGCCCTGATTATCCCCCTCTGCTCTGCACTGGAGCAGCCTCACCTTGACTGTTGGGGGCAGTTTTTGGTGGCACAATATAAAAAAAGCTTTAAACTATTAGATAGTATCTAAAGAAGAGCAACAAAGATGGTGAAGAGCCTTGAGGGGAAGCCATATGAGGAGTAACTGGGGTCACTTGGGCTGTTCAGACTGAAGAAGAGAATACTGAGGGGAGACTCATTGCAGTTATAGCTTCCTTGTGAGGGGCAGGCACATCTCTCTTCACTCTGATGACTAGAGATGGGACCCAAAGGGATGGCATGAAGCTGGGTCAGTGGAGGTTTATATTGGATATCAGGAGGTTTTTTTTCACCCAGAGGGTTGTTAGGCACTGAAAAAGGCTCCCCAGGGAAGTGGTCACAGCATTGAGCCTGAAAGAGTTCAAGGAGCATTTGTGCTCTGAGGCACAGGGAGTGACTCTTTGAGATGTCATGTGCAGGGCCAGGAGCTGGATTTGATAATCCTAATAGGTGTCTTGCAACTCAGCATATTCTATGATTTCTTTCCAAAACTGAACAGGAATAATTTCCTTCTTTTAAAGAAATTATATTTTAAAACACATAGCAGTAAATAGAACAAATGTCCACCATCACATGAGGAAAAATAATATGAGCCTGCAGCATTCCACACTCTGTCATCTCATGAGAATTTATCAAAGATATCCTTAAAAGATAAAGATAAACATTTTGTACTAAATCTCATAGCACTGAATTTTATATGTGTTATTTCCTTTCTACCCAGGTATGCGGTTTTTGATGTACACAAACACTGCTGACAGTTTTTCCACTGCTCTTTTTTCTTTGAGATGAAATAACCACAAACTTCCTGGAAGCTGAGACAATCCTGATGCAAATTAGTTTGTCTAGTCTGAGTTTTTCTAGTCTGTCCATATATTCTGTGCATTACTCAAAACTACACACAATACCTACTAAAGCTGGTTCTTTTCTGAGTCAGGGGAAGGGATTATTCCACAGCAAAATTTTAGAAGCCAGTATTTGTTTTTCTGGAACTGTATGACATCGATGAGTTGGATTTGCTTTCTTGTCTTTATCTAATCCCTCAGACTCTTTTCCAGAGAAATTAACCAGTCCTCTACCATTTTGTCATTTCTGCTGCAGATTGTCCCAAAATGCATTATTTCCCTTGTGCCTCTCAACTGCATCCTGTTTCTTTTCCAGTCACCTAATTGGAAAAACAAGTTTTGAATTCTAAGGCCATTCTCCAATGCACTTAAAAATCTCTAGATTGATTTCAATTTAATAATCAACAAGTACTTTCCATGGCAGTCAACATTACAGAGGCTCTGGTTTTTATATGAACAACAGTAATGTTGGTGGTGCTATATGCAGATAAAAATACAGTGCAGGAAGTCTATCACAAGGAGAGGAAGTTCTCTTCCACACAAATGGAAGCTGGAATTAATGTCTAGCCTGCTGTCTTATGACCAGATCTGCATTCAGACCTTTTACCACTTGGTTTTGAAAATCTAGGTGTCTACTGTCCTGTCTCAGTCTTGACCAGAGCATGTCTTTTTACTTAAGTACTTCTCCTTGCACCCTGATGTCTATGTCCTGCAGTTATAGCTACTACAGATGTCAGGTATCTTGAGGGGAAAAAAATCACAAGATTATCTACTTTAATTATGAGCATATAGTTACTTTATTTATTTGACCAGATATTCTGCACACTAATTATTATGGTACGATTGTGTGCAAATCTATGTTATTAACTATTCATTATTTCCAACAATTTACAGTATGACAAGCTTCATATTTCAATCTTACTCATTCAACTGAGCAGTAAGGATTTGTTTATTTTAAGGTAAAAACACATTAAGTTATATAAATATAGTTTCTGAACTGCATGAAAATAAATATTAGCTGTTTAATGAAGGTAGCATCTGATGTGGAAGAAGTGATGATTTTGTAAGGCTATGTACTAAGATAAATGCCTTTAATTTTTAAATAACGGGGTGAAATTATTTCCTGACTCTACCAAAGTCCATAGAACTAACCCTCTATTCCTGATTGTGGCAAAATTGAACTCAATTTGATGAAATAATTTATATAAATACAGATTTTACAGTGCTAGTTCAATATCATCATAGTAAATACTTTACTTGCACTTTTTATAGTCAGAAGAATTTAACATTGTTAAACAGTAATACGAGTATTCATATACCAAATATACAACATAAACAAACATTGGTTTGAAAAAAGTGCAATGTGAGGGCCTGCCACAGCTGTAAGTTTCCCTTTTCTGATAAGTTCTGAAAATAAATACAAGAAAAGAAGCAGGATTTTACTGTGACTGATAATGTATTTTTCTGGATGCACTGCTAAACATAGCAATTGGAGTTAATAGGTAACTCATACTCATCCCCTCTAGTGCTAATTATCAATGGAGGAAAGAAAATAACTAATTTAGGCAAGTGTATTCATCTTACTAACTGTTACTAGTAGAACAATGATGCCTGATTCAAAGAAATTCATGAAATAAATAATGCCATACTCATGTCCATGTTCCCTAATATAATGATAAAGAAATATACATTAATATGAGCATCAAATATGCACATTATGTAAATCATAATATTGGAATGATGGATGTTGATTAATTGATACCCCACTGTAGCAGTGGCAGTGCTTTGGATGCTATAGTAACAAAATGTTACAAGTAAATGACTGAATCAGTTGCAATAGGATAGATTTTAAGGTGAGACCTGTATATAAGATATTAATTAAGATAAGCCCCCAAGTACCAGCTGAGATTCTTGTTTTGCCCACAGTAACAAAATGTAAGCAATCCAAAGCCTTGTTCTATGACCTCTGCATACATGTTACACAGTAATTACACCCTTACCTAAGTATGAATTTAGCAGTTACAAATATCCTAGTAATTCTGCAATTATTTTAAAGAGGGAACCCTCAATAAATTTAGGACTTCAAGCAGACACTTAAACCACATGCTAACTCAGTTGCTCCACTTCTAAGAAAAAGAGAAATCCTTCATAGCTCAGTATTTCTGCATCACATTGCAGTGAAACTGGTAAGGCTGAATATCAAACAGAAATAAGAGTGTTCTGTAACAGGTATTAATTTATTCAGGCTAACCAGGTATTGTGCTCTTCCCTCAGCTGCATTTTGTCTTGGGAATGTTTTGATGGAGCTACATGAAGCAATGAAGGTTTAGCCACCGAATCTCAATAATCACATATAATCTAATAAAATCTTTTCTACAGAAAAGCAGGATTTAGATTCACAGGGAAGGGCAGTTTGATAGAGTTGAAAAAAAAAATAGGAGAGGGGATCAATTATCACCATTTCAAATGTTAGGAACATGTAAAAAAATCTCTTCATGATGTCTGGCATGACATCTTTTGAAGTACATCTTATTTTATAAATAGCCTACTAAGTTCAGCTTCATTTCAGTTTTGTGCACGCTTTCTCACCAGAAATGTAGGGTCTAGGTAATTTGCCATGGCTATCAACCTTATTACTTAGAAAATTTACATAGTTCTCTTTCAAAATCTGTTTGATTTCTCTATCTCACTGCCCTAGATTAAAAAAATATTACTTGTCTTATGATTAGAATTGCCTTTCTTTTTTCTGGAGTGTATTAAATTATATGTATTCTATATCCTAAACCTTTTTTGTGACATGATTGTACATTTGCTTCAATAACTCTTTTCCCTTTTTTTGGTTGACTGACACTAAATATTTATAGATGAATGTATCTTTTCAACCTCCTCATTACTAGGTAGAATATCTTTCAGTTCTCATAATTTTACTTTTCATGACACTTTTGATTCATTGTCCTGAGCATGAATTATTACAGCTTGAAGCATTACTCCAGATGAGGTTGTATCCAGCTTTGTTACATGAGGTTACCAGTTCTTCAACTCAAATGGATTAACATCCACACATGTTTTAAAATCATACTTCTCCTTTCTGCAACCACATTATGATAAAGTTATATCAAGAACTCCCGGCGAATTAAGTTTGATTCTGTGTTTCTGAAAATTACTTTATTGTGAATATTCAATTCCTGCCCTCTTTGAGGGCGACAGTGTCTCACAGCATTTTTCTTTCTGCATTCAATTCCAAGATCAATCCTTGCCAGTACCATGTAGTACCATGGAATCCCCTTATTTTCATTTTTCATAGTTGTCCATTTAAGATAACTTCTAGTAGGTCTTCCTGTAACCAGATCCTTTGCTCTTTCACATCTTGCATTTTCCACCTTCTCCACCTCTATTGCTATTTTCTTACACAGTTCTCCTTTTTTTGTGTGTGTGTGTGTTTTTTTTTGTTTTTTTTTTTTTTTTTTTTTTTTTTTTTTTTTTTTTTTTTTTTTTGTTTTGTTTTGTTTTGTTTTGTTTTGTATTTTGACATCTACAAAGGTTTACTAGATCCATATTTGTAAAATATGACTTGTATGAGCAAAAAACTTGGGAAAATTTGTCTTTCATGAATCAGTGTTTTCTTTTATTCCATTCCAATTTCTTTTTAAATTCATAGTTTAATTCACTATTTTTAAAAATTTACTAAACTTGTACACTTTCTGACAGCAAGAATTTCAGAACTTGCATTGCAAAACACTCCTCCAGCCAAAGGATAACATAAAAAAGAACCTAGAAGATTATGTTTCTCCTTTAAACTTTTCCCCAATTTTTTTACCTGTGAGACATAATTGATCTTATCTGCTCCATGAATTCTTGTTTTTTTTTTTTTTTTTTTTTAAGGGGCGACCCTATTTTTTTTTTTTTGCAGCATNGACCATGATGTTTTTGATGAGCAGCATTTGTATCTCTTTTGAACAAAGAATGTCCTTGCATATTCCTGTTATGTACCAGCTGCGACTGTTCATTCATTATATTTACATTACTTATATTATAACATTTCAGGTTTTGGTTAATTTCTCTGCAGTGGTTCCTTTTTCCTCTCCCTATTTATTTTCTTTTTTTTTCCCAGTGCTCTAGAACCACCAGCCTAGCCTACATAAAAATGAAATATTGCTTTGTCAAAACGACAATTAAAAAAAAAAAAGACATAATTTGGAAGTAAATTCAGATCAACACATATCACTTCTTAATGCAGCCTTCATCTGAGACAGAAAACAACGGGTCTCTGCAATCAGCATCAGATAAGTATTTTTGGCAGATTTAGGAAGTGCTCTGTCATACCAAGCTTTCTACACAGGTTGAATTTATCAACATTTTCTTTTTCTCCTCCAAGAAGTTCCTGGCAGAAGCAAGCCCTAAACCTGTTGCTATGACTCAGTGCTGATCCATAACTCTGAAACATTTCTCACACAGTTTGCCAACAAAAATACGTCAAAGCTTGGCTGTATTGTCCTTAAAGTATAGTCAGAAATCATAGCAAAAGGAATTTTATTAATTTGTAAAGAAAAATCATTTTAATATACTTACTACTTACAATACTTTAATTATATCTAAGAGAGAATATTTTATTAAAAATTAAAAGGCATTATTATTGTTATTGTTGTTATCTTCCTCCAATTTGATACTGCTAATTGTTACAGAAGCTATGAACATACACAGAATGTTATGCAAAAGTTTTTCTGTTATTCTCATTGTTTTTTGTTTGAACTTTATAATGATGTTTGGAGACAGAATGACCTCAGAACAGTCATATTTCACAAGTGTATTCCAATTTTCATTGGTTAGATGAAATCTATTTTCTTTCTATTACTAAAAATTTTAAATTGATAAGAAAGTCTGGCCATAGTCAAGCTTCCTAATCTACAGCAATAATCACAATCATTAGTATCTAGTGCTTCATAAACATCCCTTTAAGATACTATTAGATATACCATATAGTTTTGTGGGAAACAATCTGGATACTCCTGCTTCAAAAGCAGCTAAATGTATTACAATAAATTTGCTTTCTCTGGGATGCTGAATTGGAAACCTATGAGATGTTGAATAAGAAAACTGATACCACTGCTTATCTGTCCAAAAGCTAGTGGTGTTAGGAAGCCCAGTAATTGAAAAATGGATAGCACTGATATTTGAACCTTTTTATATAACCTTTGAAGTGTAAGCCTTTTGGGGAATAAATTGCTTTTTGTAACAAGAACAATGTCAGATCCCATATTTAGAAACCACGCACTTAATTCATTTTCAGACAGAGAAACTCATGTTGTCTTGTTGGGAAAAACATTGTAAAATGGATTAAGCTTCACCCTGGAGAGATGATAACCTAATATAAATAACTGCAGGCTGATCTTTATTAGTTACTGAACAAATATTGCCAAATAGGACAGGCGACCTTCAATGATGATTGATCTAGGATAAGTCATCAACAGCCTTGTCTCCAGAGAGTAACTTTGGGGCATTTTGGAATTGTACTGCGCTTCTTATTTCACGGTTGGCACTAACACTGAGTAAGAGTAAGTACATCTTCTTTAATGGCCAGGTCTAAAGCTAATCCGGTGGCAGAGTAATGACAACTTATTCTAAGGTGGGCAACTGCTAAGTGTCTGCTAGAACTAATCAAACAGGATTGGGTCTTTGTTGGAGACCTGAATCAGCAACAGCTCCCCATGTACACAGGAGACAGCCTAAGCCCTGCTTTTTAGGATCGCCGTGAGTATGAAAGATGTTTTTTTTAAATCTGACATTAGATGAATGAAGAAATATCATTATTTACATATTTGCATACACCAGTGCACTAGAACTGGCACCCCATCAATTGATTAATTCTGCAGTTATTCTTTCCTAAGATTTTTTTATATTCCTTGCTCTGATTTTCCTGAAAGTAAAGGAAGTAAATTTTCCTAGTTTTGAAAGTCAAAAAACTTCAGAATATGATTGTAGCTGTCTTCATCTGAAAAGCTATTGCATTCCAGTGAGGTTCAGTAAGAAGTCACATTTAGAAGCAGTCTTTAATTATATTTTCTGTAATAATTATAAACTTATAAATGATATTGATACTATGAAGAAGTAACACAAGACACTATTTGAGAACCCATACTGAAGAGCTATACTGATTGCGCATGGAGATGAATGAAAAAATAAAATAGTAAACATCTAACTGTGGAACTGTGGAGCCCATAGCATAGGCTAATTTACAAAGATTTATATCAAAACAACAAATCTTGAGTATTTGTTACACAAAGACAGAAGATACTGAGGTTTTAGCTTTATTACTTGTGAGTACTTTCATATTTGCACAAGTAAACTACACACAACTTATCTGCACAAAAGATGTTTTGAAACATGAGGATTCCTGTTCAGCTGACAGATTACTATACAACCTCCAACAGACTGGTTTTCTAAACATCAAGCATTTATTTAAAGGCAAAGAGTTAAATTCTTAGGAATATTTGCTTATGTGAGTGCAATTTGAGAGTTGGAAGAAGGAAAAATTATAATTATTAACTCTAATTATAAAGTGTGTCTGTAAAATGTAACACACCCCTGTATTTTTGAAGCCCTCTTTGCTTGCACATCACTTGGCATGTTCATGGTTTTGGGCAGCTGGAGAGTAGCAGCAACAAATTTATTTTCCAGAAAGTAGTACAGTACTGATCTTGGAGCTTTTGTGCCACTTTTTCTTCTAATTTGAATACTTTGATTTTGTTTCAGTGAGAAAAGACCAATTTCAGTTCCTTCTGGCACCTTACAGGCTTATTTCTTTTCATCAATTATCCTCTTATTTGTTTTGTACCTTGCTCAGGTGATAAAACTTTTTGTCTGTGATCTCTTTTCTTCTTTGTAAAACGACTATTTTTCCTTTTAGATTTCAAAAGTGACAGAACAAGACTCTAATTGTTGCTGTTTTAAAAATCTAATTCTCCATCCTCTAATATAAAATAGTTGTAAGAACATCTAGTAATGTTTCTCTTGTGTAATGTATGAATTATCTTGAGAAAATCTAACAACAGAAAGACAATGTTATTTGTCTGGTGGTAATAAAGAAAAATATTTCCAGTAGAAGTTATTATTTTTAAGGTTAAAATGAGCCAAAACCCCTAGGAATTAGGAATTCTGAATTAAACAGCTTAATAATATATCTTCTGGTGCCAAATGCATGTCTGGTGTTATTTCACCAATTAATATATCAACTTTTACAAAACAAGTGTGACTGAAACTATTTCCTAAGTTAAAGAAACAGTTTGGGGTGGGGGCTGAATATGTTTCTGGTATTTTTATCTTGCAAGAGACTTTTAAAATCTCCAAATACTTTTGTGTAATTTCTCCTGCATCCAGCATATTATCAATACCTTCCTTTATAAATATTCAGCCCACTGATTTTGATTAGTATCCTTTTTTGCTTTATATTCCATGTCTGTACTTTTGTGCACATCAATGCTCTTCTACATTCCCTTCATGCTTTAGACATGGGTGTGCCATACAAATCTCTCACTGTGTTTGCTTGCTTCTTCAAGAACTGTTATTGTGAAGTTAGTGAAAAAGGTCAGGGTGATTATTTAGTGGGAAAAATCGAATCTGCTGGAACTTTATTGCTTTCCTCTAAGAAATCTGACTTATTTATGACATAAGGTATTTTAGGGCACCTGATAGGACTTACTTCTTTTTTTATGATACCCCTGCCTTTGTGTAAAATTGTGCTATAAATGATATTGACAGTGTCATACAGTACTACTGTATTGTTTTTTAAGTTGCATTGTTTCAGCAATTTATAGTCAAACAAACCAAAGTCGTGACTGTCTGCCCTACTTGCAAAGTTGCAGGGACTTGTCTTAAATTTTTCAATATATGTTAGAGAAACTTTTAACAGAGGAAAGTTTAGCATAGCTCAAAGCAAGATGGAGTTTTTCTTCTGGCTTGAAACCGTAGTTCTTAAAATACATGTAATATGGACGGGTGTATAACTGTGTAGGGATAATCTTGTGATTGGGATATTTTTCTTAATGGGCTTAGTAGACAAGCCCACTGGCAACATTACAGCAAAGAGTTGTACAATTGACAAGTACAATAAAGTATACATACTTCTCAAAAAGAAGAAATGAGAACATCTGAATTGTCCATACCATAAGAGGTATTAGATAAAAAACAGAGGCTGGTTCTTTGACCCCCAAGGAAATAATCAGGTGAAATAATCAGCTGCTGGGAGGTTACCGGAAAGGATAATTTGTAGTCTCTCTGGAAGCAGAAATGAGATAAAAGGGTCTTTTCAGGCTCTGTTGGTCAGAATTATCTTCAGGTACTCTTTTCAAGCAGGATTTTTTTAACCTGCAACACTGAAATGAATGAAGATCTTCTTTTCTCTATCCCTCAACGATAAATGAATCAGCTTCCTCTCTCCATGTTTGGACCTACCAACCTTCTCCAAAAGATTTTCATTGTACAGCTGCAGGTTTTTAAACCCCGTAACAGATCCTCATGCAAACTCTCCAGTGGTTTGATAAGTTCTCTTGTGCTCGTGATGGTTATCGCTCTTCAATAGGAAAGTTTCAGAACCTTCTGAAGTTACAGTTCATCATACTCTTGAATGCTGTGTATCCCTTGATCTGCAAAAAAAACCCCAAAAAACCAACTCCATCAAGTTTTACAAAGCCAAGGATGGATTTCATGTCCAAAAAGAACCATGCAGGTTACTCGCAGCAAAACTGGGTGATCCCTTCTAAGCACTCCTCAGAGTTGATTGGTTAGAGAATTATTTTTCATATTCTGATCTTTGGATAAATCCAAGTGACTTCACCATCGGTTAAATCAAGATAAATGGATTTTCAAAGACAAAGCATCTTTGCATACATGAGAATAAGACTTCTAATAATTTTCCTTAAAACCTTAAATAGGGTTTTTGGTTTTTTTTTTAAGTGATTGAGAATATATTAATCATTCTATGTTTATTGCTATTATTGCTATTTTATCTTCCAGATAAAATTAGTTATGTTTTCCCTACAGCTAGGACTTTTCAACTGCAAGCCTACAGAAAGTGCTTGGGATCCAAACTTTAATCTGGTACTCACTTTTTTTGCAAATCAAGGTGTGGGTTCACTGGGACAGCTGTAGCCTTCAAAGCAGCAACCTTTGGGTGCATGCTGTGAACAGTGTGATGAGGAAGATACTGCACTATTTAGCAATTTGTTCATTTTTACATCACTACTGCAGCTATATCCAGTCTTGTATCCTTCTGTTTTTAGTGATACTGCATTGGATTGTATAGACCTTAATTGTCTAAAAATTTCCTTCTGCCTAATGTTATTACAAGCAGAATCCAAATATAAACAATCCTAACCACTATTCTTTTACCATTGCATTTTTAGGTTTCTTCTAACAAGTGCTAGAGAGAGTTCAGACTTCAGGAAGAGTTGAAAAAAATGTGCAAGATACTTCTGCTAGATACAAAACCTATTTTGAAGAGGTTGTAAGAAAAAAACTGAATTTGGCCTGGCAACTGTTAACTAGCTATCAGTTTTGTGTGGAAGACAGTGTGCTGAGATCTGTGTCCTATAGCAATTTCCAAGATAATACAGCTGGATTTTGGATTCTGAAAATCACCACACACTGTAAAACTATGAGAGAAGGGGGATTCACAACCTCTCCAAGGAGAATCTCAAATTCTGATGGAATTATACTCTACAAGTTAGTCATGCTATGCTGGAGGTAGCTTTTTATGCAGGCTTCCAACCTGAATGTTATGGCTTATCAGTAAAATAGCTGGTTTCATAATTCCAATTTTATTTTTTTTTAAGATGGAAGAGAATGAGTTATTTAATAATAAAATGTAGTTTCTCTGCATGCTAAGCTTAATTGACTCAGTGCTCATTATTATAACTGGATTATCATTGGCTCAATGATAATTTTTGAAGGGGTAGCTGCATAAATGCTTGATCATCTTTTCAAGCCATTAAACACTGGGCATCAGCCTCTTAACAGTAATTCTGACATGTTTATCTCAGCTGGGTTTGCAATTCTTCTTTGTTCAGGGTTTGTGATCTGTATGTACAGTAGATTTGGAAAAAAAAAGGAAAAAACAAAAAGAGCAACAAAAATCGAACAAAACATACTGCCTTCCAAAAGAAGAAACAAATAAAGAAAGGGAGACTATTCCATCACAATATAATCCTCAGTGACTAACAAATAAAATATTCTCCTTAAAAGGCAATTATGCTTTTGTCCATTAAGTCTGGACACCTGGAGTAAATATTTGTTTCAGATTTGCAGGCACCTTATTAAATTTATATTTAAAGGTTAGCTACACTTGTTCCTCTTGATTACCCATCGTATAATTAACCTCAGTGTACTTCCAAATTTGATTCTTAAAGAGAGTATCTCGTGCAGCCCACATCCTGAAAACTACTGAAAAATAAGGGCACTCTTTTCATTGCATCTTTAGATTCCATAGGCTTGGTCCCCCCATAAGCAGTAAACAATAGTTAAGAGTTTGACCATTTACGCCAGAACCGATCAGGATGAATTCTTGCTGTACTATTTCTATAGACACACACAGCCCTTTCTGAAGGGATGGGATGGAGGGATCGGACCCCCGGGACAATAAAGAAGCATTATTTCCCGAGCTATCAGGAAGTGTTTGTTCTGGGGCCAGGCTCCCTCCGTGCCCCGCTTCCCCCAGGAAAGCCCAGTGTTGTTCCCGGCGGTGCCCGTCCCGCTGCCCGGGAATGCCATCCCGGCGCTCCAGAGCTGCGCCGAGCCGAGCCAGCAGTGGCATAATCTACTAATGGCTTCTTTTCATTTCAGCCCTCCCTGAGAGACTCAGTGGCAGATTGTAGACTCAATTACTCTCATGTCAGGTGATTATCCTAGGTCTTAATGTAATCTTCCATTCACACATACCATATTTCAATTACGGCAGCTATGAAACAAGCTGTGTATTCAAATCACCAATCACCTTATCACTGCTGAACAATGTCAACTGTAAAAAACGCCAGCTGAAGGCAATTACACATGTGTTGAGAACCGATTATGATTACTCTCTGTGGTATTTGTGATGAGCTGGGGAATGTTCTGAAAATTTAATTTAATGACAATATGCTTGCTGTACAATCCATAATACCTCCTGAATCCAGCATGGGGCTATTAAAACTGATAGGAGCATATTATCACCGAGCTGAAAAGCTGGGTTGGGATGGTTGCTGGATGTCTCTACAGGGAATGATAGGTAATTTCTCCACATACTTCTAACGGCTGAGGCAGACAGCTTCCAGTTCCAGCTGCACTCTGAAGGTGGTCCCTTCCCTCCCTCCTCTCTCCCGGAGCTGGGTTAAGGTGTTTTACCGTGGGCGCTGCAGAGGGACAGGAGCCGAGGGGAGCGGCCTGCGGGCCCCCAGGGCACAGCGCCGTTTCCCCTGGAGAACCTCGTTAAATCATCTCTCTGATTTTTTTTTTTTTTTTTAACCTTCCTCTCATTTTGACACCGTCTCCTCTGCGGGGACTTCTCTTCCATGCCCGTGCAGATTTAAGGGGATAACAGCCCGTTTCCAAAGGCATCCCTGCAGCTCCCTGAAGGGAGAGGAGGCACCGCCGCCCGCCCCGCCCCGCGGGGTCGCCTGTTGCCAGGCAACAGCCCCGGCCCGGGCCCTGCTCGGCCCCAGATACCCCAGACGCGTTGTATGCATACGGTGAAGGTGAAATTGTGATTTCTGTACGGCTCCCCGGCCAGCCTGCCACGGCCGTGGTTTCCAACAGGTATCCCGGCTGGAGGGCCCGCAGCAAGAGCCCCTGTGGGCCGTGCTGGGCAGCGCCGCGGGCCGGGATGGGCAGGACAAATCCAGGGCCCTGTGCGCCTGGGCTCGGGCCCGGTGCGCAGCGCTGCTGCTGTTTATTGATCTAGTGGGTGCGAGCCTAGATTAGGCCCGCAGCTCATTCCAGGATGGTGACAGTCTCCGCTGCCGGCGCGAAGCACAAAGGTCTCCAGGTGTCCGCAGGCTCCGGCCGATAACGCCGCGCTGGGATCATCTCCGAGCTCCGTGCCTCCCGTGTGTTGTCTGTCTCGCCTTCAAGGGCTGCCTGACGAACTCGGGAGCCTTCAGACAAAACCCTTCAGTCGTCTCCAGCGCTAAACCGAAAATCCCGTTCAACTTGAAGGACGCGATGCCATTTGCTTACATACAAGAAAAATTAGTTTTCATTGAGTATGTACTCATCTGAGCTAACGTTTCATACACAGAGCATTTGTGGGTTTTTTTTTTTTTTTTTTTTTTTTTTTTTTTTTTTTTTTTTTTCTTTTCTCACACACTCCTTTTGTNTTTTTTTTTTTTTTTTTTTTTCCTTTTCCAACAGATCAGCCTATTGGGGTAATTTGCCCTTTTTGTATTTTATTGTGGATTTATCACTCTGAAAGCATTTAAGTGGAATTCTGCAGCACCTGTGCTTTTTTAGCCTGGAAATCATATAGGTCACACATTGTCCCAAACTCATACATTCTAATAAGGCTTACCTGATTTTAATTATTTTAATTCTTTTCTTTTCAGTTGCTCTTTCACACAGTGACAAGTACCATGTCTCAGTTGTCTTTTGCATCTGCGGTAAAATGCAGTTGGACAAAAATATCTCACCAGATGTGTGCGGGAGAAGATCCTGTAACCCACAACCATTCTGTAGTACCCTGTTTCATTTTGGTACTTACCCATGCGACTGAATACCACAGGCATATAAAGCACAAGGCCAGAAAATAACTAAATAAGGTTAATAAAAAATGACATAGATTGGAGAAGCCAGAGCAAGCAACTAGAAACATTTAAACAGTATACCCAGATTATTTGTATCTATTTGATAAAACAGCTTCTGTTGTTAAAGAGGTTTTAACTGTATAATTGACTTTTTACAAAGTCAATTCTAAAAGGGAAACAATGGATAAATAGGACTGATGGAGAAAAGAATAAGTCACAGGAGAAAAATATGCTAATAAAATAAGCGAAGGTTTAGGAAACTTAAGTCACACCAGCTTTTGGGTACATGAAAGGAAACTACAAGATACTACAGGATTTTCTTGGTTTGCAGTGTGTATATGATACTCATGTACACAAAATATGATGGATTAGTATTATTATAGTAACAGTAGTAGTAACAATGTTAATATTAACAGCATTGATAGTAAAAACAGAAAATGGCAAAACCAAAGCAGAACCAAGTGGAGCAAATTAATAAGGAGCCTTTGGTCTAAGATGCAAACCAGCTGTTTCTCCAAAGGATTGAAATGGTGCATCTTCATTCTGTATTAGTCTGCAGCCGAGGAAACACTGACATGTGAGCAGTCTGACTCTGAATTCCAGCTAGAAGCAGAGATTTCAGGGCACCTGTACTCTTTGCTACAGGAATGCAGAATTCACAACATTGCATGCATCTGGCACTTGCAAGGACAGCTTTCTTTTTACATGAAGTAGAGAGGCAGGGTGCAAGTTGATTTGTGACATTGCTCTTCATACTTCAATGCAAAGAGAAATCCAAGAGATAAAGAAAAAAAACCCTCAAGTCTCCTGTTAGTCATGGAAGTTGGCATTGTTACTGGCATGTCTCTTGCATGAAGGGAACAACATTCTGTAAGTTAAGAGAGATACAGCATAATGGCATAGCTCCAAACTTTCTCCTTACTGATTCACCATCTGATTTCTATTACATATAGATAACTTCATCCCAGCATCTCTATTATGTTGAGATTTAAGATTTTTTTTTTCTTAATTAGATTGGGTTTTATTTCTTTGTGGGTTTTTTTCCCCCTAATTTTTTTGCACCTTTTTTTTCCCTAGGAAAGGTATTGAAAGTCCATAAGGAAACCTCTCCATTCACCTTACACATACGGTATGTACGTATATTAACTGTAAACACAAGTGAGGACAGACTATAGAATCACACTTAGAAATAACTAAAAAATTGCCATTTGGCCCAAAATCCATCATTCATGGCAGCATAGGTTTCCCCTCAAGTTGAAGGAAGCATCAGCTGAGCAAAGTTGCCATGACAGACGTCCCTCAGGTAGCATCATTTTTTAATTCATTAGGTAAGCTTGTGTTATTTAGAAGGAAAAAAAAAAAAGATCTATGAACACATTTTTTGAAATTTTGAGGGTTTACAAGTAAAATGTTATTAGGTAAATACCTAACACAGTGAAAGGATTTATTATTTTTTCAGCAAAAGGAAGCTACTGTACTTGTTTTAGAGACCATTTTTATCACGTGAGCTCAGGTAGGATGGACTTCAAACAAAGAAAGAGGAAAATCCTTCATAATTTCCTCCATGACCCTAAACAGCCAGAAAGACAGAAGTCTGGCCCATTTTGTTAGCTGAATTAAATTTCTTCTTTCTCTCTCTGATCCTTCTTAGTGTATAATTCTCTGCCAAAAAAGTAAGCTATCTGATTACAGATTGTGCAACTTTTATTGCCCAAGGCAGTTGTTAATTTTTGCCATAGGTCAGACACGATAGAGCCTTAAAAAGAACCAAGAGCTTCTTAATTGCGTGGTGTACCACTAGCTGTTGCCACATCTCAGAGGAGTTATTGCACCTTGCAGATAATGCCCTTTTCCCCTGCAAGCCATGAAATAGGTTCTCCCTACATCGATGTATTAATTAGATTTCCAGACTGTTTCAAAAATTATAGCTGAAGCTGCAGCTCAAATATTTCAGAAGTTCTTAGAAAGATTGTCTGTTGTGGTTTGTTTTGTCTTGGTTTGTTTTTTAATTGAAAAAGAGGAGGCTCTAACCTTGAACGCTGTCTTTCTTTCTTTTTTTTTTTTTTTTTTTGAAGGAAAGGTCGGGGAAGAAGCCCAACCTGTAAACTTTGATGCATTAAAGGAATATACAAGTTCATAAGCTTTGATAGAATTTCAGGTTAACTTTGTCAATTCTGATGTTGTAAAAAGTGAATAAATTGACACGACCTGTAGAAATCTCAGGAAACGTTTGAAATTTCTTCAGCTGGCTGTATATCAAGCATACAGTGAAAAATGGAAATAGAAGGAAAGTAGAAAAGAAGGGCAAAAGGCGAAATGGTTTGTGTCCATTTAAGAAAAAATCAATAATAGCATAAAATTGATTTAGTGCTTGTCATAAAACATAAGTAAGTGCTGGAAAATAGAGAAAATTGAGTCTCAATTTAATCTGCACAAAAGCCACACTGTACTGATGAAGTGATCTGAGGAGAGAGCTACATAAAACCTAAAGACAGATACTTAATTGTCATATTAAAGACTCTCTTTTCTGCCTGCTGGAGTCAAGGGGTAGGACCCATTAATCATGTGGATAAGGGGCATTGAAATCAAATCTCAATTAAAATCTGTTCAATAATGTCTCTAATATGTTTTTCAAGCATTAATTTTTTCCCATCGATTCTACACCCCATAAATCAGATATGTTGCAGTGCATGTAATAGTTTATGGAGGAGAGGATTATGGTTTTATGAAGTTAATGCAGCAGAACCATTTAATTTACGCAGGCTAAAGTTTTATGTCTGTTGATAATTTCTATTGTTTTCAGTGGGTGAAAATTCATTGGGATATAAAACTAAAGCATTTTTTTCTATTTTCATATATATGTGTGTGTGTATCTGTGTCTTTACAAACATATATGAAATATTTATGTATACTTATGACCTTACTTACATAGCCGTATTTGCAAAGATTGTTGTTGAAGAAGATACCTTTTTTTTTTTTCTTTAAATTATAGACTGTGGTTTTGGAGACTGAAGATAGCAATCTCTCAGGAAAAAAAGACAACCATTTTTTTGCACTGTTATGCTAAACAATGTCTGGTGAAGCACAGACAACAGCAGGGATATTGGCACCTCAGCTTCTGGCTTTTTAATGAATCAAAAATGATGTGATAATGAGAAGTTTTATGTGAGATACAAAATTAGTTTGTGTCCTTTTTAGGAAGGAAAAGTTTTTCCACACTTAAAAAAAAACATTAAACTTTGCAAAAATCTTGTTTCAGCAACTATGTTCTTCACCTGCATTTCCTGATAGCTACAATTGGCTATATTCATTTCCTACCATAAGTTCTTGTGTGAGTGTATGTGTATACTGTTTAAAAGCTGACAAATTCTACCTAAGAGTCAGCTGTACTTTGCTGGTTGAGTGAGTATTTCCTTACCGAATCTACTCTTACTGAAACAAAAATCGAAACTCACTTGCAGTATGTAGGCCACCATTTGTAAACACTTTTTGAGACTGCTGGACATAGAAGCAATCCATTATATTTTCACCCTAAAGAAATATGAGATGCAAATGCCACATAATCAGTAGCAAAAGATCCTGTGAATTTAAGTGAGTTTTAGCTCAAGAATATTAGTTCAGAACAGTCAAAGCATTTGATGAAGATTTGGTGCAAGGTATACTGCATAGTAAGACAGAAGTGTCATTAGGTTATGTGCCTCCAGCATTTTGACTTGGGATTCTGGGTCACCTACTAAGTCACCACAAAAACAACTATTAGCTATAATGTTATCATATGGCGCAAAGTAGTCATAGAATTGCATTTTAGTAACATTAATGTCTCCTGATGTTTCTTCCCATCCTGCATCAGGAACTGTAATGAGATGCAAAGCCATATAATGCCTGCCTGTCTGCTGACTTACATCCATTCAGCATCTCATTCTGTATATAATAGTTATTAACTCAAGGGATGATTCATAGTTAATGTCCCAGGAGTCATAGCACAGGCAGTGTTGGGAGCTACAGGAAACACATATTTTAAAAATCAAAACAGAATTTATTTTAAAAAACCATCGGTAGTATAACCATACTACATAACCATACCATAAGCAAAGGGAACACACTAATGCTGAAAGACAAAATAAAAAATGATGAGACAGAAAATTAAATTGTGAATATGCTACTCCACTCTCTCCTGTAAAGTGATATTTTAAAAAAAAGCACTCCTAAATTGCTCAGTAATTACACATTGTTTTTACTGCAGAAGACTGTACATAAGAAGACTTAAGTATTGCTGCTGTAAGTTTCTATTTTTTTTTTTTACCAAATCATATTAAGTAAGAAAAGGAGATTGGACACTAGTTCGTGCCATTTGCCAGCATAGCTGCATCAAAAAAGAGTATGAGCAAGATAAATTATTCAGCACACAGTTCTACTAGGGGAAATTCCTTTGGTTTATACAACTGAAGTCACCCCTTCCAGTTTTCATAACATAATTCCAACAGGTTAGCTTTACAGACAAACATGTTTTGAAGTAGACACAGCTATAATTAAATATAAATAAATATATATATATATATACACATTTAAGAGAGAATGTACTTTGGGGTTTACTGCTTATTACTTGTTGAGTTTGTACTTTGTGTATGTAGGATGTATAAGGATGCATTTTAATGTGGTACAAAATTAGCCTATGGAATTCTTTGTTACAAAATTACAATGAATTGAAAAAGCTAAGAAGACTGTAGATTTATCTCAATCATAAAAAGCTTCCACAGTTGCATCAGGTAGGATAAAACATTTTTAGAGGGGATATAAACCCTTGTGCTTCAGGTCACAAACAACAGAGAAGATTTAGAAATACACCTCCAGCCTATGAGCAGATTATTCTGCTAAGGTGTGCCATACCTTTTCCTGAAGAGTCTAGTGCTGATTGTGCTCAGGATACCATCTCTTTGGTGCATCACAGTCCTGTGGCCTATTTGTATGGATGGTTGAAAGTTTTAGTTACCCTCACCGCACCATTCAGACAATTTCCTAGGATTTTTTTTGCCTGCCAAAACTTTCTGAGTAATCCTTCTAGAGGTTAATCCACTAGAAGACGACTTTTCCAAGCTGACACCCTGAATTATCAGCTTTCATGTGCTCTCTGCAGCTAACTGGGAAAGCTATTTCTTAGGACTTCAGCTGGGCTTATGAGTGGGATGAAAATGGTACTGCTGGTCTGCAGGCCACAGATCTCCGGGGTGTAAAAAGTCTCTTTGCCAGCTGTCTCAGTGCTGTTTTTAACACTAGCCATGTGTAGAAGTGAGAAGTCAGAAAATGTTTCCCCTGTAATTTAAAGGACAGGAGACAACTCCACCCATTAATGTTCAAAGAAGAATTACACAAATCTACATTATACATTAATATATCTTAATTCAATTTAGATAGATTCTGTTTCCTCTAGCTAAAAAGCTGTCAGGAATCCTACACAGCTGGAAAGATTAGCATAGGCTGGATCACAGCTCAGGGTCCAGAATGTTCTCAATTACTCTCTGAATATCCATTCAGATCCATAACTTTGCCCTGGTAATTTCCAGCAATTCTAAAACTCAATCCTTAATTAAGATGTCAAACTTTAGCACTTTTCTCAAAGGATTAGTGACTGTCCCTTGCTAATTTTAGAAATATTGATGTCCCTGGGGCATAGCTATGTGAAGCTGTCTCTTGCCAGAGAGTAAAAAAAAAATTAGTCATGAATAGTTCACTACATTGTTTATCCCTTCTTTCAAATGGCAGGGACAGATCAAACCTCAGTATCTAGCTTTTCATACATAAAAAATACAGTCCTCGAAAACACATGAATTGATTCTATACTAATATGCTAAGGAACACAATGGATGTAGACCATTTCTGATTGTTTATTGAAAGTATAATCACAGTTTGGGGAAGTGGACTTGAGATAAATTATTACTAATCTGGTTTTGACAGACACCATGACAATAGGATAGCTTTTTCTATTATCACATTACACAGTTCCAGAGACCGCATTACATATTATTAAATAGAAACAACAGTTTCTATGTTGATGCACAGTATACTAAAATTTCCTGTTTGTGTTTCACTATTTCTTGTTATACCTTAGTCCTTTTATCTTTCTTGCATTTAACATTTGAGAGAGGAAACAGAAGATTTGCTGAAATCCAGCAACATCTTGTAAGTAGTGAGGAACGGTATTGCTTAAGGTGTTCAAGCCAGTAGGATCAGGTATGCACCTGGGAGACGGTGGCTGAGGCTGGAATGGCAGTAAACAAAGATGAGGAGAGAACTACACCAAGTCTACGCTCATCAAAGTGGGAATTGAGGGGAAAATAAGTAACTAAAGCTTAGGTCGTATAAATCTTATTACTCTGTCCCAGCAGTGGCCTCAGGACTTTTCATCTGTGGTGGTTTACGTGGTTATTTCATGATCTCACCTCTATGCCTGGGCAGACCATGGAGCAGATCCTCCCAGAAGCTAAGTCACATGGGAGGGAGGTGATTTGGGACAACCGGCACAGCTTCAGCAGGGGAGAATCCTGCCTAACCATCCTGGTGACTTTCTGTGACAGTCACTACATCAGTGGACAAGGGAAGAGGTCATTTGTCTGGACTTCTGTACAGCCTTTGACATGGTCCCCCACAATATCCTGCTCTCTAAATTAGACATATATGGATTTGATTGGTGGACTGTTCAGTGGATAAGAAGTTGGTTGGACAGTTGCATCCAGAGGGTAGTGGTCAACAGTTGAGGGCCATGATGGAGATCAGGGACAGTGGGTGTCCCTCAGGAGCTTGTACTGGGAGCAGTGTTATTTAGTATCTTCATTAATGATGTAGACAAAGGAATCAAGTGACTGTCAACAAGTTCACAGATGACACCAAGCTGAGTGATGGCCTTGACAAACCTGAAGAATGGGATGCCATCCAGAGGGACCTGGACAAGCTCAATAATTTGATCTGTGGGAAACTCTTGAGGCTCAACTAAGCTGAGTGGTGGTGCTACACTTGGGTTGGGATAAAACCTTGTACCAACAAAGTCTGGGGGATGAACAGGTCCAGAGCAGCCCTGCTGAGAAGAACTTGGAGGTGCTGGTGGATGAGAGGCTGGACATGACCCAGCAATGAGCACTCACAGCCCAGAAGACCAACGTCATCTCGGGCTGCATCAAAAGCAGTGTGGCCAGCAGGGACAGAGAGAGGATTCTGCCCCTGCTCTGTTCTGTTGAGTCTCCACCTGGGGTACTGCATCCAGCTCTGGGGTCCCCCAGGAAGAACATGGAGCAAGTCCAGAGAAGGTCTCCAATATGATTAGAGGGATGGAGCATCTCTCCTTCGTAAAAGAATTGAGATTGTTCAGTCTGGAAAAGAGGAGGCTTTGGGTGACCTAATGGCAGCCTTCCAGTAACTGAAGGAAACATGAAAGACTAATGGAGAGGGACTATTTGCAAGAACATGTAGTGACAGGACAAGGGAGAATGACTTCAAACTGAAAGAGAGTAGGCTTAGATTAGATATTAGGAAGAAATTCTTCACTGTGAGGATGGTAAGGCACTGCAAGAGGTTTCCCAGAGAAGGTGTGGATGCTCCATCCCTGGAAGTGTTCAAGGCCAGGTTGGATGAGACTTTAAGCAATCTGTTCTAATGGAAGATGTCCCTGCCTATGGTAGAGAAGTTGGAATGAGATGATCTTTAAGATCCTTTCTAACCCAAAACACTCTGTGATTCTACAATTGATTCTATGATACGTGTACCCTGCATACGTGGTAGGAGTGGCTGAGCTCAGTCTAAGCTGTCCTGATAATTAGAACTGAAAACAGAGTGATTTCAAGGGCTTTTTAGCGGCCACAAGCTTAAATTTTATTTCTACTCCCTCCCGAGCCCAGCTCTTTTCCCCTTCTATAAACAGGAATTTCTTCTGGACTGTACCCAGCTGTCTCTGATGACAAATCTCAGAATGTATGCCTTGCTCCAGTCTAAATCTCCATCCCCTTTTAGGTGAAAGGGATTGATTAGAGATCTACTGGTCACAGTAACTGAATTGGAAAGGCAGGCTAGGTGATTTTCAATAACAGGTCACTATTCCTGTTTTACTAAGGTCTGAGAAAGCTCAAAGACTTACCAAAGGTTATCTAACAGTAACCTTGGCGATACCAAGAATAGCATCCCCGTGCCCAAAATGGACATGTCAGTCACTGGGCACATCACTTGTTTTCATGGAAAAAAGCAGCTTAACTACCCAGCCATAGTTTTAATCTAACTCTGTCCTAGCTTTTAGCTGCCCTTGTAATTTGTGCTTCCTCTTTTCATGATTTCCAACCAGGGAAATATTTAAACTGAATAATACACAGAAAGGAATAAGGAGAAAAGTCTTTTAAGAATGCTGCTATCTCTTGCTTTATTCCAAAAGAAAGACATTTGCTTTTTAGAAACATCATTATAAAATACTGATGAAAGAAGGAGTTTTTTGATGGTGACAGAAAAGAGGGGGGCTATACTACACCAAGATGTGTTGGTTTTTGGTTTTTTTTTTAATTTGTGGGGTTTTTATTCAAGATAAAGATTATGATCTTTGTTTGAATTAGAACAATCCTAGAATTAGTAAGTGGAATAATACTTTCTATCCCTAAAGGACTTTCAGTTTTCCAGTACAGTTGTCATACTTTCTCTGTCTGAACCAGAATCTTCCATTTCCTTCAATGATCTGTAGAGTTGGAATACTTAAACACGTCAGAATTAAGCACGTTTTCCATCAATGTGAGACGTTACCCATACACCTATCCAGGCAATACTGCTTGACACTTGACTGTCAAAACGGAGCATCCTTTATAAGTACAGGCACTCTAGATCATCCAGTGAACCCAGGACGAAATGTTTACCAGTCTGGGTTTTTGAAACCAACACTTCTACATGCTGTGACAAAGAAAAAAATAAAAAGAAGAAAATTGAGTATTGTTTCCCTTTCTGCTTCCCTTCAACAAAATCTCAGGAGCATTTGCTGCAATAAAACCAATCACAATGGAATCATTTTATATGTGTGTGACTTTCAAATATAGTTCCCCAAGCCACTGTTCCAAATTAACAGCAGTTAAGCACCCATTGATAGACTTAAAATAAATTGTTACCCGGTGGACTCCTCCATAGTCACCACTCAGAAGGTGCAGAGAGTTCCATGGGAGTTGTGGCAGAGTTTATGCATTTGGTTGTGTTTAGGTTATGAAGAAATACTATTTTATGCATAATGATATTTTTTACGAAGGGTTCTCGGTACCAGCAGATTGCAATATCAAACGTACGCCTCCCTTTAACCTGACTGTTATAATCTTTTGATGAATATATTGTGTAAGAATTTTCGTGATAAGTCAGAGAAGCCTTAATTAAATGCAAACTGATTCCTTCAAATCTTTCCTTTGACAATGCGGGCATGAATGGAACACATTTGAGAGCTCACACAGCTCTAGTTTTCATGCAAAAGACTCAAGTCCCATGAGTGAGCCAATTACAAATTATAGTGTAGGTGAACTCATTCTTTTCCATTCACTGGAGCTGATTCTGTGTCATTAATGCTGATATCTTAAAAGGAAGAAAAGATGTTTCATATCTCATTAACATTACAGAAGAGAAATGAAATTAATTCTATGATAAATGAGAGCTACATGCATGGAACTAGTTCAGTTGCCTACATTTTAATAAGTTTTTACAGAAAGCCAGAGCCATATCCACCACCAAAAGGCTCTCTAATCCTCTGTGGTGTCTTGCACTGACCTCATTGGCACGGACTTGTTATTGGCTGAGGTTCCACCACTGTTAGGCTTAAATCAGCTAGTGTGAAATTTTAGTTGAGTGTTAACTGTGCCAAAATCCATCTTTAGAGCTCTCAACCTTTCACTTGCCAAATGCTGAAAAGTGGCACTGTAACAGTAGAATGTGATTGTGTTATGAACCTATGAATGTGGAGACTTAGATATATATGTTAAAGGGCCATAATTTACAGTAAAAATATTGTAAAGGAAACATTAATCTCTCATATCTATTTACAGTTGCATATGCATTGTAAGAGTCACCTAATATTGGCTGGATGATGCTCAGAGACAGAAAAATCATATTTTTTTCTTAAAAAAACTACCTATTATCAAACTTGGAAGCTAGCCATATCTGTCCTTGATTCATTTAGTGTAGAAAGCTATTTATTGGTATTGAAATCCAACTGCCACACATATATTTATCTATCTACTATACTCTTCTTTTGGCCTGGAGTAACACAGGCACATGTATGGATAAACTTAGCTATATGCCCCATGTTCCAAAGCGAGTAAAGCAAGTAGCTCTCAACACTGATGATGTACTGATACTCAGAGCTGTTCTTTGCCACATACATTTCCAGTTATTTTGTTGATTTTTTTTTTTATGTCTGGCTATTAATGCAGAGCCTTGTGTAACAGGAGTGACCCTGAGGCTGTTCCAGACTATATTCAAATCCAAAGTCTGATGAATTCTAGCAGCCTGCAACCATGGCTCACACCTTTTGCTCCACCAGATGAGTATATTGTGACACAAGAGATGAAAGACCAGAAAAACTACCAATTATCAAGGACAGGAATAAAAAACTACACAGCTTTTAATTATAGATGTTTGACATCAGCATTTGTACTGCAGCATTCTTTGACTCTTATAAAAAGCTCTAAGAATATATTTTATAACTTTTCCTGATTAAAAACCCATTCATCATATAGCCTCTTGGTAAAAAATAGATGTTTTATGACTAATTGCATTGAGGCTTCATATCACAAGCCTGCAGTTTGGCCCCAATAACCGCCTACAGCGTTATGGGCTGGGGATGGTGTGGCTGGACAGTGCCCAGGAGGAAAGGGACCTGGGGATTCTGGTGACAGCAGCTGAACATGAGCCAGCAATGTCTCCACATGGCCAAGAGGGCCAAAGGTATCCTGGCCTATATCAGGAATAGTGTGGCCAGCAGGAGCAGAGAGGTCATTCTTTCCCTGCACTGGGCACTGGTGAGGCCACACCTTGAGTGCTGTGCCCAGTTCTGGGCCCTCAGTTTAGGGAGGACATTGAGATGCTGGAGCGCATCCAGAGGAGGCAACGAGGCTGGTGAGGGGCTTGGAACACAAGCCGTATGAAGAATAACTGAGGGACCTGGGGTTGTTTAGCCTGGAGAAAAGGAGACTCAGAGGTGACCTTGTCACTCTCTACAACTTCTTGAAGGGGGGTTGTAGCCAGGTGGAGGTTTGTCTCTTTCTCCAGGCAGCAACTGACAGAACGAGAGGACATAGTCTCAAGCTGCACCAAGGGAAATACAGGTTGGATATTAGGAAAAAGTTGTTTTTATGGAAAGAGTGATTAAATACTGGAATAGTCTGCCTGGGGAGGTGATGGAGTCACTATCCCTGGATGTGTTTAAAAAGAGACTAGATATGGCACTCAATGCCATGATCTAGTTGAGGTGTTGGCACTGGATTGGACTCGATGATCTTGAAGGTCTCTTCCAACCTACACATTCTGTGATTCTGTGATAAATGCATCTTGCTTATAACAATTTTTAGGGTCTACTTGCTCAAGACAAAATCACTTAACGATAGTTAATGAACTAAAATTATGTGATTTGATTGTCTTTTAAATATTCCATTTGTTTTTTCCAAACTATGTCCTTTTCTTTCTGAAAGCATTAAAAACTGCAAGCCCAAAAAAGGTCTAAATTCCACTATACAGTAGAACTCTGAATCAGTGATGCTATGTTTAATTTTGTTTTGCAGGGATTATTGATAATTATTCTGAAAATACAGCACTCTCTTGTGATATCTGATTTGTAGTACCAGGAAATTTCTCTCAAAGCTGTGACATAGACCGTTGATTTGGCAAAATTTGGAGTGAAACACTATCTAGGGCATGATAAGGGCAGGAAGAAGATGTGTGACTTGGAAGAGAGAGGGACAGAGCATCTGAAAAAGAAAACAGATCCCCCTACTATTAGTAGTGAAAAGGAGTATTTATAATTCAGTGAGAAAACAAAGCAACAATTTGCAAGGATACACCCACAGATTTCCTCTTACTTTGTGCCACAAGGCACACAGTTTACCCAAAAGTTAGCAGATTCATAAAGATTTTAATCTTTCTTAAGGAAAACATGAAGTTCATATTTGCTGAGGAAAAAAGCAAGGTAAAAAAAAATCATGTCTTGGTGGATTACAGAATGGTTACAGAATTGTCACCTTTAGAGTTAGAAAAATTGGTTCTCTAACACTGTGATTTTTAGTCTTTTGGGCTATTCTGGAGCACCAAAGTACCACCAGCTGTCTGTTAATCAGTATATTTTACGGACAGAAATGAGAATCGAGGTATCCCAAATTATGGAAAATAATTTGATAGAAGGTGTATGTCACTGCACAGAAACTGCATGAACTGGGTCAGCTCAAGTACACTGGTGCTTATTAGCTCCATTTAATAATTGTCTTTGGAAAGCCAGTGGAGCATCTCAGTATTCATGATATGGAAGGCATTCAGCATAGCTAATATTTGGATAGTTTACAAAACATATGCATATACCTTTACATTCATATTGTTTATAAACACATGCAGCTTTTGAATGTACATATTTGCACAGAAATTTTGCCAGTATTATGTGAAATATGAGCAATTTACAAGTTATTTAAGATGAAGGTAATTTATAAATTTGTAGTATTGTGCTGTTAGACTACAGCAATGTTTTTCCAGTTTTGCCATTGTTCTCCTGGACCTCTGCAAAATAATACTTCAGGTGAGAGCATCCACTGCTTTTCTGGGGAGTAGTAGATGTTGTCTGATATTTTTGACCACTTGGGAAAAGGTGTTCCAATGTCTAAAGCTGAAAATAGTGGAATATCACAATTATATACATATAACCATTGCTAACTGTCAAGTACAGGAGCTCTTTCAGCTCTTTAGCTTCTTATATTCACACTGAGCAACTGGTATTTGAAAAAACAGGCAGTGCTCCTATTTCTTCCCTACTTGTGTGGATGTCAAACTTCAGTTAAACCCAGCAGAAACTGAGCTAGTATATTCTATATAAATTCTCACTGAGGTGTTTGTTCAAAGTAAGATATGCTTTTTAATTTATTTTTTCCTACAGGAAGCCTTTATCTAGATAAATATATCCTACAAATCTTGAAAGAAAACAAACATTCTCCTAAAAGCAGATTGTAAAGCAGTTGATTTCCAGAACTTCATCCTCTTATAATGGTTCCTTTTTGCAGGACTCAGCTTTGCTAAGCTCCCTGCTACAATATCTCAGCTTGTTCTATTTGACGGCTGTTCCCCTGTCATCACTCATTTTCAGTGGGCAAGGGGGAGCAATTGCTGGGCATCAAATCATCATCAAGTAAACCAGCCTTGACACTAGTTAAAAAGGGAGATGGATGGTCAGTTGGCTTCTACAGAAAATATTCTCCTAAGTATCCTACCAAGGTCCCTTGATACCAGCATAGTGCTTTTCTTTTTTTTTTTTTTTTTTTTTTTTTTGGGAGCTGAGCAATCACCCGTATTTCTTCTGGGTCGTTATTTGATGGCAGGTTTCCTCAGGAGAGGAGCAAAGGGGTTAGGTGACTAAGCTCCATGTTCAACAATTAAACAGCAGAAATACAAGCTGTGAAGGAAACAGCTTCCTTGCTCCTGCTTTCTGTCTCTGTAATGGGCAATGAAAACCACCCCATATTCTGTACCTTCAGGAATGCCAAGCACACTTCAGTGTACCATACATTGCCCATTTTTTTGTTCCTCCCCATCCCATAACTGGCTTTAGACATATCTTTCAATTAATCATAAAAGGTTCACAAACAGCTTTTTGAAAATGAAAAAGCTTGTAGGATTGACCATGAAGGCAACGGTATTGGTCCTTTAGGATGGTGCAAATAACTCCACAATTTGCTTGTTCGTAGAGTGAATAAATAAATGGTAAATATCAGAAACTGCTGCTGAAGTTTTGGAAGAGGGAAATAACAAGAAGTATATATATATATATATATATATATATACGGCTTTTGGGTAGTAAGTTTGTATTGCATATTGCACCACACTAGAAACACATTTGGACCCATGTTGTACTTGTGTAGATACAGGAGACATCATGTCTCTAACACCAACAGAGGAAACAGGACAGATGTCTTCCCAAAGTATGAATCTTAGATGTTAGAACTAAGATATACAGATTAACACTTTGGAGTAAAGGGGCGTAAGTTTTGCTCTTCTCATTATCACTGTGGCTGTAAATCTTTTTCTCTCACCATGCCCCCTTACCCCCTCCCCCTGCCAATAAAAAACCCTAAAGAAAAAAGGAAAGAAAAAATTACCAAAAAAAACCAGCAACAAAAATAATCCCAATCTTTGACAGAATTTGGAACTGAAAAAAAAATAGAACAAAAGCATTGAGCATGCAGTGATTGTCTCTGAGCAGGGTTTTTGCTGCTATCAATATTATTACTACAATACAGAAAAAGCAATTTTGATAATAATTTTGCAAGAGTGGTACAGAAGTTCCCAAAAGTATAAGCCTTCTCAGATTTATCTGCCTACTGAGCTCTCATTAAAGTCAATGAGAATTTGGAGACTCTATAATGGAGGAAAAGCCAGTGCAAAGCATAAATGTTCAGACAGTGCCTCGAGGTCCTTACTCCAGCAAAATTCTTATGTAAATCAGTGGAAATTTTGTCTCACGGGGAAAATCAGAAATGAGCCTCATTTTGTTTGTAGAGACTGAAATATTCAAAATGCTAAACCAGCAATAATTGTTAGTATGCTCTTTCCGTAATTGTTTAAAAAAAAATGTGTAGGGGTCAATCCTGCAAAATCCTGACATCTCTGGGAGTTTTTGTAAGAAAAAAGCAAGCTCTTAATGCTCAGCAAAGGGGCAGGGATCTGAGTACTTTTGCCTCCAAAACACAGCATGGTCCCAGCTGAGGCAGGATGGGAAGCCGAGACCAGGCAGTGACAGTTTGATTGAGGAAGAGGAACACTGTGGTAGAGTGCCTTCTGATTTTAATTCACATGATGCTCTTTATTACCCTTAGGATAAGAAGTACTATTTAAAATTGCTTTTAACACTATTTATTTCAAGTATATTTTACTGGCACATGACCTATGTTTAAACAAGTCATAGAATGTCTAGTGTCCTGGGGGAATCCTGGGATTAGATATTTATGAGGGGGAAAAATATCCCACAAAAACTCCAAAAAACAAAACACAAACCCAGCAAAAAAAACCCCAACCAAATAAAGCCACTACCAAACTAACAAAAAACCCAGAGGATAAATAAAAATAAGCAGAATTAAGGTTTGCAAACCTTTCTATTTTTTATTTTAAAAAAATTAATTCCTTTTAAGGAATTAATATACCACACATAAGTAACCTAAATGCAATTTATTTGTAAATAAGACATTATGTTGTTGACTAGAACTGTTTCTCTGTTCACTATTGTATGGGGTGGAATTTTATAAAGATACTAACTTTATCTAGCAGTCTGTGTATTCACTGTAATGTGAAGGTCTACATAGCAATACTAAAGATAATACTTTATAACAAAAAAATGCTTTACTGTTATGCAAGAGGAGTCAGAATATACAGGTAGAAATAGACTGAGTTTCTTACTTTCTTGATTCAGGTTCATGATACTTTTGCAGTTATTTATATTACACTTTCTGAGGGCTTACTTTTTCATTCATTACAGAGTGAAGAAAAAGATTATTCTTAATGTGGTTTTGTCCATGGCAGAAGTAAAATAAAAAACCAAAATGCAGTTGTTCTGAGATTTTGTAAAGTCTGTAAACTGATTCAGGGAACATACATGCTCTCTGTTTTTAAGAAGATATATTACTGTAGAGAATTCTTCTTGGTTAAAAATAGTATCTATATTTTCCATTTTTAAATGTTTTAAGATTTATAATGAACCTCTATGTTGAAGCTCTATGAAAAGATGCTTTTTGTGAATTCTGAAAAGTTACAAATCTTCAGAGGTGTGAGCCATCAAATAGCACTGTGAAGTAGAGAGGACAACTGAGGTTTATGGACAGCTATGTTAGCTCATATCTGCAGATTACCTGATAGGGCATTTAAGTTTTCTGTCTAAAGGTCTATGTGAGCTTAAAAAGTCAGTATATTTGCTCCTAAGTTGGCTGTCCACCACTGCACTTCTACTCCTCAAAAACAGGTACACTGTCAGCAGGGCCAGTTTGCACAGTCATGCCATAAACCTGCCCTTTGAAATTGCCTGTTTTTTTTAAAGCCTTTGAAAAATATTTTTTTAACAAAATTATTGTGCAAGTCTGAATTAGATCATGATACAGCTCAGGGGTGGATAGCCACAAGTGAAGAGCAAAACTGCAGAACTGGGCGACAGAGGTTCAGCAACAGAGGAAAACGCCACAGCTGAAGGATTACTGGAATCAAATCACATTCTTGGTGAAAGCTGACTCAACCAAAAGACGTCAGCACATCCTTCATCACTGTGTGTGGACTGATCACAAGCCCTTCATTCTAGTTCAGTTTGCTGGAAGAGCTGTGTGTACCCATGGCAGCAAATCTGGGGGAGTTTTTTACAAGAACAGCCACATTTCTGTGTTGATACAGACCAACACCAACTGGTGGATTGACATGTGCATTACAGTAGTGTGCTGTTGAAATTCATGCAGCCTCCAGACATTTTGGTCAGTCTCAGGACTCAATAGTACCTCATAATTGATACATGTGAGAAAAGCAATAGTGTTTGTGAGATTTTTTATAAAATATTTCTTTCTGCTATAACTAGCATGAAAGACAAATGCAATTTTTTTGATTGTTAAAATTGTTGAAGTGAATAAGTGCTACTTAATTTAGATATTTTAAAATATTGATGCAAGAGAAATAGCTTTATTTGACAGCTATTTATCTCAAAGCTACTCAGACTGAAAAAAATATGCATTAAATATCTGTGTTACTGAATTAATGGGGATAATAATATAATACTTCTGTTATTTTAATTCAATTTTGTTCAGTAAGAATCCTTATATATGCTTTTTTCTGTGCCAGTGTTTTTCATTTTACTTGTATAAAAACATTAAAAAAGGAAACTGAAAGCAAGCAAAAGGAGATATTTTCACAGAGCAGTGTTAAATTAGTGACAAGAGGACAAATGAATAACACAGGTGGAACATGGAGGTTCTCAGTAGTTTTATAGAAAAATATCTGAAGTGGGAAACAAGGGACATGAGGCACTAAATGATGAAAAACTGACATCTTCCTTAAACACTGAATTTTATGTTCTTCTGGGATTTACGTTCTCTGGTTTGGCCTTTATTCCTCTTGCTGACAAATAGCTTTAACAAGATTTTGTCGTATTGTCATCTAAAAATCTGTCTTAGTATTCTCTTTAGGCCTGATTCTCTTCTTACCAGCCTCGGTGTAAATCAGAGGTCAAGAAAATCAGTACTGTTGAAATTACCTGGAGATCAGAGTAATATCTTTTCTAAGAAGTTTAATAATTCCATCTGCATATTCCAAATTGAGTATTTGCAGATGTATGTAAGAAATTTCTAGCTACTGAGCTAACTGATTTTATCTCGGTTGGTTTTTACCCATTAAAATCCTTCAAATATCTTAGTGACCTCAGATTTACTCTGAAGTTTAATATGAACTGCATGGTCTTGGTGCTTTTGTTTGCAATATATTTGTAGTGCTACCAAGTTAATACATATTTCCTCAGGAAATAATTAATTTCCAAGACTTTTTTTAACATAGGACACCTATTAATGAATTGTTAATACAACTTGTCAAATCCTTGTCTATAGGCACTGAAGAGAGTGAGGTGATATCTATGTTATGAGACAGAGGAACATGTCATCTCTGGGTCTGCACTCTGTCCATATTCTGACACTGTATTCCAATAAACCTCAGCTATGATTTTCCATGAGAAAGAAGATGTGGAACATGTAATCCAAAGATATTAGATATTACAATGCAAAAATTTTCAGATTTCTGCTATGATGCTCAAGTGGATTAGAGAGAACTGAGGGTATCTCTATTCCAAAGACACAATAGGATTGTAGTTTTAAGTGGCAAGGAGAGTAAGATTACAAAACTGATACTTTCCACTAATAATAAATTGCTGTGGCTGGTGGAGTTAAGAAGAAGATTCATTTCCACATATAAAGGTCTGGTCACCAAGGCCAGCTGGGCATGAAATGGAGTAGCCATGCACAAGAATTCTTAAGCAGATTACTGACTTGGAGTTGCTTGGATATGCAGAGAAGAATTGCTGTAATGGCTATATTGTTCCTGCTACCTGTAGTTGTGCTTAAAAATACTTTGTGTGAATCTTAGTAGCAGTCATATTTGTACTGGCACAAAAGGCATACCCTGGGAGGCATAGCTTCTTTCTGGAGCTCATCCTGGGATGTCAGAGTTTTATGTCGTCTATCTGAGTCTGAAGGTTCAGGCTTGCCCTAAAGGATTATAACATTTGCTAAACTGTCATTTTCCTTGAACAGGAGCTGAAGAGTGTGTTTACATTAGCATGCCGTTTTAAGCCAATGCAGCTGAGTTCACTGATATGTTTGACTGACAGTTGGCCACTTGTGCTTAGTATTCAATTTTGAAACAACTTAAAACCTTCATTTAATAAAAGAATTTGAATTTCAAATTCTATGAAATACTTCATTCAGGGTGCAAGGTAATACATCTTGCTTAACACATTTTCTACATGAATGCCTTATTTGGCAATTAATTTTACAAATATTTCACCAGATTCCTACTGGGATTCTGTTTCTATGCCTTTTGCTTCTTTACAAAGATAGAGAGACAAGTGAAAGAATGGAATACAATTCATAAGGAAGCTTTAACTCTGACTGCCATTTTACATGTCCTAAACAGCAAGAGTTTACATCTCTGTCTCAGTCAAGGGAAATGAGTTTCCTAATCAACATAATGGATTTAGACAAAACAGACAAAATTTGTCACTGGAACCATAAATTGAAATTTATATGAATCAACAGTCAGTTTGAAAAATGTAGACAACCCTGGCTTGTGCTGCTGCAGTGGTTCTGTTTAAATCCATCCATGACAGCTCTGAATGGCTGCTGCTCTAGCTACTAGAGTGCCCAGACTTTTGTTGTCCAAGTGCAGAAGAACCCAACTATGCATAAGGTTGGCTTGTTGTCAAAACTCTGCAATGTTCCTGAATTTGAAGTAGTTCCTGCTCTTTTATATATGGAGAAACCTCCTCAGACCAAAGCCCTTGGATTGTTAGTGTGAAAGTGTTGACTGCTTACTCACCAGGTTAGCTGTTAACTCCCCCTCTAAAAGCAGCACTTGTTGCTTTTCATTCATATCTGTCAGGTTGGCTGTTCCCGAGGGTGAAAGCCCTGCTATTTGTTCCCACTAGCTGCTCTTGTCATTAGCTGCCTCCATTAGCTTTTCATATCAGCCATTCTCAATAGCAGTTCTCTGTGTTAGCTGTTCCCATTAACTTGTTCCCCACTAATCACTTCCATTAGTTGCGCCTTCTGACCCACTCCGTCAGCCAGGCTGCTGCCCTGCCCTGCAGATGCCTGAGCTGCTTGCCAACGCTTTTCTAAAAGTTTCAAAGGTAAACAGGGTCTTTTCAGCAAAGAGAGAGAACAGCCTCTGAACTCACCCCCTGTCTTTATCATCTTTTAAAATGAGTTCTCATCATCTTCTTTCATCACAGTTTCTATGCAAGTGCAGTGGTTGGACTAAATCTTGGTCTTAGGCGCGTCAGGCTTAGTTGTGTTTTCAACATTTCTAACATCATGACTATTAACCTTTATTGTTGTTCAACTTAAAAACTTTCCTGTTCTTAATATAAATGTTCCAGAATATTTCAAAACTTGCATTGGCACGTACTGGTTGAGACTGCAACATTACAGAAGGAAATTTAATTTGTTGGGTTGGTTGATACTCTAATCGATACTCCATGTTCTTTAATAATATATTAAACATCTCCAAAGCCAAAGAGAAAATTTCACTTAAAGAACTAGATCCTGTTTCTACATTAATTCATGCACTGAATAAATGCAACCAAGATTTTGCCAGGAGGCTTTTTCAGGGTTCCAAGCACTCCTTCATGAAGACTAAAAAAATCTTCCAATCAGAAACCTTTCCACAGCTACTAATGTACGCCTATTGATATGGCTTGTGTCTAGGATACCCAAAAGAACACCAAAAGCTCTGGAATATATATTTGTCTGTCAGACTGGTTTCCAGAGAAAATTAGATAGATACTCCTTGCTTTAGGTAGGATATTAAAATTAGATAGATACTCTTTGCTTTAGGTCTCTTTGTGCGGAAAATGAAGCTTTCTTAGGGACCAGTTCAAATACAAAAAGAATTTATTTGGTGCTAAAGACCCATCATAAGCCTTGCCATGATAACTCACATTAAGGGCATAAAGTTTGAAACCTACACTCTTTGATACAGAATTATGTACAATATGGAGTGATTGCATATATAAACACAAAGGATACTTTCATATATATCCCCAAAATGATGCCAACAACTTCTATGGATGGAAGACAAAATAAAGGCTTTATAATACCACAATTTTCTAACTCCCCAAATCTCATAACTCTATTCATTCCAGTATTTGGGAATGAATGTGTAGTCTTAAAAATCCCTATCAGCATTTCTGTTAAAAAACTTCCCTGTAGGCAGAGAAAAGGAAAAATACCCATTTTTGAAGTGATAAGGTGCTTATCACTTCAGCTGGACCTGAAATCAAGACATTGCAGTGATTATCCCAGTACATGAGCCCAAGTGAAAAAGAATGTAACTAGTGACCACCAATGGGTTTAAATTTGTAGATCTGTGGAAAGGGGCTGAGTAATAAAATTGTTTTGAAAATAAAATTAAGAAGAGATTGGAATCCAGAATAGTTAAGGAACAAAGGTCATAGTTGTGATGTAAGGGCTGTTTTGACTTGCTCTTTCAGTGCAACAAGATTAAAGTAAGTTTTGACCAATAAATTTCTTTTTCAGTCCTATATTCAGATTACATTAATTCAGATTACATGTATTTCGTAAATGCTCCTTTTCCCCTAATCAATTCCCTTTCTTTAAATAAGTGCTGTTAAACCACTCAAAAGTGACGTATGTCTGCGTTTGTATGCGTATAAAATTATAACCATATGTATTTAATAAATATATACATAAAAACCAAGCTAGATGTTATTCTAGGATTTTTTTTTCACTGTCTACCTTAGATTTCCTGCTGTCGTAACAAATTTTTGCATTGTATTGCAGTTTTTGTAATGATCTTTAAATATAATTATTTAAGTTGTGATGTATATTTTACATATAAATATCACAAGCTTATATATTTGGACATTATTAGAAACACAGAAATGCTGTTTGCTTCCAACATGAAGGAAATTCATTATTACCCCACTTAACCACTAACATCCATAACAATAAAATGCTGCATAACAAACTGACGTTGCCCTTCTTAAAACAGTCATTTCTGGCTACTATTATTTCTTTGCTTGAAAAATACAAAATTATTTAACTATAAAAAGCTAGTTCTGGCTAATCAATTCCAAATTA